>OW240924.1:45858364-45882071 GCA_933207985.1 Pelobates cultripes | reverse complement strand
CTCCCAGTGTAACCCCTCCCAGTAACCCCCCTCCAATATACCCCCAGTAACCCCCTCAATATCACCCCTCCCTCCCATTAACCCCCTCCAATATACCCCTCCCAGTAACCCCTCCAATATACCCCTCCCAGTAACCCCCTCAATATCACCCCCTCCCAGAACCCCCTCAATATAATGCTCTTCAAGTATACCCCATCCTTCCCAGTAGCACTCCTCTCTCCCAATATACCCCCTCCCTCCCAGCATCCCCCCTCACTACACCCCGCTCCCTCCCAGTAACCACCTTCCCTATCACCCCCTCCTAGTAAACCCCCTCCTTCACACTACCTCCCCCTCTCTCCCAGTATCCCCCCTCCCTTACACCATGACCGCCTCCCTCCCAATATCTCCCTTCACTATTCCCCTCCCAGTATACACCCTCATTCACACTATCACCCACCTCTCTCCCAGTATCCCCCCTCCCTCCCAATATTCCCCAGTCTTTCCCAGTATTTCCAAATCCATACCAGTATTCCCCACTCACACTATCAACCCCCTCCCTCCCAGTATTCCCCCCTCACACTATCACCCCCTCCCTCCCAGTATCCCCCCTCCCTCCCAGTATTTCCCCACTTACAGTATTACCCCCTCCCTCACAGTATTACCCCCCTCCCTCATAGTATCCCCCCCGAGATTCCACCCTGCCGGCTAATGTAGGGCTGGCATTGTCCAAGTGCCAGCCCTGCAATGTGCCTTCAGACCGGGAAGAGATATCCCTCCCCGGTCCGCATGCACTGTGCTGGCAGCCGGCGAGGGAGAGAGGACCCGGGAGCTCAGCCTCTCTACCACGGCAACGCTCCAAATCTCGCGAGAATGAACTCTAGCCCTGGCGTGCGGGCTAGAGTTCACCTCACCACCACTGGGACCACCAGGGAATCCCCACCGGACCACCAGAGATGGAGAAATGCCCCCCCTCCTCCCAGTAAAGGTAAAAAGGGAGGGGGGACATAAATATAGTCATTTTATTAAATAAATTTTTTACAATTATTATTAAAAAGCCTCCCTAACCTCCCCCCCATACAAATACTGCCCCCATACACACACTACACACACTGCCCCACAAACACTGCCCCCATACACACACACTCCACACACTACACACACTGCCCCACAAACATTGCCCCCATACACACTGCCCCACAAACACTGCCCCCATACACACCCTGCCCCACAAACACTGCCACCATTACACATTGCCCCCATACACACACTGCCCCACAAACACTGCCCCCATACACACACTACACACACTGCCCCACAAACACTGCCCCCATACACACACTACACACACTACCCCATACACACACTGCCCACCATACACACACTACACACACTGCCCCACAAACACTGCCCCATACACACACTAAACACACTGCCCTGCATCCCATACACACACTGCCCCCATACACACACTGCCCAACAAACACTGCCCCCCATACACACATTGCCACACATACACACATTGCCCACACACACATACAGTGCCCCCCCATACACACTCCTCCAAACACACATACAGTTCCCCCCATACACACTCTGCAACTCTCACACACACACTGCACCGCTCACACACTGCCCCACACATACACTGCCCCTAACACACACACTGGAACCCTGACATAAACTGCCGCCTAACGCACTCGCACACACATTTCACCGCTCACACACACACACACTGCACCTTTCACACACTTCACCCCTAACACATACCACTGCTCCTATACCCTATATCCCAGCAGACCCCAGGTAAGTTGTCAAACTGTTCTTAAACAGTTTGACTACTTACTCTGAGATGGGATCCTGGCACTACTAGCACCATAACTACTACACTGAGCTGTAGTGGTTATTGTGCCTGGATTATTTCTTTAAATAATCTACAAGTGCCCCTCCTGAGATCAGGCTCTGGATCTGCCCCTGCACAGTATTCCCCCCTCCTACACACCATGACCCCGCTCCCTCACAGTATCACCCACCTCCCTCACAGTATGTCACCTCCCTCTCAGTATTACCCCCTCCCACACACTATCGCCCCTATATCCCACACACTATCACCCCCTCCCTCACCAGATCACCCCTTCCACACACACAAACTGTCACCACCTCACACACACAGTATCATCCCCTTCACACACAGTGACTCTCCCTTATACACACTGTCACCCCTACAATGTGGTGTCACCATACTCATACACTGTCACATTCCCACACATTGTCACCCGTCCTCACACTCTCACCCCCTCCACACTTTCAGCCCTTTCATGCATCCACACTCTCACTAACCACTCCTAGTCCTGTTAATCTTACCCCCTCCAAACTCACCTGCCCTCTCTTTGCCACACTCATTAACCCCCTTAATCCTGGCACACACCTTCCTCAAACCATGCCACATTCACCCTTCACTCCAAAACTGTAATACCCACCCCACCCCAACTATGCCACACTTACCGTCACTTAAATCTTAAATTTTCATTTTTGTTTTCGAGAACCCCTTCACACCAGTACTTATTTATACACGACTGCCGGGCTATGTGACCATACCCTACAATTGTGTATAAACGATTGGCATAATTGCAAATTAAATTTATTTATTGCAAATTAATTTTGTTTGCAAAATGTGCTACAACTATAGCCAGAGAGCTCACAATGCAGGGGCACAGGAAGCTCTGACATTGCAGGCTTCTGAACAATGAATGCAGAGACTGACTCTCTGTATCCAGTGCTGCAAGCACGCCTCTCGATATAGCAAATGCTCCTTACACTTATACAAAATACAACCCTATTATTTTATACTTTGGGTGTAAGTGGGGCCTCATGCTTGAAGTTCGCCTAAGGCCTCATAAAGTCTAGAGCCGCCTCTGCCTCCATCCCCTTGGTTATGGACAACCACCAATAATGGCGAGGCACTATCCCCTCACCCTAGCTCTCACTGGCTGCAATCACCTATACATATTCTTTTACGCTAGACAAACTGACACGCCCTTAACTTGCCTCTTTCTACCACACTAAACCCTGAATACAGGGGACCCTTGCTCATGTACATCCACTCAACTATATGCAATACCACCTCTACCCACCTACAATAGATTTGCAAGAATTTATACTGTCCCATAACTGGGGACTCCTGTGAATGAGATCTCTTACATTAAGCTTATACTTTGATAATGTTTTCTCAGCTGCACCCAACTCATGAACAGTTCATAATTTTAAAAAAAAGTGTTTTGTTTTCTCTATGTATATTTCATATTACTGTCTATTTCTATGTTATGCTCAACTATTGCCTAACACAGGGATAGGCAACCTTCGGCACTCCAGATGTTTTGGACTACATCTCCCATAATGCTCTTACACCCATAATGCTGGCAAAGCATCATGGAAGGTGTAGTCCAAAACATCTGGAGTGCCAAAGGTTGCCTATGCCTGGTCTAACATATATTATGCAAAGCACTACAATAATAAAGATTTTTAAAAATAAATAAACAGACACACCCTAATTTTATAATGCCTCTTTGCTTACTGGTCGTTACTGGAGGTGGGATTTAGTAAAATGACAGTGTGTTATCTTGAGCAGTGTCAAACACTGGTGCTAGTCTAAACTGAACCCTAACTCTAATCCTACCTCTTACTCCAAACTCCAACTCTAACCCAACACAAGCCCTTACCCTAATGTTAATCCTAAACCTGTCATGGGTGGCGGTACGGAAAGCGGGACCCTTGAGTGCCTGATGATGAGATGGGAGTCTTTAGCATGGAAGTGGATTATCAGGGCCTGGTGCAGCGTAACTGTGGCGAAAGTAACCTCACCACTGGTTTTTGGAGGGGCCTGTTTGCCAGCCTCCTGCCCTGCAACTATGGCCCTGGGATGTATTGCCCTTCTAGGAACTGATTTGGGCATAATGGATTTTTATATTGCTGTTCCTGGACTTTTATCTACTTTGGAGCAGTGTTCCAACTTTAAATTGGCACTTCAGATACAGCCGAAGTACCGAAGTAGTCGAAGTGGCCGCCATTCGACAAATGAACACGTGGCGGCAGCCATTTTAACTCATTCGAACGCGGTCAGCGGTGTATGCAGCCAAATGTATGGAATTGCACGAACACCTCTGACCCGTACCTTCTACTCTACTTTGACACTGCGGTTGGAGACTAAGTCCCGTTCGAAGATTCTCAGTGTAAATATTTGGGCTGTGCGGTCGGCACAGCCCAAATCCATGGCACTGTTTTGGGCATGAAAATGTGATTGCGGTCAGTCATAAAGGAACCTCAACCTAACTTTTTAACCCCTGGACGGATTCATGTAATTTTTTTTAGATATATTGCTCCCCAAGTTATGCTGATCACAGAAATATAAGTTTTATTCGTATGTGATGTAAAATGGAAATGTATAAAAAGTATGATTTTTCAGCTTGGAAATAATTGAGTAGATACAGTAAGAAACTATCTCCCAAGCAGAGGTATGGGAGTATTTGAACTGTATACTACGTGTTTATTGGTTGTTCTGTAAACCCCTGTGGGCAGTCCTGTATGTGTTAAACCTGCATAAAAGAAGGCCCTTTGGTGCCAAGTAAACAGAGTTCTACTTCACCATCAATCTAGAGTCCTGTCTCTTATTAGGGGAATTGCTATATCACTACAAGGGATTGCTATGCTCTGCATACTCCCTTAGCTAATCACTACTAAGCTCTTTTAAGAGCTTGTTCCTGCTTCACGCTCTTGGAGGAGAGGTTCACCCACTGCAACCTGGAGCCTGGTCCAGGGTGGGTAGGACACGGCGAGACCCCAACCAAGCTGCTGCGGTTCGTGGGGTCTACGGTGGTTGTGGTGTCTGGCGGAGTGCTTGGAGCCCTCTGTAAGTGCTAGGAGCATCCTTCAACGGAGGTACCCAATCGGTGTGCCAGGTAATCCGTTAAAGTAACCACACGCCCTCTGGTGTTGAGCACCAGCATTTGTGTGGCCACATACCAGAACACTGATGCAGCTACAGCGGATCCCAGGAACTTGAAGCTAGGAAGTAAGCAGACCTCCCAGGAGCGGAATAAGGAGGCTCTGCAGCAAGCATGTATCCAGTACAGAAACAAGGCAGGGCTAGGATAGTCACCAAACATGAAAACAAGACAGAACTAGTAGAACCCAGAACCAGAGAAGGACAGAAAGCTAAACCCAGAACATGTACACAATACCAAAGGGAAACATAACAGAACATGGGCAGGACAGGACTGTACATGGACTGGGAATACAAACTAAAACAAAGATATGATAGGCACAACAAGAGGAGAAATAACTAAGTACTATGTATGAAAATCATGGGGATTTAGTCATTTTATATGATCATACATTGCATAAGCCTGCCAACAACGCCAATGTACCCCATATCTGGCAGGTCCTACTCTGCCTAATGTATGCTAAAAGCACCATACGAAACACATATAGCACTTACCTGCAATAAAGGACAGAAGGCTTGAGCAACTGCCTGCAGGCTCCAACTGAAACAAAAGGAATCATGGAAAAGGAACGGGTGTGGCAACATAAAACAAACATTTAAATGAATCCTGGAGACTGGGAATTCCAGGGACGGAATACAGGAATGAACCCTGAAAACCCGGCATAAAGAAAACCAGACATAGAATAGAAAACCAGAAAACCAAGAAAAACTAAACAAGAATTGTAAAAAGAGTACTGGATACCAGAAGCCAAGGCCAGACATCTCTGCAGAACATGGCATGATGTGACAAAACCTACTTCAGAGGGATTCCCCCTGTTAACATCAGTACTGACACGATGAGAGTGATTTTTCAGTTTATATAATTTTCAAGTTGCGGTTCCCACCTGCTCTCCCTGTCTATCACACAGTGATCGCTGTCAGCAAAGTGACATTCAGGGAGACCTGAACAGGCTTTGGATTCTGAGCTAATCACTGTGGCTCAGAGTGATCATTCATTCATAAAAGGATACTAAGAGCAATGTACAGTGCTCATGTTGAGTGATGCACATGTCTCATCTATCTGTCTGATGCCCCTAATTAGGGACCCAGCTAACAGAGGGGATCCTTAGGTATTGAATGATACATTTGACCCCGTGGTACCAGCAAGGATCTATCACTGTTGGTACCTAAAATGCAAATTACTGGGCATAAATGGCTGTGCAGCATGACAACATAAACTATCATGCAGTTGTAATGCAGTTAAAACATGCATACAATTTATAAAAGAACCAACCATTAATTGCATTCTATTAAGAAGTCAGTAGAAGTAATACCACAGTTTTGCAGTAGATGTGATCTATTTGTTTTATATAGCCAAGGCCTTTGATACAGTTTAACACAGAAGGTTATTGCACACAGTGAAGGCAGTTGGTTTAGATGAAAATGTTTGGCCTTGGATTGAATACTGGCTTAAAGATAGAATGCATAGGGAAGTGGTTTACTGAAATATTTCAAGTTGGACAAGAGTGGAAAATGGAATTCTCATTGCTGAGTCCATTTTTTTTTTTTTATTTATTCATTAAAGGGACATTCTAGACACTATAATCAATTCATATCACAGTGCCTGAATTCCCCTGACATCATCCCTTCATTCCGTGATTAATCAATTTCGAATGGGTTAAAACGGATTCAGCAACTCAGGTATCCATAGCCCAACCTCTATTTGCTGTTCACGCTAATGCTTTCACAAACAGAGCAGTGCTGTTATACATTGAGAGCATCATTCTCAGCCTATTACAGCCACCCACAGATGAATGGTATGGCTCATACCAATGTGTAATCTCTGACTTAGTCATATCTCCAGTCGAGGCTGGACCTTTATTAAGAGGTAAACTGTTCAGATATGGTTTAACACTAAATAAAGTGATAGAGTCAGCAAAATCCAGAGACTATAACCACAAGCGATTAAGTGATTACAGTGCCCAGAGGGCCTGTCTGTATTTGTTTTTTTATGTTTTTAATTTGGTGGTAGTATTTATTTGAGGTGAAAGGGCATTCAGCAGTTAAGATCCATGTGATATGTAGTAAGTCCCCATGCTAAAAATGTTTTTATTACAGTACAATTGGTATTACTGTGCTTTGCAAAATTTGAAAACATTATCTGCCTATTGAAATAATGAATATAATATATGTTCTACAAATTTCTTTAACAAAGGTAGCCCTTATTAACAACATAAGTGACCTGGGCTTTTAAGCTCCTGCCATGAATATGAATGCAGAGCAGGACGTTTGACAGGCATTTGCCAGTAGTTACCAGATGATTAATTGACACACTATAACTTGTCTGCTTCCCTGTTCTCCTACATTTTTTCACTTCCATCAATCACCCGCCAGTCAATGAGTGAATCTTTGCAGCTTCTTGTTTTAAAAAAAAATAAAATAAAAAATGAATGTCTGCTTTAAAACAACCATTTCTGTTTGAATTTCCTTGCACAGGTAAGCTTCAGTAAAAAAAAAAAAAGTGTAGAAGTATTGTATATTTTAGCTCGTTTGAATGTTCTCCATTACAAATAGCCCAAGGATGCTCCCAAAAAGAAGGCTCATTGCAGTCTGCTCTCTGCTACCCTAATTACAGATCACAGATCTTCAAACTGTGTTCTTAATGTAACTCTTCACTGCTAAGTAAGAAGCAAATAATTTGTGTTTTCTGTACTCTAATACCAACAGTAAATCCCATGTAATCTCTGTACCACATTTGGGGTTTTACATATGATAAATGGTTCATATTCTGGAGCAGCAGATTTTTGGTGCAAACTTTACTTTGAAAAATCGGAGAGGTTTGTACTTGACATATGCATTAAAAATGTGTAGAGTTTGTGCAACTTGATTGCTATGTATAGTATATAGAACATATGGAAGTGATTTTAAGCAGTTGTACACTCTCTGGGCAGTGTGGTATAAAAAATAGATTAAATAAATAGTCCACCACTGTGGTTCACCTGTATCTTGGCTTTTTATAAAAAAAAAACAAAAAAAACAAAAAAACTTTCACTTTGAGAAAGCCGAGATACAGGTAAAACGCATTAGTGATGGAGTCAGTTGTTTGTATTGTTTTTTTTTTTTTAATATTGTGTGTGCAACTAATTATTTTTACGTATTTTAAAGACAACTCAGTTTGAAAAATTTACCCACTACCACTGTAGGGTCCATAGGTGGGGACTATACTACCAGTGCCTTATCCACTGAGCATATTTATTGCATCTCTGTACATACGTAGGATGACACTTTGTATTTATACTGGTTTGCTGTCAGTCTTTAGCATCAATATCTCCATGACTTCTATGTGGTTTACATTCCTGTGACATCATCAACTTGCATTCTCGACAAGAGGAGATGGTCTATTTTACCTTTAGGCATGAATTATACCTCCGCAACGGTTTCTACTTGACCTGGTTACAGCTCTTATAAAGCTTTGCCTTTAGCACAGGAACCATATTTGCTCTTTTTGGAGTTCATACATACTCTTTATACATATAAATTGTATCTTTCAGAAGGTGATGGGATCTTTGTAGTTGGTGGTGATGCTGCCCTGTGTTCTCAGATGCATGTAATATAGAGAGCACTCCTTATAATAATATGGTATTATGTGTATATTGTGCAGCATACTGACTAACCTTTTGGTTCTTCTGATTTGATTCCAAATCGGGCTTTGGGTTCCGAAATTCTACAGAGATGAACCGAACTTCAGTAGAAGTGTGGACATCATGAAAAAGTCTCTGTTTCCTGGAAAAACGGATCAGCCAAGTTGAATTTTCTCACCATGCATAAATCTTCTTTTTACTACTTCTGTGTGCTTTTACTAACGAGATATTGAAAGATATTGCGTAGCACAGAAAAATTCAACTGATGCTAAATTAACTATTGTCACTATTTCTGAGTTTTGGTACAAGCTCCTGGGCTCTTCCATCTATCATCTTATCTAAAGAAATGCAGATCATTTTTCAATGTAACAAAATTGAGACTTGTATTATATAAATTGTTTGATCAGTTTTGAAAGCAGTAAAGGCAATCATTTCCTAATTACAAATTAAAGAGGTATATACTCTACTTCAAGATAAATCATTGTGTTTGTTATGATTAATTTAGAATGCATGCTGCTATACTGTATGGTAGTCATCTCTAATTTTATTTTAATAATATGTCATCTAATTTTATAGTGTGTATATAGTTTTCTTGGGATCATGATTTTGATGCATATATCTGTTTTTTTGTTAATAAAGGTTAATTATCTGCTGAGTGCTGGTGGAGAGTGTTGAAATCAAGCCCTCCAACCCCCACCCCACAAAAGTATAAAACCCTACAATTGCAATACTGCCAAACTAAGATTATGTCCAAATTCCTATTACTCATTACTCATCTTACTTGCCCTTGCAAATGAGTCTAACCCTGGTCCCCCAACAGATCCCATTCCTAGCCTTCCAGCTAAAAAAGGTCTCTCCTTTGTGGACTGTAATATCCGCAGCTTACTACCAAAAATCAATGCACTGCAAGCATGGTGTTTACATTACAAGCCCCAAATCATTGTTGTAATGAACTCTGAAGTGGTAGCTATGGGTTTGTATGATTTGAGCCGAACGGCTGAGAGCCAGGGTGATTAAAGCTCGCCGTTTGGTTCTTCTGGTCGGTAGTTAAAGTCCAAAGAAACTAAATCCTCTAGTAAAGCTTTCCTCAAGTAGTAATCAGGTACCCAAACACCAGCCAAAACATGATGAAGGGTGTAACAAGACTGAAGTTTATTGAGACCACACAGGCTTTTAAGGAGGTCCCTTTGCAGGAGCACCTCCCACGGTACACAAACCAAATAGCCAATCATAACTTACAGTTATACTTAAACACGCCTGTGAGATAATGAGATAAGTTAAGGAATAACCCAATTATCTCCTGGCAAAGTGCACACATTTTCCCCAAAACTCAGAACACCCCTTTATGCTTAAGGTATCCCCACAAATGTCACATCCCCTGATAGCCCCGATCTGGGGGAACAACATATTCAAATTTCACCCAGATCGGTTCAGGGATTTTTAAAAAGCGTGGAAGTCTTAAGTTACCGACCGCACACGAAGCTCTTGCCCAAAATAGTTCCACGAATTCAGCGTGTGCGGTCGGTAAATTCTGAAAATGTCAAGTAACTCCATAATCTACGAATGGAGCCTCCTGGCTCATAGGAGCGATTGTTCCCCTCATCCGACTATATCAAAGTTCCGAAAAGTGCTCTCCTAGCTGTTCGGGAAATACAGTTCCATCGTTCGTATGCTAGTTTCAATCTACCGAACCAGTGTGGCATAAACTAAACGAATAAACCAAACAGATGAATGCTCAGAGAAAACCCTGAACTCCCAGTGGGTTTTCTCACAATTGTGTTCTCTGAATCATGGCTAACTGCAAAAATACCTGACTCTGCCATAGAAATGACAGAGCAAAAAGAGGAGGCAGCATTGTAATTTATGTTGACAATTCCATAAACTTCACCCCCTCACAAAACTTAATCTCTCCTGCCACCTTTGATTTCCTTTCTGGCACAGATTTTTTCCCTATTTTGTTCGGTAACTGAACAAAACTATGAAATACCCATATTAACCTTGTTCCCCCCTGTTAACACCTTAATAACGATTCACACCTCAGTGTTCTAAGTGGTTGGCTTGGTGGCACAAACACTTGGTGGCAGCCATCTTGTTCGCATGAACGCAGGCAGCGGTGTTTGGTCGTCGAGTGCATGGAAGTAAAATCGGACACTCAACCTCGCGAACACCTCTGAACTTCCATCCCCGCCTGCGTTCATTTCTTTACATCCTGGAAGAGCACTGTTCAGTGGAATCTCTCTCATAGATTAGGTGAGCACTATCTGCATACCAGCTAAAGCATACGTTCGGTATTTTATTTGTTTTCGTACTCCTGAAAGACCAACTGCCACTACTTTTCTCTTGGAACTATTTTGGGCAGGTGCCTCGTGTAGGTTTTGCGCATGCGCAGTGTTATTTTCCTCCTATTGGGTGAAAACAAATTATTTTTAACGAATTTCCTCAGAAAAACAAATGGTTAATTGACGAAATTTGAAATTGAGGAATTACATTTTTATTTAGTACGAATTCATTCGTACGAAATGAAAATGTCACTGGTGCACATCACGTCTAGTTTCTATTAGTGCCTAGTACCAATAGCAATAGTCTTAATCTGCATTTTAAAAAAAAAAAAGGAACTGTAAAGGGTTTATTCGCTAAACTGGAAATTGTGGAAACCGTAAAAGGCAATTGCAAGCTTTACAACACAAATGCTTGAAAAAAAGCCCTTAGCTAGTTAGTTTTAGTTCAGTTATATTTGCATAGAATTTGCAATTATTTCTTTAATTATTCAGATGGTTTGTAAATTAATACATTCTTTGCATTAGATAGACTCACGAATGTGTTGCAAGTTTTTCTACATTCCAACAAAATGACAGACATATAGATACAGAAACATAAATTCAGCAAAAATAAAAATAAATTTAAAAATATAGCCTCAGCATGTGAAAAAAACACATCAACAGTAAAAAAATAAACAGTAAATGTAGTTGTAATGGGGATCATATCACAGCATCTAACATGGGCCTCTAATGGTTTAGCTGAGAACATTTTGATGATGAAGAGTCTTTTAGAGAATCATTTGTTAATACACAAGGTATATAAATGACAAGTTAATGGTAAACTAATGAACATAATAATTAAACTACTGTTGTGTTCTGTTGTCACCTTGTGTTTACTTATGGCCCGTGCTGTTTTTCAATCTCATTAAAGTGAATTAAAACTTCTATTTTTGCTTCATACTTTGGGACATTCAACCAGCATGTTCTGGTAGCACTTTCCTCTAATAAGGCAAAAGCTATTTTGTTTTTTATATAAATTTACACAACTGATGTATGTATTAGTATATGTCATGTTCTATATGATTTAATGAAATACATTTTGGGACAGTGCATGTTGTAGTTGAACATATCTCTCAGGTGGTATGAGTTTGTGATAGGTTAGGGGCCCTAGGGGGGGCAATGCCAGAGATGAGACTAGCATCACCGATAATACCCATAACGGAAATTGGTCAGAACCACCCACTCAAGGGGCATATCATCCTGGAGTCAAGCATGCCAGACTGACTCACAGCCGGTCGGGCAGGCCTCTGGTATATGTGACCATGTAGAGAGCATTGCTCCTAGTGCCCGATCACAGTGCAAGCGCATATAATGATGTGCTTGCACTATGTTGTCCGAAGACAGTTGGACACCAGTAAAAATAACTGGGACAGTTAAATAATGTTGAATCTAAACAAATGAATTGCAGATTATTTTCTTTTCACCTACTTCAGTCAAAATTCTTTTTTATCTCCTCAAAATTAGTTATTTGGTCAATAACACCTAACTTTGTAAAGATCCAGTTTTTAGAGGTTCAGGTAAAGTTAACCTTTTGGAGCAAGGGGTGCATTTAAAATGCTCTATTGGGCACTACGGAGGATTCCCCAATGCTCCGATTCCAATAAAACCTGAAAAAACATTTATTTACTTACCTTGAATCCAACACAAAACTACTTCCCCTAACTACTGCTCCCCCTCCTGACATCACTAGGGCCGTGCGTAGTCCAATCACAATGGAGTGAGGTGGAAGCGTGCGTCCAAAGGGAGGGAGGGTGGGACGACAGCTTACATATGCAAAAAATTGACATAAGGCAGTCTGGAACAGACTTCTGGGCTACCAAGGTCACGTGTGCCGAGGTTGCAATGAGCCCCCAGCACACAATTACTAATATCTCTGTATGTGCAGTGTTTCAAGTAGAGACGCTGCACATACACACTCGTACCACCATGACCATTTCAAATCACTGAAGTGGTTATGGTGATTGGAGTAACTTTTTAAATAAATTTAATGAACTGTTTGAGGGAATTCACTTCTGAGAAATGCATGTTCAGTGTGTCTCCCCAGTTTGCATTTCTTTTCTGTGTAGATTTGGAATTCAGACCAGATTGCTATTGGGCTGAGCACCTCACCCATCCATGATAGGTGCCCTTTTAGACATAATCACAGGAAAGCATAAATTTAGAAGAGTCTTTGGAAACAGTTTAAGGAATAAGTATTGCAGTTAGAATGTTAATATCACATGTTAAAATTAGTGTAGGACCCACCGATATTGGTGTACTGTGAAGTAGCGATGGGCTTAACACGATATGGTCATATGGTGGAACTGAATCTTCATATATATGTTTGCTTAGATAGCTTTGTAAAATGTAAACTTGCATTTTTTTTTTTTATTATTAATTTTGTTTTGTGTTTGTGCTCTCTTCCTTAATCTATATTTTGTATATATTTAGGTCTTTTGCGCAGCACCACTATTTAAAAATGCACGTTCTGCGTGTGCACCCAATTAACAGATTATTTTTTTTAAATGGTACCACCTTTTCCTTACCATAATTTTTTTGGCAGGTTTCTCTGCTAGTTTAGATTTTCCATATGTTTATCTATGTCTTTTTTAAAAAAAAAAAAAAGGAATGACATTTTATGCCTTTATTTTTAATATAATTTCATGCTGCTTTGATGTTCTTAATATTTTAGTTTTGTATGGTTGTTCTTTGCACATTAGATTTCACACCGTCGATATATGTTGACAGGGTTTACTGCATTTTTTTTAAAGATATTTTGACATGCTCAGATTTACCTGCAGTACAGAATGTAATCTTTAATTGCTTATTTGTACTGCTGGATTTAAGCATTTCTGTTTGTAATCCAGTAACCGCTGCCTGTGATGCTCATTACATTTAGCAGTCAGTTTGATTCACTTTATATTTTCCATATATACTTATTGAAATCGCAAAAACAAATATGTATTAAACCGTCACTGAGAGCAGCTAAAAGATTTACTGCTTGCCCTATCAGTAGTGCAAACAAATAAGTGCCTTTACAGAAGAATCCTTGCAATGAGCAGATCAACCTAGATTTGAAAAACTGCCCATCTCTTCCCTACATTAGAGACATGGAACACCTGGATCACTGTTTCTGTCTTATATCAACGTCATCAATGAGGTATGAGTGGCATCCATCTGAAATGGCTTAAAAGAACACTGCAGACACCTTAACCGCTACAGCACGCTGTAGTAATTATGGTACCAAGACTGCCCTGCTGCCCCCTATTGTAAGTTGTCAAACCGTTTTAGAACAGTTTTTAGAACTTCTTACCTGGAGTTGCCGAGCACAGCTCCTACTTCTTTTACTTAGTATTGAGAGCCAGAAACTCTCTTTCTCAGCTAAGCCTTTTAACACGGGCACATAAGCTAAAACAATCAGCCAGCGAGCCAGCCCTGCATTGCAGGAATTACCGCAGGAGAACTAACTGGAATGACTGCTTCGGAGATTCCAGTTTTCTAAAGGAAGTAGTGGAGACAGGGAGCAGCTCCCAATGAACCCAGGTAGGTCAAACCATTCTAAAATTGTTTGACTACTTGCAATTGGTAGCACCAGGGCACACCTGGTACCACAACCACTACAGTGACGTATATGGTTCTCTAAATCAGTTAAAAGTGACACGTCACGGTCTATTATTTTAACATTGTTTTCTTAGCCCTGTATTTTGCAAATGAGTGTTAATTAGGTCTGGAAATTTTTTTTTAGACATCCACACCGTTGTATTAACCACTTTTGTAGAACTAAGTGCTTACCTCTAGACTCCTTCTCAATCATTGTTTAAATTAACAATGGTCATTTGGCATAGACACAAAATAGAGAGAGGAGGAGAAACACAATGTTTCTTTTTCTCTTCCTTCAATGCAATGTGTGCCCTTTTTGTGTCGGAACTGAACAGAATTGTCAATTGCTAAATCTTCAATAGATATTGAAATATTTGTATTTACTTTTTTTTAAATTGAGCATCACATTGAACATAATTTATAACACAAGTTATAAGGGATTTGCAATATTTTATTGAATGGTGTAATTCCAGATAAGTTAGGGCAAACAAAAAATCCAAAATTACAAATCAAAATGGAAAAGAAGCTGTAACGTACAGAACTATGTAAGGTGGAGAAAACATCCTCTGCCAACAGCTACACATTCTTGGCTCATTTCATCAGTGTTATTCAGTGCACAGTCTGATGTGATTTCAAATGTGTTTAATTTACAGCTGGGGCAGAATGTTTAAAATGTGCTATACACATGCTTTTTTTTTTGCTACTAAACATTCTAAAATTAAAAATGCATATTTATAAAGCAGCAAGAAAAAAAATTCAAATAAGGACCAGTCAAAGTGTAGGGACATCATTAGATTAAATTAAATTACCCCTACTTTTACCCTTTTTGTCACTATAGCCCACTCCCTCTAGAATGTAAGCTTATAGAGCAGGGCCCTCCACCTCTCTGTTCCTGTATGTCCAGTTGTCTGGTTTCAATTACATGTCTGTTATTGCACCCATTGTACAGCACAACGGAATCAGATGGCATTATATAAATAATAAAATAATAACAAATGGGCATTAACCCCTCTCCTTACAGCTCAGCCTTTGTATATTCTCACCATATACTCGGAGATGAGCAAGACCAGGGTGTTGAAAATTCCTTATTAACTTGTGTCATGTTTAATGAATTAAGATTTCACCAAATCAGTACGGTTAAATATATAGATTAAACATTCACAACTACAAAAACAATTTTTTTTATCAACACTTTGAGAATTTGCCTTGCCTTCCTGCCTCACCCAATACCATTAGATCACTATCAGAGGTTGCAAATAGGAGGTATGGAGAGGTCTGTGTACTATACATGCGTGGAATTTTTGTATACTTTAAAAGGAATACTATAGTCACCAAAACAACTTTAGCTTAATGAAGCAGTGTTTGTGCATAGATCATGTCTCTGAAGTGTATCTGCTCAATTCATATCCATTCAGGAGTTAAATCCTTTTTTGATTCTGTTTATGTTGCCCTAGCCACACTTCACATGGCTGTGACGAACACAGCCTGCATAAAAAAAGAATTGGTATAATTTTTAATCAGATGTATCTTACGTTAAAAGTTTTTATTTCTGTGACTAACTACCCTTTGCCACTGGCTTCTGGAGGGGCCTGATTGCCAGCCTCCTACCCCAAGACTATGAGCCCTGCTAAAAGACATGCTTAAAAGTGTCTTCCATGGGAAAATGTGCCTCTTCCCCTCCCCCTTTTTCCTGTCCTATTGTTCTCCAGCAGGGAGTTGTCCCAGGGACACTGCCAGACCAGTTGAAACTGGCTGCTTTGTCCCTCCTCAATCTCTAATCAGTCCTTGCTATTGTCTGACCCCACCCTTCCTTGTACTATAGGGCACTTTTAACATTGGATATATTGAGCACTCAGATCCAAGCTATCTAGGGATATGCTGGACATATAAGTTAAACATTGTATTATAAGAGTTATGCATTTTTATGTGGTTTTTGTAACAGTTTTTGACTTGTAGATAATTAAGTTACCACAGCCACTTAAGCCAATTATTTCCAGGATAGAGGAGAAGATAGACCGGCCGCACAGCCTAAATCTGTGGAACTGTTTTGGGCATGAAAGCCATGCTTGCGGTCGGTCAAATGTGACTTCCATAAAACTTTTGAACCCCTGCTCTGATCTGGGTGATTTATGGATATGTTGTTCACCCAGATCAGGGCTATCCAGGGATGTAGGATTTATAGGGATATGTTTGTGTTTTGGGGTGTTTCTGGACTTTGGGTAAAAAATTATATTTTCTGCCAGTGGATAATTAGGTTATTCCATTAGCTAGCTTAATGATATCACAGGCAGAGGGGAAGGATTGCTGACTGTATGTGGGAGTGTTGCTGTACTAATTATTGTTCCTATTGGTCTGTGTCCCTTTTGTCACAGTTTACCATCAGGTCCAGGGGGTGTGCCTCTGTCCTGAAAATGTGTATATAAGAAATGACTTTGTGCTCATTAAACCAGTTCTGCTTGACCCTCAACTCACAGCCTTGACTCGTGTTTTGGAGGGGACAGCTATAATCACTACACAGATTGCTATGCTTTTCACCCTCCCTTAGCTTCACTGAACTCTTCTAAGAGCTTGTTCCTGCTTCACTCTCTGGGGAAAGAGGTTCTCCCACTGGAGCCTTGTCATAGGTCCAGGGTGGGTAGGAGACGGCGAGACCCCAACCAAGCTGTGGCAGTTCATGGTTCTGTGGTGCTTATGGTGTCTGGTGCAGTGCTGATGGTCCTTGGTGAACGCTAGGAGCATCCTTTCTGCGGTCCAACCCTCAGCTAGCCTGGGGCAACTGTAACCATTTGCTACTCTGTAAATTGAACTTTAATCACACACAGGAGACCCTCCTGTGGGGTCTAGGAGGCTATTAACAAAGCAGGAAATAAATTTTTTTAAATTAAACATAATTTGTGTTAAATTAAGTACAACCATTAGATGACTATTTACAGGAAATGTTTATGAAGACTGTGCGACACAAGCAGGTTGGTGTGCCTAGGGTTGCATAAACAATGTGATTTAACTCCTAAATAGAAGAGAATTGAGCAGTGAGACTGCAAGTGCATGACCTATACACCAAAACTGATTCATTAAGCTAAAGTTGTTTTGGTGACTATAGTGTCTTTTAACCCCTTAAGGACCAAACTTCTGGAATAAAAGGGAATCATGACATGTCACACATGTCATGTGTCCTTAAGGGGTTAAGTAGTGTCTCTTTAAGTAGGTTGAATCTGGATTCAGTTATATGGAACACATATAGGGCAGTATCCTACCTAGAAGAAAGGGACATGAAAAGATCAAGGTGTAATATAGTCAAGTTTTACACACAATCCTCCAGAAGGATTAAAATATAGCATCAGAGCCAAACCAAAATCAGGGACGCCAAGAGCACGCTAATCAGAGAGCAAGCCAAGGTCTGGGTACCAGAAGCCATAATATCTGATTAGACAAGCCAGGTCAATAATAGAAAGCTGCACACAGAACACACGTAAAGGTAACAGAAACCACAAATGTCAATTATGTAGATGTGGACTTAAAGTAAATAAACTGGAGTGTCTGGCGTTCAGTCTTTGCCAAAATGTGCGCATATATTGAAATACAATCAAAGATACAGGATTTGAGCATTTTTGGAGTAGCAAAAATTGTCCAAAAAAGTGTCCAGATAACATGACAGGTTTGCTATATACTGTATGTTTTGTGTAAAGTGTGTATAATATGTATACCTAACATATTTAACAAATCATTCTAATACACTTGTAGGCTACGGTCCAAGTCAGTCATATCTGTCGGTTTACCTAATGCAAATTACAGTCAATTACAAACTATTTTAGAAGCTTAAAGATGCTGATCGATTAATCTGCACTTACAAGAACTTCGTTATGTTTCCCACAAAACAAATCAGTATTTAGCATCCTCAAACAATAGGAACTTTTTTTTTTTTTAGCTATTTAGCATGTTTTCAATTCAAAAGTTGAAGCTAGATAAACAGAATGGCTTTTACCTACGTCTGTAAGAAATCCCAAGGATAAGGAATCAATTTTAACACAAAGTGAAACTGCTCTGGTAAAACTTTAATATATAAACACCCTGAAGTGGAGTGTAGAGATTTATCATAGCTCTGAGCTTGTTATTCTTATTCAAATTCATTTATTCTTCAGTGAAATGCAAAGCGGCGGAGGATATGGAGGCAGCGTTATCTCCTCACATGGAGATTTGCTGCTGTACCAGTTATTTTAAGAATCTCATTTACAGGTCATTAAAAAGAAAAAAAATATATAATTTCAATGGGAATAAAAAAGAAATTGAAAATATATATGTATGTGTTTACATCTCTGTGCTATTTAATAAATAGTGCTATAATGGGAAAAATATACATATCCAGACTATGTTTTTCAAAACAATTATTTTGTGTTTTTTTTCAAGTAAAGCGGACTGCCAAAATTCACCTGAAAGATTTTTTTTAGGTAAATATGTACATAATATTTGTGTATGCCAGTGAAATAGCTCAGTGGGCTAATGCAACAGCAGAATCTGTTCTAACCCTTGGGGGTTGCAGGTTCAAATCCCAGCAGGGTTGACTCAGCCCTTCATCCTTCCGAGGTAGATAAAATGAGTACCATTAAATTGGGTGATAGTAACAACCCCTGGATGTTGGGCTAAGGTAACATCCCCAGGACGTACTTGGAAACCAGAGCAATCTGAATGTACCTTTCCTGGTTAAACACTTTGTTATTATATTGGTCAGATATTCAACACTCATTTGTTTATCCTGCTTCGATATTTCAAATTCACAGGGGTAAAAATCTCTCCCATAGAACATGTTAAGCAGAATATATTTATAAAATATATAAGATATTTTACTTGTAAGCCCTGTGAGCAGAAATGTTGATTCTTGTTCTTTTAACATTTTTGTGGACACAAAATGTGATTATTTCATATACCTGAAGAGTAGGGTAACCAAACTTTGGTATATTGCACATATGCAAGGTTTTTGTCTCCATCAGCCGTGGGAACATTTGTGAGCATTTGGGATTCAGAATGTTCCCTGTACTAGAAAACACTCACCTTGTACTGTAGTCTGTGGACATGACAATAGCTGCTAGTCAACCAGACACAGCAGTCCACACACTCTTCTCATCCCAGTTGATCAGATACTTAGTAGGAAGCAAAGTACATTCAGACAGGTAAAATTTAAATTTTTGTGAGACATACTTGCTAATTTACTTTCTCCTTGCAAATTGCCAAGAGCATTAACCCAAAATGTAGCTGCACCACTCTGCTGTTTTGAGGTTATACTGGTGGAGCTTCTGCTGGGACAGTTCAGTGATAGGTTTAATGTGTTCAGCTTCCTCAACCAACATGCCTCTGTTTTGTTGCAAATCATAGACTAATAGGTATAGGGTAGACTGGTCTCAGGCTTGAGGACCAGAGCTTAACCTCCTAAATAGTGATGTCGCGAACCCGAAATTTTCGGTTCGCGAACGGCGAACGCGAACTTCCGCAAATGTTCGCGAACCGGCGAACCGCCCGAAACGCCATTGACTTCAATGGGGAGGCGAATTTTAAAAAACACACAGGGACTCTTTCTGGCCACAATAGGGATGGAAAAGTTGTTTCAAGGGGACTAACACCTGGACTGTGGCATGCCGGAGGGGGATCCATGGCAAAACTCCCATGGAAAATTACACAGTTGATACAGAGTCTGGTTTTAATCCATAAGGGGCAGAAATCACCTAACATTCCTAAATCACAATCAATATGGATTGACACCTGACATATGACATATTGACACCTTGACATATGGATTGACACCTGTCCTCAGAGCCCCTGATGCACACGGACACAGAGCAGAATAGAGACTGGTCCCCCTACATAGGGTCACTTGGCAGATATGGATTGACACCTGTCCTAAGGATCCCTGATACACACTGACACAGAGCAGAATAGGGACTGTTCCCCTACATCGGGTCACTTGGCAGATATGGATTGACACCTGTCCTAAGGATCCCTGATACACACTGACACAGAGCAGAATAGGGACTGTTCCTCCTACATCGGGTCACTTGGCAGATATGGATTGACACCTTGTTACAAACTGCTATTTGTAACTGGCCCTTTAAATGGCAAATTGCCCTGCTTCCCTGGGTTGTGGAGAAGCCTATTTGCCAGCCTCCTCCCGCATGACTATGGCCCTGGGAGATTGTGAAAATGTATGCACTTTTATTTGGTGTGTATGGCCCTTTAAGACTGTCGGTGGGCATATTGGGGCTTAAGGACTCTTTATGTGACTGGTGCTGGCCCTTTAAACACCTTTTTTGGGACATCAGGAAGATTGGGACACTGCCCCTTTAAGGCCGTGTCCCCAGGCTTGTTGGGGACACGGCCCCTTTAAGACGGTGTCCCCTGTGTCCCCAGACCTGGTGCAAACCCCATGTGCCTGCCTTGCTATTTCCCACTTGGTTCAGTAAATGGGAAATTATTAGTTGCAGAGACCAAGTCCCATTCGCTGATGGGACTTAGTCGCTTTTTTTCAGCCTGAAATAGACCGACCTCACAGCCCAAATCTATGGAACTGTTTTGGGCAGGAAAATATGCTTGCGGTCGGTCATAAAGGGACCTCCAGCTAACTTTTTAACCCCTGGATGGATTTGGCTGATTTTTGGTTATGTTTATGTTTTAAGTGTGCTGATTCCAAATATGTAATTATGAAGATGGATGTGTAGTTTTAAAGTTACAGGGTATGGCTAAAAACTGTATTTTTACTGCCTGTGTTTAATTATGTTAATCTCTTCCCAAACGTCATTTCGTTCAAAGTGGAGAGAATGTTAAAAAAAAATATTTTGTTCGGAGTGTGAGAAATGCTTTTCAGCCGCTTCTAATCTTAAGCATCATTTGAGGAGCCATACAGGAGAGAAACCTTATTTGTGGTGTGTTTAGTATTGTTCTAATCAGTTTAATACCTTCCGCGTCTCCTATCAGTGGACGTGTATATGGCAGCCATTTTAGGAACCGTACACCTGGGACGCGAGCAAGGTCACCTCGTTCAACAGGCTTGCAGCGTATCCTCCAGGAAGAAGAGCCTGAACCCTTACCGCCGCACGGTCTTACCTGTACATGGAAAAGCTGCTGTGGTTCCTTGATGCTCAGCTGCCCGTGAGTTAACACATGTCCCGTGGAGTATAGCACTTCCGCTTGCAAAGCCTCAACAACAAAAAAAAGGAGTGGTGTGTTTAGTATTGTTCTCTGATCAGTTTAATACCTTCCGCTCCTATCAGTGGACGGTACACGGCATTGATTTTTATCTGTCAGAACCTTGCACAGCCGAAGTATATTCACTGCCATTGAAAAGGAGGCATGGCGGTGGTGTACCCTCAAAAGCTGCAAACCTACTTGTATGGACAAATCAGCTTAATTCTACCACAGATCACATTAAATTTGGGGCACTGCGCCGTCATTTCAATGTGACACCAGATAGTAGTGTTTGAAAATTATTTTTATCAGTTTAATACCTTCCGCCGCTCCTATCAGTGGACGTGTACACGGCATTGATTTTTGTAACAGGGAGATGGAAGAAGAGGCTTGGTCGGTCCTCTTACTGCAAATTTGGGGCACTGCGCGGTCAAGCTAATGTGACACCAGATAGGAGTGGTGTGCTTAGTATTATTTTTATCAGTTTAATACCTTCCGCGTCTCCTATCAGTGGACGTGTACACGGCATTGATTTTGTAACAGGGAGATGGAAGAAGAGGCTTGGTCGGTCCTCTTACTGCAAATTTGGGGCACTGCGCGGTCAAGCTAATGTGACACCAGATAGGAGTGGTGTGTTTAGTACTATTTTTATCAGTTTAACACCTTCCGCGTCTCCTATCAGTGGACGTGTACACGGCATTGATTTTTGTAACAGGGAGATGGAAGAAGAGGCTTGGTCGGTCCTCTTACTGCAAATTTGGGGCACTGCGCGGTCAAGCCAATGTGACACCAGGTAGGAGTGGCGGGTTTAGTACTATTTTTATCAGTTTAATACCTTCCGCTTCTCCTATCAATGGTCGTGTACACGGCAGTAATTTCTGTAACAGGCAGATGGAAGAAGATGCTTGGTCGGTCCTCCTAACTGGAGACTGTGTTGCTGTATGGGTGGCAGGTGGAGCCATTTATAAAGTACACACTGCTTTATAAAGCCATTTATAAAGTACACACTGGCGGCTTGAACCCAAGTTGGTGGCGGATAAGTCACGCAAGTCAACAGGCATTCAGAGCTAAAATACAACAGCGTGTGGACCATTTTTAGCCCAAGGCAGCTCATCTCATCAGGCCTTTTTTACATAGGGTCACTTGGCAGATATGGATTGACACTTGTCCTAGGGATCCCTGATACACACTGACACAGATCAGAATAGGGACTGTTCCTCCTACATTGGGTCACTTGGCAGAAATGGATTGACACCTGTCCTAAGGTTTCCTGATACACACTGACAAAGAGCAGAATAGGGACTGTTCCTCCTACATAGGGTCACTTGGCAGATATGGATTGACACCTGTCCTCAGAGTCCATGATACACACTGACACAGAGCAGAATGGAGACTGTTCCCCCTACATAGGGTCACTTGGCAGATATGGATTGACACCTGTCCCTCAGAGACCATGATACACACTGACACAGAGCAGAATAGGGAATGTTACCCCAACATCGGGTCACTTGGCAGATATGGATTGACACCTGTCCTCAGAGCCCCTGATACACTGACACAGATCAGAATAGGGAATGTTACCCCAACATAGGGTCACTTGGCAGATATGGATTGACACCTGTCCTCAGAGCCCCTGATACACACTGACAGATCAGAATAGGGAATGCTACCCCAACATCGGGTCACTTGGCAGATATGGATTGACACCTGTCCTAAGGATCCCTGATACACACTGACAGATCAGAATAGGGAATGTTACCCCAACATAGGGTCACTTGGCAGATATGGATTGACACCTGTCCTAGGGATCCCTGATACACACTGACACAGATCAGAATAGGTACTGTTCCTCCTACATCGGGTCACTTGGCAGATATGGATTGACACCTGTCCTCAGAGCCCCTGATACACACTGACAGATCAGAATAGGGAATGTTACCCCAACATAGGGTCACTTGGCAGATATGGATTGACACCTGTCCTCAGAGACCATGATACACACTGAAACAGAGCAGAATAGGGACTGTTCCTCCTACATAGGG
>OW240924.1:45728099-45855732 GCA_933207985.1 Pelobates cultripes | reverse complement strand
TATGTAAACTGCTATGTTTATTTAAAAAATGGGTTAACCCTAGCTGGACCTGGCACCCAGACCACTTCATTAAGCTGAAGTGGTCTGGGTGCCTAGAGTGGTCCTTTAATATCAAAATACATGTAGAATGATATTGATTAAATTATATAAATAAATATATATATATATATATATATATATATTTTATATATAATATAAAATAAATATGTAAATACGTTAAAAAATATATATGTATGTGTAATTTCATTCTAACTGTATATTAACCCCTTAAGGACGGAGCCAAATGTACACATTGTGAACAAAACAAAATGTAAACAAAACCTGGCATTTGCGCTACATGTCTGTCCAACCGTAATACACCTCTTTCATAGTAAATGCACCCACCCTTATTATATATATCATTTTATTCAGGGGAAACAGGG
Source organism: Pelobates cultripes (assembly GCA_933207985.1). NCBI lineage: Eukaryota > Metazoa > Chordata > Amphibia > Anura > Pelobatidae > Pelobates > Pelobates cultripes. Next base: position 45,855,310 of record OW240924.1, on the reverse strand, counting down.
CTTTCATTTAATATCAAATATTTAGCTATGAAACATAATTTAATATGAAAAAAATGGGAGAAAATACGATTTTTTTGATTTTTTTAGTTCTAAATTGCATTTTAAAGGTCAGTGTCATAATACTGTTTGCTTTTACTGCAATAAAATACACATATTTATATTCAGTAAAGTCTCACGTGTAAGACAGTACCTCCTATGTACAGGTTTTATGGCGTTTTGGGAAGTTACAGGGTCAAATATAGCACGTTACATTTGAAATTGAAATTTGCCAGATTGGTTACGCTGCCTTTGAGACTGTATAGTAGCCCGGGAATGAAATTTACACCCATAATGGCATACCATTTGCAATAGTAGACAACCCAAGGTATTGCAAATGGGGTATGTCCAGTCTTTTTTAGTAGCTATTTGGTCACAAACACTGGCCAAAGTTAGCGTTAGTATTTGTTTGTGTGTGAAAAATGCAAAAACGCCAATTTTGGCCAGTGTTTGTGACTAAGTGGCTACTAAAAAAGACTGGACATACCCTGTTTGCAATACCTTGGGTTGTCTACTATTGCAAATGGTATGCCATCATAGGGGTAATTTTCATTCTTGGGCTACCATAGGGTCTCAAAGGCAACGTAACCAATCTGGCGAATTTTAATGTGAAAAAAATGAAACGCAAACCTTATATTTGACGCTGTAACTTTTGAAAACACTATAAAACCTGTACATGAGGGGTACTGTTGTACTCGGGAGACTTCACTGAACACAAATATTTGTGTTTCAAAACAGTAAAAGTATCATAGCAATAATATTGTCCGTTTAATGCTGTTTGTGCGTGAAAAATGCAAAAAACGTCACTTTTACTGGCGATATCATCGTTGTAATACATTTTAATGTTTTGAAACACTAATATTTGTGTTCAGCGAAGTCTCCCGAGTAGAACAGTACCCCCCATGTACAGGTTTCTATGGTGTCTCGGAAAGTTATAGGGTTAAATATAGTGCTAGCAAATTAAATTCCCTTTACTTTCGGCATGGGTTGTCATGCAGGTCCTGCTAATTGTAATTAATTAAGATACCTAATTATGTAAAAATATTACATAAATATATATGTAGAATTAATATATGTATATATATACATATGTGTATATATATGTATATATCTATATAATTTTTTTTAAATATTTTTATTTATATATAGGTATATATATAGTGATATATACTTATATATTTATGTATATAGATATATATATTATTTCGTTCTACGTGTATTTTGATATATATATATATATTAATTTCACAAAACAGTTAGAACGAAATAACACACATCTATATATTTTTTAATTATTTATTTTTAATTATTTTTTTAATTTTATTTTTAACGTATTTACATTTTTATTTTTTTTATATTATATATAAATATATATATAACAATAATTATATATATATTTAATCAGTATCAGTCTACGTGTAATTTGATATTAATATATATATATAATTATATATATATTAATAGTAAAATACACCTAGACGGTGTATGTGAGTGTATGTATATGTGTATATATATACTTAGATCATATATATATAATATATATATATGATCTAAGTATATATAATTTTTTTTTTTTACACCATTAACTTATTTTATTTTTATTTTTAGCCAGCAGGGGGACCACCTGTAATTACAGGCAGCCCCCCTGCCGGCAATACAGAAGCCAGCTATCCCCGGCCATGTGATTGTGGGGTCCTCGCTAGGACCCCACTCTCACATGGCCGGGGGGCTTCCAGGAGGACGGAGGTGCCGCGGGGCTCGGATCTCCTTGGTCATGTATTGCCGGGGCGTAGACCCGCCGGGCGCATCGGTAGTTGAGGGCGCATAATTACGCTCGGGCGGCGCTTTTAGAGCCCTCTTCTATTAGAGGGCTTAATTGTAATGTACCTCCTCCGGGTTTTAAGGTTAATACTAAAAAATATATATATATATATATATATATATATATATATATATATATATATATATATATATATATACCAATAATTTCTCTTTTTTTCCCTCAGACAAAAGGCTTTTATAAATGTAAACAATGTATAGTGTGTAGAACTACAGATCCATCCACTCCATCTAAGGTTACTCACTTTATGTCTAATAGGACCAAAAAAAAAAAAATGTCTAATTATGATTTTATTGGTTGCAATACGAAAAATTTTATTTATCTGCTCGAATGCCCATGTGGTCTCCAATATGTGGGGATGACCACAAGGTGCTTAAAAACAAGACTCAGCGAACATTGCAGAAATATTAAAAATGGATACGCAAATCATAGTGCATCCAAACATTTTACCAAGCACAACAAAGACCCAAAATTATTAAAATGTATGGGCATATAGAAATGTTCTACCCCTTGGCGTGGAGGAGACATTAAAAAATCGCTTGGAAAAATAGAAATGGAATGGGTGTATAATCTTAAAACCCTTATACCCCATGGCCTCAATGCAGATTTTGACCTTCATAATTTTTTATAATTTTTCACAAGTAACAAATATGTCTGTATTATACACATGCCTTTTATTCTGCTGCTTTTTACAATTTGTTTCCATTTTTAATAACTTTATATTTTAATAGTATACTAATCTATAAAAAGCATTTTTACCTTTTTTTCTATATTATTTTTATCATCCTATAGTATTTTTTATATATTATCATTGCATTTTTATTTACATTTATTCCTTTTTTTTTGTATGTCCCTTTTGATATTATGTGTCCTTCCCAATATGGCCACTATTCTATTTATATCACCTTCTGCCCCCTTCAAGATGGCCGCGCCCATATTCTATCCTATTACACTTACGACCGCCATTTGCGGACATTAAACTACATTTCCCATTAGGCTATGCGGCATTGCGTCAGAAAACCGGAAGTGCCGCGCGTCACGTGTGTATTCTAAAACCGTAACGTTTATGTATTTTCAACCCTCGTTTTTGCTATTTATGTATTTTACCCATGTCTTTACACCTTATATTATGTTTTAATTGATGTATTTATGAGTTTTATAATTGCCAAAAGAAACTGAATTCTGATTGGACGGATCAATTTTGGCGCCAAATTCTAATCACCTATACCCCTATATAATACAAACTAGCCAGGTATTGTATGTTATTCCATTTGATAAAGTCTGTCGACGAAACGCGTTATGGATATTTTATATTGTGTATTTTAATATTAAAGTAATTTTTGGTAATTTATTTGCTCCAATTCTTCTTTTTTTTTTTTAGTTTATATACACATCATTTTTCCTGGCTTTTTAGTATTTTCTAGTATTTTATTTACTATAATATTATACTATTTTATATATTTATATTTTTTGGTATCCCAAGAAATCCTGAGGTGGGGATTTATCCACCTATGCTGACACACAAGAGCAGTCGGTCTGCTCCTCATTTGTAAGTACGTTTTTATCTACTTATATTAAGACTACTATACAGTGAGCACTATCGGCTGTTTCTTCTTTTTCTCAATTTGAGAGTTGGACACCACTGACGGAGAGATACCCATGACATATCCCATAAGCGGGGATTATACCGCTGTATGCGCTTTTACCCTAGAGCTGGACATAAGCTCTATCAAATGTGAGTTCTCCACTATTATTTCTAAGTACGTCATTATTGGAATTATACAATACTACACTATTGGTCGTCCCTCTCTCTGTTTTTGTCTTCTATATAAGTGGAACCAATACAATTTATGAAGACTTCACTACTGCACTTTCTGTTGTAAAGACCACTCGCAAGGACACTTAAGTTGGACTTTATTTTTTTATTGGACCTATTTTAATGTGGCGCAGCCTTTTTTATTGTTGTTTTAACCTGTCTTGTTTTAAAAGGGTTTGGAGGGTTTCCCTTTTTAAGGTTGCTGCCTATTAGTTAACCAGCGCTGTCTCTTCTTTATATATATTTATATATATATATATATATATATATATATATATATATATATATATATATATATATATATATATATATATATACACATACACACACACACATATACATATATATATACACACACACACACATTGATATCAAAATACACGTAGAACTAAATAATACAGTGATATATATAGATATATATATATATATATATATATATATATATATAACAGATCACCTGGCACCTCAGCTGGGTACTTCCGCCAAAGGACCACTTCCTAGCTGGAACAGGGAACAAACCGCAGCACTTCTTTCCCTCAGTCGCTGTAGCTTGACTATGGCCCTGGAACCGCCACCTCTTTCCTGGATCCGAAGGGAAAATTAGTTCTGACACCTCCAGGCACTGGACGACACTAAGTCCTGGGAACTCTGGAACCGAATGGGGAATTGGCTCTAGTCCTTACAAGGACTTTCCCTGTTGTATCCCCTGCATGCTGGAACAGCAGACACAGGAGCAAATCTTCTTTCCCTCCAATAACTGGATGACACACAGTTTTGGAGTGTAAGCAGAAATCTCTAGTTTAATGAGACACACTGGTCTTTTATACAATTTTACAGGCCAGAGGAACACTCCCTGGACCTGATGGGGCACAGGAACACAAAGGACATAAACCAATCAGAACAAACATACAGTTTGAGACACGCCCATGTACAGCACACAATCCCTCCTCTCTGCTTATGAGATAATGGAGTAAAGTCCTGTAAGTAACTCAGTTATCTCCAGGCATAAAAAACGCATTTTCACGAAGTGCATAAAGTACCCAAAAATCCAACATATCCCCACAAAAGTCCCCTGACAGCCCCAATCTGGGTGAAGAACATATCCAAAAATCACCCTGATCGGTTCAGGGGTTCAGGAATCTGTACTAATATGCCCAAGTTCTGTTCTAAACAATTTCATACAGGATATGATAAGAAGAAGAGAGGGGTCTCAATATTAATAAATAAAGATGTGGCGTTCTCACTCCATAAAAAAGTGGGAGACAGAGAAGGCAGATTCTTACTGCTACAATGTTTATTGAATAACAAACCATACACGCTGTTAAATATATATGGCCCCCATGACAATCAAATACCATACACAAACAAAATTATTTAGTTGATTCAAGCACACGTGTTTGGAACCAGGATAATAGAAGGGAACACAAATTTTGTTTTAGATAGTGTCTTAGACACGACCTCCGATACTACAGTGTTACGAGCTACGGCTCAAAAATGCTCAAATACAGCTGCGCACCTTAGGACGGCAATACATAGAGCAGGGCTCCTGGACATATGGAGGGTTTTCCATTCTTCTGATAGGGATTACACATTTCATTCCCAAGTACATAATTCGTACTCGAGAATAGACAGAATACAAATGGCAAACATAGGGACTATAACCTGGTCTGACCATGCTCCCATTACCATAACACTGCAAGAACAATTTTGACTTAATGAAACGTTACTAAAAGATCCCCGCATTACAACCAGAATTAAAGACGATCTTAACTCGTATTTTGAAATCAACACCACACAAAATTCTTCCATAGAAATGACCTGGCAAGCTCATAAAGCAGTGGTTAGAGGCTTATTTATTAAATATGCCAGTCATGCTAAGAAAGAAAGAGAAAAGACATAATGACCTCATCAGGGACATAACAGCCCTCACACATGCCAACAAAATTAGCCCCACTGTGGCACAATGCGGCGAACTTATAAAACTTCAAATTAAATTACACGAAATTGAACTAGATAAAACCAATTATATCTTACAGAGATATAAACAATTTTTTTGCACACGGGAATAAATCAGGCTCCACACTAGCAACCAAATTGAAAGCACGAATAGCCAATTCTCAAGTAGCCTGGGTCCTTTCCTCAGATAACCAAAAAATAATGAACCTTCCAGACATTGTGGAAGAATTTGCACAGTACTATAGAACACTGTATAATCTCAAAGACGACAACACCACCCATACCCCATCAGTAACCCAAATACAAAACTTCCTAGCCACAGTTAACCTCGCTACATTGCAACAAACCGAAATTGACCTACTCACTCAACTGATCACAGAAACAGAACTACTACAGATTATCAACAAACTACCCTTACACAAATCCCCGGGCCCGGACGGCCTCACTAACCTCTACTATCAAACATTCTCTGGAAATTTAACTCCCTCTCTCACGACACTTCTGAACACATTTTTCAACATTACCGAAACCTGGCAAACCAGCCACAATGTGCCAAAATTTTAGACCCATATCTCTCCTGAATTGCGATACAAAAAGATAAGTTAAAATCCTGGCTGAAAGACTGAAACATATATTGACACGTATTATACACAACGACCAATGGGGATTTGTGAAGGGGTCGGATAACACAAGAAAGGTCTTGAATGTTCTGGCCCATATGGAATCATAACACATGGAAGGCCTTCTCTTAGCGCTGGACGCCGAGAAGGCCTTTGACAGGTTAAATTGGCAATATATGGAACAAGTCCTCTTAAAATTCGGTTTTCCAAATGCATTTATAAATGGAGTCCTAACACTATATTCTACCCCCTCAACCAGAGTCTCCAATGCAGGTTTTTTGTCAAACCCCTTTCCAATAACGAATGGCACATGCCAAGGTTGTCCACTTTCACCCCTTTTGTTTGTATTATCTCTAGAACCATTGGCAGATAAGATACGAAACTGTAATGGCATAACAGAGGTCCACATATCTAAAATGGAATGCAAATTATCAATGTTTGTGGATGATGTCCTTGTCTCCCTATCCAAACCGGCACAATCATTGCCCCATCTCATACGCACATTACATGAATACAGTGCAATCTTGTATTATAAGCTAAACCAAACAAAGACACAAGCACTACCACTAAGACTCCCATCCTCCACAGTACAAAAACTGAAAGATAACTTATCCTTCGATTGGAGACACACTCACATCACATACCTAGGTATAAAGATATCAACCACACTCAGAGGGATAATCACACACAACTTATCACCCCTACCACAAATGTGTACACAAATGGAAGGATGTACTGCTATCATGGTTCGGTAGGATAAATGCAATTAAAATGGTGATACTCCCGAAATTGTTATATGTATTTAGAATGGTACCGATCCTAGTGTCACCTACACTGCACAAACACATACAAAGAATACGCTCAATGTACATATGGGAGAAAAAGAAGCCGCGGTTACCACTGACCCTCCTCCAGACCCTGGTAACGAAAGGAGGACTTTGAGTCCCCAATATTATGACATATCAGAGGGCAGCTGTAATAGAAACAGCGGTTAAACTCCACGCTACTAGATCCACACTACAATGGGTAGACTTAGAAAATAACTAATCCCATCAGGCTCCGCATCAGAATATATGTGGATGCCCAAGCGTTTTAGAAACAATACCGATACCCTGCTACCCCTCAGCAGATTCTCAATACAAGCCTGGGACCACCTACACCGAAATCGCACAACTGACCACAAGTTTCTGCCATGGGCACCACTAAAGGCACTTAACGCAATGCCCCTCTGGCTATCTATGAACAAATGGAAAGAACTGGGAACCCCCCCGCATTGTTGATATATGTAGACAAGGTGAAATTATACCATTTCCAGAGCTGCAAAGGGCCTATAAGTTACCCCAATCCTTTATATTTCCCTACATACAACTAAATAGCATCATAGACAATAAAGTAATGAAACTTACAGATAGAGCACAATATCCAGGCAAAAGATGCCATAAAACTCTGGTTAAAGCCAAAACTCTATTTTTGGGATATGTGGCATTTAAATACAAAAACCAATGGGAAAAAGAAAACCCACAAAACCTTAACAATGAACAATGGCTTAAATCACTATTGGCATTAAAAGGTATTACTTCTTGCTAATCCCATATAGAGGCTCATAAAAACTCATTTATAGATGGTACCTCACACCAGACAGGCTCCATAAAATTTATCCTGGCTTATGGGAGGAAACTCAGAAATTGTGGAACACAGTTGGTTCTCAAAACCTGAGACTAGTACCAAAAATCAGTCTCTTTCTATTATTACCTGACCAGATTCCTCACCCAGATAAACAATTGTTAACAATAATAATCCAAGCCGCGCGCGACCTTATTGCCAATCATTGGAAACAGACAGTTTGTCCACCTCCAACATTACTTCAACATAAAGTACGGCAATACTTAAAATTTTAAATGCTGACAGCACAGACAGCCAAACAAATAACGACCTCCCACTATAGCTGGCAACAATGGACTAATCATACTTAAGTAAAATTGGAGAAACAATTTCTGACAAATAACACGTTATATAAAAGATAATATATAATAAGGCTATATGAATACATGAGATTCATGACATATACTATATTGTCTATTGTACCGAACATTATATTGTGTTTACCACCAGATAGTACAGTGGACGCTACTATGTTATCTACAATACCATGTTAACAGTATGTTACCACCACACTGTATAATGCAATGAGTTAAATGTACAAATGTATGATCACCTAAAGATCCGTGGTTACTTCATTGTACTGCACCCCCCAATGTTTTTCCCCCATTTTCCTTTCTGTACCCCATACTTAATGAAAACTCTTTCAATAAAACTTAAATTGAAAAAAAGTAATGTAGAATTAAAAAAAATAACATTACTTATTTTTTCCCATTCTTTTACATTTTATTCATAATTAATTATGTTTCATTGTTAAATATTTGATGTTAACCCCTTAAGGACCAAACTTCTGGAATAAAAGGGAATCATGACATGTCACACATGTCATGTGTCCTTAAGGGGTTAAATGAAAGCCCTGTTTTCCCTGAATACAATGATATATAATAAATGTGGGTGCACTTAATATGAAAGAGGTGAATTACGGTTGAACAGACATATAGTCAAATTCCAGGTTTTGTTTACATTTTGTTTTGATCACAACGTGTACATTTGGCTCAGTCCTTAAGGGGTTAAGGACCATTATGATCAAGCTGTTTATGTACAATTTTTTTTTTTTTTTGGAGCTACAGCAACTTTTTTCTTGAATGAGGAATTTTTAACTCACTCCCCTTTTTGTATCTTTACAAAATTGCATGATAGTATATCTTAAAAGTTAGCTAATTTTATTGAACACAATTACTGTTACCATTGTAAATCATATAAATTTTAGTAATATACTTGTTAGGGTACACTTTGGGTACACTTTGTAGCCTAAATTTGAACATATAAACTTTGATGGAAATTAATGTTTAAACCTTACAGTCAGCTGTTTTAAAAAGAAATGTCACACAGTCATAAGGTTTGGGAATGAATTTCTGCTCTGCCAGAGAAAGTGAGTTAAATCCTGAATGAGCTCACTGGCTTTGGCTGGCTTAGAATCTGTTCTATAAATAAAACATTGTGCTCATAGTGCATCTCTATTTCATCCATAACAAAATACCAAAACAAGAAGCTGCCCTATAAAACCACACAGAGTCATTTTACGAGGAATACTGGTTTCTTTACAGACTCTCCACATATACAGTTAAAATTACAAATAATAAAACACAACAGGGATTGCGTGTGACCAATGACCATAATTCTTGCACTTTTGCTATATTTCTGATACCTCAAGAGCAATTTGTGCTGCATAGACTCAGATCAGAGGCTGATCTATTTTCTCCCCACACCCTAGAGGGTGCTACCTTTGTTGAACATTATTATGCTCAGCTAAGCACACAAACATCTACTAAAAAGGCAAGTTTCATTATTTTTTGCCAATGTGAATTATTCCATGATGATTGGCACATACACTGTAGCATACATTATCACTTACCTTTGATGCATTTCAGATTGCTTACTGGACTTGAACAGATTAAAATTCAATACAAATAAAAAGAGAGTGTTCTAAAACTATATATATATATATATATATATATATATATATATAATGCTATCAAGGGGTTCTGAAGACATCATAAAAAAAAAACATATGATTGAAGATCAAATGGTTTATAAAGGACTCCAGGACCCCGAGATAGCAGTGCCTTCTTCTAATACATGCTCTACCATCATGTATCTCTTCTATTATATAATTAGTTGGTTTTTTTTGTAAATCTTTTTCATTATATTATTATAATTAGTTAAGGTTAGTATAAGTGTTATAGTACTGTAAGGTTTAATGGCTAGGGTTAGAGAACTGTAGAGGGCCATTACAATTATTCATGCCCCTTACAACCCCACTGGCTTGGTCCCCCAACATGCTCACACACAGATACAATACTCACAGACACACTAATGGATACACAGAAAGATAAACACACAAATATACTGATACATACTGCCAGAAAGACACACCCACACAATGATAACGACTGCCACACATACAATCTCGGATACACACAATGCCATACCACACACAAATTCCTATACAAAATGCTACACCTCACAGATACACGTACTACCATACCTACCCACAAATAAACTCACATTGCAAGATGCATATACTCAAAAATATATGCTCTAAGACACATTATGGATTCCTACCTCTTGTAGCAGGATGTTGGCTTCCCTGGGACTCAAAGAGAATCTAGCTAAAAATGTTTTGAGCTGTGTCTTTTGCCTTATGCACAGCTTCTTCACCAACTGGGAGGAAGCAATGTGTTATCTCCCAAACAGACAATAAAATAAATAAAAAAGCAGGTACACACAAAAAGTAAATGAGTATAGTGGTAGGTAAATAACCCTATCATAAACCAAAAAAACACCTCAAAATATAAGTGGTAAACTTGAAGGGGTTCCCTAAATCAGTAATGCACGAGTAATGTTACTAGGTTCCTGATATGTTAATCCTTTACCAAGGCCCATAAAGTCTATTTATGTAGGAGGTATGTTCATTGTCAATGGATAAAACACATAGGAAATTGTATGTACCACTACTGAAAGAATGTCCCTATCAATATTCAGTTAACCAATCATTACTGATGTGTCAGAAGGTAGCCATGAAATTGGCCCTGCCTGATACCTCATTGTATTATTGCAGAGCTATGGACTAAGTAAATACACTGAGCGATCCCAGAAAAATCTCTGATAGACAAGGTAGAAAGACTACATTACATTGACTTCAGACTACCACACCATCTGAATTTTAGTGAATAACTTGTTAGACAGAGTTCATTCTGATCAATGACAAGTGTTTGTAAATAGAAAAATGAATACCTAGCGTAACATCACACTTTATTTAGTTAAGACAAAACCAGAACTCTGAAAATAAAAATAAAATATGTTTTACATTTTTAAATCGTAATTGTGTAGACAAAAACTGGCTGATAATTAGGTGCATGCATTCTTTTTGTAAGACAAACTCTATAAAGATGGTTTTAATAATGTTACTATTCATTCCTTTATAATGGAAAACCAGAGTAGTAACTTAATGAAACAAACTAAGTTTAGATTTGCAAAATAGTGATTTTGAAAGACTTGAATGCATACACAATATAACTCAGAAACATCGTTATTTGCACGCACTGTAACTAAACAAACAAACAAAAAAAACAACCCAGAGAATACATATGAGAATAACATTTTTAAAACTACCAATTTCACTACTTACATACAAATATTAAAACAAAATAAAAATAAGTAAATTAAATAAACTACTGTTGCATATATTATGCAACTTAATATTCAAATATATTTTAAACTGAACTATTGTTAAATTTTAAAAAGTTAATCAAATTCGTTTTGCATATCTAGATATACTGATATAAACAGAACACTGTTTTGCATTCTACCATGAGTAATTACGATACCAAGAGAAATATATTTTCATTTGTAAATGCATTTCATGATGAGTATCTGCAGTATGGCAATTTGCTGACAGCATCTTTGTGTGTATTGAGAGACTAAGTGGTGGTGCCCTGGTGGCTTAGCCTTTTCTAGTCGGCACAACTTTTAATTTCATCAGATTGGCTACAGTTAGTATTGCAGTGAAGTACAAAGATTAGGCTACCCAGAAATACTGGATTTGATACCATATTTATAATTAACTTACAGCACTCTTGTGAATTTCAAGCCTGCATGAAGAAAGAAAATCAGATTAAGCTTGGAAAATGCAGGTCAGCGTCTTAGATGAAAAGCTATTTTATGAAGTTTTGGGTGATATATGAATTCAACGAAAGAAGCAATAAAATGTTTAATTACTCCCTTCTCTTATCCTATAAGGCATAATCCATCTGCCCTTGTTTCCATTAATAAAATTATGCTAAAACCATTTGAGATTACACCCCCATATCAATCTAAGTGGCAATGCTAAACTGCTCTCTGCAGTCTTTATTGATGGAAATAAACAAAAAACACCCCTTTTCAGAAATGACAATATCCGAACAAGACCTTAAAGGGACACAAAATCACTATAGCTTATTGCTGTGATTATTTTACTATGAATCTTTTAAAATGTCTTGAACAAAAAATAAATGAGAAACTACAAGCAAATGATTTAACAAAATTGTTACCAAACCCAACTCCCAAAGCCCTTTCCCTTACCGTGCAATTTCATGCTGGGAAAGTTAGCTTCCTCATCACATATGTATATTCTTGCACTGCATTCTCACCCCATGTAGTAAGTGCAGGGGTTTAGGGTCATTCAGACATTATGAATTGAAATGTACGGCCTATGTCTGTTTGATAGTGTGAAAAGGGACTCCATCGATTAGGCATGGTAGAATCAGCCGATACCTGTGTATGAAAATAAACAGCACTGCTCAGTAAACCAGTTTATGAACCAATGGATACACTCTCTTAGCAGAGTGGGGGTTTACTCCGTTTACTGAATAGCAATTCCTCTATTGAGGTCTTTTGGAAAATGGTTATTGAGTATACCCTTATTTTGCTAAGAGAATGTGGTTCTTATTCACTACTGATGTGAAGGAATCTGAAAGAAGAAAATGATAATTCACTTGCAACTAAGAAGTAGTTAAATGAGCAAATCAGCTAATTTGCTATCAAAGAAAGATGGAATCTTCCACTGAAATGAAAAACAAGGGAAAATTAGCTTTTTTTTTACTTCCTGGGCAATCTCATGATATACATTAAATTAAAAACAACCTTTTTTTTTCTTCTTTAAAGCGAACCTGTACTGCAACTTGTAACTTTGCCTAAATCAAGACAAATACAATGAATACAGCATATATCATACAGACACATTATGTATTCACTGTAAAATATGGAGATTTTCTCACCATACATCATTCCAGTGCAGTCATTTCATCATCTTCATCCCCACCTCCAGTCCTTCCTCTCCTACTCTCACATTCTGCCATGCTTGGGAACACTTACTTAAGTAGGGTGTTACGGGCGCTCTACAGATCGTTACGGGATTACCCTGTTTATTTCACCCTATACCCTTTTTCGGTAGTTATACTATATAAAATGCATTCCATGAACAGTCAGGACTATGTATTCGTGCATACGAACGACGGACCACCCGGCCATTGGCATGTGCTGCCACTTAACCTTTTTCACCTTTAAAACAACCGAACAACCGGCCAACCAACCACCCTACGAGCGGAGTGTGCTGCTAATTGACCACCGGGAAGCTGCAGTCTGTGGTTAAACGCAAGCCTAATTGACTGTCTCAGGGTGGCCTCGTTTGTGTAATAATTCGCCAAACTGAAACTCATGAAAGACTCCCGAATGAGGACCACCTGCATCCTGGCGTGTGGCCCCAATTAGAATGTTGGGTATGCGGTTAACCGCAAGTTAAGTATCCCCTTCATGGCGGTCTCTGTTCGGCTCACGAAGGGCTGAGACAACCATCCTCTGAGCGGTGTTCGCGCAATTGTTCAGCCGCTACTCGCTCCATGGGTTTTAGGTCCAGGTCCCACTCTCTATTCACCAACCTGAAAACATGGCCGCCATCTCATGTTGGGGACAAAAAAGGCACGAACGGACTTTGTATTGAAGAAACTGGCTATACCGTTCGTGAGATCTGAGCGCTATTCGCCTATCTGCTGCGCTCAGATCTGGGCTACCTAACGAATGGTGGAACACAAGACGTGTCTATTAAAATGTTAGTTATATATTTTTATACTGTTTTATATATTACAATAAAACGTGGGATTTTGGGTGCTTGGAGATAATTAAATTGTCATAACCGTTAGAGTCATAATCTCCAAGCTGGGCAGTAACCATTTCAAACCATACACTGTAATGCCATTGGCCAACTGTTTGTATTGTCCCTGTATCCCATCAGGTCCAGAGGGGGCTGTCCCTGGACCTGGGGTTTTGCATAAATAGCGATGCCTGTGTGCCATTAAACTCAGTTCGTTTTGACCCTCAAATCGCAGCCTTGACTCGTTTTGTGGGGACAAGTATATCCTAGCTATAACATAGCTAGTGGGGTTGCTTTATATTCACCGGATTCTTGTGGTATGCTGATCGGAACGGCGCTTCTCTCTCTCCACACTCGAGAACCAGGACATCCAAGCGGTCCAGCCTTCGGCTAGCCTGGAGGTAACTAACATTTTTGTGCTCCCTCCTAGTGGAACACTCTGGCAGACACCGTCTGACTCCTTTTCGGGGCAGACTAAGGCTGTCCAGACCGGTGTGTTAGGCGGGACTGAGGCCTGTTTGTCGGGATAACCCATCAGCGTTGCCATTCTGCTTTCCGGGTCTGTAGGTGATGGTAAAGTTAAAGGGTTGTAATGATAAGCTCCAACGTAAAAGTCTGCCGTTGTCCCCAGAGACCTGGTTAAGCCATACCAACGGGTTATGGTCCCTCAGAGTGAACTCTTGTCCATACAAATAGGGAGTCAGTTTCTTTAGAGCCCACACCAGGGCCAAACACTCCTTTTCCACTGGGTCATAGCTGACCTCGCGTGGCAGGAGCTTTCAGCTGATGTAGGCAATTGGGTGCTCCCCTCCATTGTGACAGATCCATCTGTATAGACTGGGATTGCTGGTTCGTCTGTTTTGCCTTTTCGTGGAATTACTCATTCGTATGCCTCTGTTCGTATAATTGACGTTTTTTGCCGAACAAAACTACCGAACGGACGGCCACCCAGAAGAGAAGTGTGCTGCTGGTTAACCTCTTGATCCCAATTAGAACGTTGTGGTTAACCGCAGACACTTCTCAATTAAAACTGAATGCAAGGTGGTCGTCGTTCGTATGTCGACCACGAGGCAGCGGCCATTTTAAACAAGCGAAAGACCAGCGGTGTTCGGCCCAGATTCTATGGAACTGAAAACGGACACGTTTTCCGCCGAACACCACTGAAGCCACGACCTCCTTTCTCAAATCGACAGAAGTGCACGAACACCGGCCGTTCGGGAGTTTGAAAAGCATGAAGGGACTTAACCCAGATAGTCTTCCCATTGAGTCAATCGCATAACGAAAGACTGTAATAGACTTTGACTCCATGGCGATTGAACTATGCGTATGGGATCTGAGCGCTATTAGCCAATAATATGCACTATCTGGGTATATTTGATACGAATGAGAAATGTTCGACAATTATAAAGTTATGTATTTTTATGTGTTTTTTGTGTTGTATTTAAAATGGCGATTTGCCTCTGTCCTGGGAGATAATTGAATTACTTCTCAATTATCTCCAGGGCAGAGGGGAGGAAACCATGATGCATGCTGGGAATATTATGTGCCTGTGTGTCGTGAAATGCTGTATGTCCATCTGCCATTACATTCTCCCATGTGGTCCCCTAGGGGAGTGTCCACTAAGTGGGAGACCTGCATAAATACGGGCGGGTAGCCCACACTAAACCCAGTTCATGTTTTACCCTCAATGCGGAGTTTGGTCTCATTATTGGGGGATTTATTACAGACTAATAGAGACTGCCGGATGGGATTATTAGCCGCTTGGGAGATATATGCGTTCGGCTACTAGTGGAGATTCGGGAGTTTGGAGCTCGGGAAATGAAGTACCCGTACGGGTCCCGTTCGGGAGATTACAGCGTTCCCCTGCTTGCGGTTCGTATGATTGCAGTTGATACGAATGAAGCCTGCGTTATTGTCAGAGGGGAGGATTCACTAAACGGCGGTTTGTACATTTGATGCCGAGGGTACCGTTACATCCATCTTCTCCTACTTGGCTGAGGACTGCCCCCAGCCCGAACATGGAAGCATCTGTATGAACAATAAAACGTTTGTTAGGGGCTGGGGCAGCCAAGATGGGAGCATTAACAAGAGCAGTTTTGAGAGCTTGAAAAGCAGTTTCACAGTGGGGAGACCACAGGATCTGTCGGGGAAGGTTTTTCTTAGTCAAGTCGGTAAGTGGCTTGGCTATGGTACTGTAGTTGAACATGAAACGCCTGTAGTATCCTGCAGTGCCCAGAAGGGCTAGGACCTGGGTCTTGGTGGTGGGGATGGGCCAGTTGGCGACAGCTTCTATCTTAGCCGGCTCCGGACGCTGTTTCCCACACCCCACCCGGTGACCCGGTACTGTACCTCGGCCATTCCAAAATGGCACTTCTCTGACTTCAGAGTCAGGCCGGCGGCTCAAATCTGATCCATGACAATTCCTACATGAGCTATGTTTTCCTCCCAGGACTCACTGTGGATTGCTATGTCGTCCAGGTATGCACAGGCAAAGCCCTGGAAGCCATCCAGGAGTCTATCCACCAAGTGCTGGAATGTGGCTGGGGCATTCTTCATCCCGAACGGCATTACCTTAAAGAGGCACAAGCCAAACAGGGTGTCGAATGCCAACTTGGGGATAGCCTTCCTGGGCCAGGGGAATTTGCCAATAACCTTTACAGAGGTCAGTTAGGTAGTTTCCCCAGGCTATACGTTTAAGTAGCTTGTAGACTCTGGGCATAAGGTAGGCATCCTTTACTGTTTTGTCATTGAGCTTCCGATAGTCCACACAAAACCAGGTAGTCCCTTCTTTCTTGGGTACCAGAACTACTGGGATGGGTAAACTGTTTGGGTCCTTGTGAGGGTCTCTCTAGGTACTCCTTGAGCATATTAATGTGGAAGGTTTTTCTCAGGGTTTCATCATGACAGCTGGCTATTACATATGTGGTGTCCCCCTTCTATTCTGCAATCTGGTAAGGACCTTGCCAGGCGGCCTGCAGTTTGTCTGCCTTCTGGTTTGAGTACCAGCACCTTCTGCCCTATGGCAAAGCTTCTTGCTCAGGCGCCCTGGTCGTACCATACCTTCTGTCTCCTCTGGGCCGACCGGAGATTAGCCTGAACAGACTTGGCTAATTGCTCCATTCGGTCCCGGAGTTCCAACCGTATGGCACGATGGGGAATCCAGCATTCTCGGTTTTCCCCCTCCCAGTGCTCTCGGATCAGGTTCAGGGGTCCCCGTACCTTGCGTCCAAAGAGCAACTCAAAAGGAGAGAATCCGGTTGTTTCCTGTGGCACCTCCCGGTATGCGAACAGGAGGTGCGGTAGGAAGCGTTCCCAACCCCTATAGTCTTGAGTGCAGGTTTTGAGCATCTGTTTGAGGGTCCCGTTGAACCTCTCAGAGCCCACGCCAGAAGAGTGATACGGTGTAGGGTGCGAGTTACAGCCAGGTGGCCAGCTAAGGGAATATCATGCCCTGTCCTTAGTATCTCCTGTCTGTACTTATACGGTACTACCAATTGTCACCTATGCTGTCCCTTCTTCTCTGTCAGAAGATACAGTTTCCCCTTCTACCATATAAATGTCTCGTTATCTAGTCCCCCTCCCCCAGATTTGGCTTTTTCCCTATACTTTCGTAAGGTCGGGTCAGATTTGGACTCGTTCTCAAAGGTGGCTGGGGTGTCCCAGGGTATCGGGTCTAATGGGGTAGTCAGGGTCAGAGTGAGTCTTACCTGTGGCGGTGAGTGGTCTGGCTGGCTCTTTGCTTGGGCTCGGGTAGTCACCGGATGAGCATCGGGGGTATAGGATGGGGCATAAGCAGGTGTCATAGGTCCCAAATCGTTGTCCATTAACAAATTATCCATGATTCCCATGTTCACAGTCCCTTTTCCCACTCCCCAATCAAGATGGACCTTGGCGGTAGGGATTTTGTACACATCCCCTCCAGCCATTCGAACGGCCACAGTCTGTCCCGAACGTTTGTGCTCCGGCACCAAGTGGCTTTGAACCAGGGTTATTGTAGCTCCAGTATCCCGCAGCCCCTCGGTGGGGTGACCCTCGAGCCATACTTTCTGCCTGTGGTGTTGGCGGTTGTCGGAGGCAGCATATACTCGGTCTGCCTCATGGAGGGGTCCCAAGTATTCTTCCATGGGACCCTCCTGGTCAACACACAGGGTTCTAGGGGGCCAGGAAGGTCCCGTAGGGTTGTTGTAATTCCGGGGGGTTTGGTGGTGGTTGTTGAGAGAGCAATTTGCCATGAGATGCCCCGGTTGCTTGCACCGGAAACAGGTTGGTCGAGGACGTTCTGCAGTGTTGCTACTGGGAGGTCCGGGGTGCCTGGTAGGTCCTGCTGGCACTGGAGCCCTGAAGTCAGGTCGGGACATTGTTCGGTAGTTCTCCCGGCCTTCTGTACGAATCGTCGGTCGTTAGTTGTTGCTTTCGTGTAACCGTGAATCACAATGTTCATCAGCTAACCTAGCGGCCTCTGTGAGGGTAGTGGGTCTACGATCATGAAGCCATTCCTTGCACTGTTGACCTAAGCCATTGTAAAAATGTTCCAAAGGAAATAATTGTAACACCTCCTCCCCCGTTACGGCCTTGGCATCCTTTCATCCAGTGATCGGTTGCCCTCCTCATTCTTTGAGCCCATTCGGTATGCGTATCATTCGGCTTTTTCTTAGTGTTCCTAAATTGCCTGCGATAAGTATCTGGAGTTACTGTATACCGTTGTAACAAGGTGTCTTCAACAAGGTGTCATATTGAGTCACCTCCTCGGAAGATAGTGTCCAGAAAGCATACAGGGCTCGGACCGACAGTTTTCCTGATAATATGGTGGGCCAGTTCTCACTTGGTATTAGATGGAGCGCACACTGCGTCTCAAAGTCAGCCAGATATTCGTCGATCTCCATCTCATTCTCTAGGAATGATCGGACAGCTGCATGGGGGATTTTCGGCTTCCCAGTCCTCTCTGCCAGGTTAGTGGTCGTCCCTGCAGCAAGGTTTTTCTGGGGGGGTGCACAGGCTGAGCTCGTGTGCTCTGGCCTCTTGGATCTCCACGTCCACTTGTGCCATGGTTGCAGTCGGGTTCGGGCCGAACCAAGAGAGCTTCTCCCGGACAGTCCTATTCTTTTCTTCGCTAGCGGACATCGGAGCCTCCATCATTGGCTTTGATACAGTTCCGTCAGCTCTGCGATCAGCTCCCTCCTAGGTCAGTTGCTAGCGATCCCACCTCAGCTTTCTAACAGAACCTTTAACGTGGTGCATTTCAGCTTGTCATAAGCGCTCTCTATCTGCTCTGTACCTCTCCTAGGAATTCCATGACAATCCCGCCGCCGCCACCAAATGTTACGGTTACCTCCAGGCTAGCTGAAGGCTGGACTGCTTGGAGAGAGAGAGAGAGAGAGAGAGAGGGAGGGAGAGAGGGAGAGAGGGAGAGAGGGAGAGAGTGAGAGAGGGAGAGAGGGAGAGAGGGAGAGAGACCATTCCGATCAGCATACCACAAGAATCCGGTGAATATAAAGCAATCCCACTAGCTATGGTACAGCTAGGATACCCTTGTCCCCACAAAACGAGTCAAGGCTGCGATTTGAGGGTCAAAACGAACTGAGTTTAATGGCACACAGGCATCGCTATTTATGCAAAACCCCAGGTCCAGGGACAGCCCCCTCTGGACCTGATGGGATACAGGGACAATACAAACAGTTGACCAATGGCATTACAGTGTATGGTTTGAAATGGTTACCGCCCAAGCGCCCAAAATACCACGTTTTATTGTAACATATTAAACAGTATAAAAATATATAACTAACATTTTAATAGACACGTCTTGCATTCCACCATTCGATAGGTAGCCCAGATCTGAGTGCAGCAGATAGGCAAATAGCGCTCAGATCTCACGAACGGTATAGCCAGTTTTTTCAATACAAAGTCCGTTCGTGCCTTTTTGTCCCGAACACGAGATGGCAGCCATGTTTTCAGGTTGGTGAATAGAGAGCGGGACCTGGACCTAAAACCCATGGAGCGAGTAGCGGCTTAACAATTGTGCAAACACCGCTCAGAGGATGGTTGTCTCAGCCCTTCGTGAGCCGAACAGAGACCGCCATGAAGGGGGGTACTTAACTTGAGGTTAACCGCAGACCCAACATTCTAATTGGGGCCACACGCCAGGATGCAGGTGGTCCTCGTTCGGGAGTCTTTCATGAGTTTCAGTTCGGTGAATTATTACACGAACGAGGCCACCCTGAGACAGTCAATTAGGCTTGCGGTTAACCGCAGACCACAGCTTCCCGGTGGTCAATTAGCAGCACACTCCGCTCGTAGGGTGGTAGGTAGTTCGATTGTTTTAAAGGTGAAAAAGGTTAAGTGGCGGCACACGCCAATGGCCGGGTGGTCTGTCGTTCGTATGCACGAATACATAGTCCTGACTGTTCATGGAATGCGTTTTATACAGTATAACTACCGAAACAGGGTATATGGTGAAATAAACAGGGTAATCTCGTAACGATCTGTAGAGCGGCCGTAACATAGGGCACACCCTCTCAAGGATGTTCCCTGACACTAGGGCATCTTTGCCAGCATCTGAATGGCATGCACCATGGTTGTCATGTGTGAAAAAGCAGAATTGTTGCCTGTGGGTGGTCTGGGTGGTCTTCTACCCTCATTGGTCAATAAAATTGTTCAGCAATGCTGAAGGATTAAATGACAAGTGGAAATAAAACTATTTTTAAATAGGTTTTTCTACTAAGCATGAGCTCATGAGCAATGGGCTAATATTCCGCAGGAACACTGCCAGAATCTGGTGTCTAGCTATGCATCTTGTTTGCAGCAGTTCATAACATCAATCGGGTGCTATATGAAGTACGAAAGATGCTTGCTACGAAGAGGTTGAATAATTTTGAGACTGGATAATCATTATAAGTTGAATTTTCAGTTGAATTTGGAGAAACCACTTGAAGCATGTGCTGTGTTGAGCTGTTTCGGTTGCTGTTTGATTTTTTCATTGCAAACACCTGAAAGTCTGTACATATTGATAATAAACCTGATTTTCTATGGGGGTCTAATAATTTTGATTACAATTGTAAATGTACAGCAGAAACAAATCTCTCAGCATTGAATATTCTAGTACGGTAAAATCGAATGCTATGCTATTATTTTTTTATAATAATAAATAGAGACGAAATAAAAATGATAGACAGAGAGACAGTTGGACAGACGGACAGAGAGAGAAAGACAGACAGAGAAATCAATCTGTTTTTAAGTGTCTTACAATTTTCAGTTGGCAGTAAATGTATGAAATAATACTAAAAAAAATCTTTACTACTTAGATAATTAAAAAATTAGAAACCATACTGAATTTCCTTTACATGGTAATGATTAACCTTCGGCATGGACCTTCAAAACATATTTCCTTTTTATAAAGTATCTAACACCAGTCATTTTAACTCACTCACTAAACCATTATTGGACAGAAAGGTCACAGAAAGTCATACACACTTAAACAGCTTAAAATGATGTTTTATTGCAGTGGGCTCTAAATTCATTCTTCTGCTCCAGGCATCGTAATGTGATCTTCACTGAACTCGAAAAAAAAAAAAAAAACAGGTTTAGCGATCAATATTTAACAAACTTAGTAAAACAGAATACGTTTTTGCAAGTGTTTAGATTTTTGAGCACAAAAATTGATGCTTTTCCTGCAAAGCAACACAGCCATATTAAGGGGTTTATCCACCAAATAGTGAGCTGCGGCAACTTAGTTGACAAATATAGTAAGATTGCCATGTAGAAAAAAAAGTCAATGACTATATGAAAAAATACAGACCAAAGTAGGGTTGCAAAATGTCTACATGTTACAGCTGGGCTATTTTGGGCTAATGATTTCAGTTTCATTGTCAAATTAACCCAATGCACCTTATAGTCTATAAGCAATATAATATTTTTTTAAATTCTAATACATTTTTCTCAATTTAAGCCAAAAAAGAATATTTTTTTTTCTAATAATCTATAATTCCCATATAATGTTCTTTCTGATTTGTTGTGTTATTAGTTGATGCTGACTGTCATATACACTGTTCATATTTTGCCAATTCTGTATTTTACAAGTCACATCAAGGTTAAAGATATTTATTAGAGCTTGTTAGTTGTTCAGTAAGAGTGTTCAAAGGATAATGGCAAAGTGGCAGCAATATATACATTGGAAATTAGGCAGAAGTGGTGAGGTTATTTGTACATACTCTTATAATAAAGTACATAAACAAAACACCCCCTTTCCCTTATTATATGCAATTAGCATTTAGAAGCAAGTTCATAGACTTCATTTAAATATTTAACTCTCCAACATTCTACAGTACTCATATTTAAATTATATTAAATGTCAATTAGCAATTATACGGAAGTTCTCGGCCATTTTGTGGATTTCAATATTCAAAAGTACAGTATTTCATCAAAATTATTAGCAGGGAATTAGGTAATTTGTTTCCCAAATGACTGAAGCATACTTGCTTTTGTCTCATTTGACTATTTCTCAATTATTTCACTATTCTACAAGCTAAACGTATGTTGTTATACTTATTATAGACGCGTACTTTCTTGACTTGTTAATGAAAGCTTTATGTTATCTGTGTTAAATAATCTTGTACAAACCCAATTCCTCAAGGGACACTATAGGTACCCAGACCACTTCAGCTCATTGAAGTGGTCTGGATGCAGTATATCAGGTCCCTTAACCCTGCAATGGTAATTGTTGCAGTTTTTGATAAACTGCCATAATTACATTGCAGTATTAACTCCACATCTAGTGGCTGTCTACCAGACAGCCACTAAAGAGACTTCCAGGTTGTTAGACGACTTTAATGCATGAAGACATCCAGAGTCAACCAAAACCCCATGGGAAAGCATTATATAGAATTTACAGCCCAGATTTCCCCCTGCACACACTATAACTGCGACTATACACTACAGCGCCTATAACCACATACACCCACTACAAACCCTATTACTCCCTGCCAACTACAGCCCCTATGCCCACAGCACCCACTACAGCCCCTCTTACTCACTACAGTCTATAGCTCCCAACACCCATTTAGCCCCTATGCCACTACACCCACTGTAGGCCCTTATCCCCCCTACACCCACTTCAACCCCTATCACTCCTCCACCCACTACAACCTCTATCCCCCTGCATCCACTACAGCTCCTATACCTCCTGCACCCACCACAGCCCCTATTACCCCTCCTCCCACATCAGCCAGTATGCCCCTTGCACACACTATAGCCCCTATAACTGCTGCACCCACTACAGCCCCTATTACCCACTGTAGCCTCTATTACCCACTACAGCCTCAATCCCCACTGTGTCAAGGTGTAAAAAACCCAACACGCAGAGTTTAGGATAACAAAGGACAAGACAAGGATATAACGTATTACCAGGCCTGAGAATGGCAGGACTAAACATCAGACAGAGATCAAACGTAATCAGAGACGAGCCGAGGTCAGGGTAAGGGAGAGGCAGCAAAAAATTAGAACTAGCCAGAGTCAGAAACAAAGTAAGCAATGAGACGGACAAACAAGACAGGAAAATAGCCTTTAATTAACATTTGATTGGCCCATGTCATGTCTAAGCCCCCAAAACATGTGTGTGTGGAGGTGCCGGAATGCTGTGGGCTAATGGGAGCCTGAACCCACTTGTGGCTCCCACTGACCCATTAATGCCTAGTGCAAGGCGGGCCGGATTAACATAGGGGCTGATGGAGTGGAATAACAATGGGCCTATTCCACGTGCATTATATATATATATATATATATATATATATATATATATATATATATATATATATATATATATATATATATATATATATATATATATATATATATATATACACTCTCTTAGGTTTGCCACCTGACTGGTATTTTACCAGCACAGCCGGTATTTGAGGCTACCTGGCCGTGCCCGTATTGCAATAATACTGGCAATACATATGCAGATATTTTTCTCAGTATAAACGGAAATTACTCTGCAATACTAACACCGGCCAGTAGGGGTCACTGTGTCTGGAGAGAGGCAGGGATAGAAAGTTACAGCATATCCCTGTCTCCCTCTACTCACTGATACATGGGGTAGCAGCTACACAGTAGCTCCCAGCTGAGGTGAGTGAGGGATGGGGGGGAAGGCAACAGGGACACATGGGGACACTGAAAGACCTGGGGGCACTGGGAAACATGGGGATGCTGTGAGACATAGGGACACACATTGGGATGTGGAGACACTAGGGACACAGTGTCCCCATGTCTCCCAACCAGTGTCCCTAGTGTCTCAGTGTCCCCATGTCTCCCAGTGTCCACATGTCTGTGTTCCTAGTGTCTCAGTGTCCCCATGTCTCCCAGTGTCCACATGTCTGTGTCCTTAGTGTCTATGTCCCCATGTCTCCCAGTGTCCCCAAATGGTTTTATCCCCATGTCTCCCAGTGTCCCTAGTGTCTCAGTGTCCCCATGTCTCCCAGTGTCCCTAATGTCCCCAAATGTCTGTGTTCCCAAGTCTCCCAGTGTCCCCATGTCTGTATCCACAAGTGCCCCCATGTGTCTCAGTGTCCCCAGGTCTTGCTGTGTCCCTGGGTCTCGCTGTGTCCACTAATATCCTAGTGACATGGGGACACCCTGAGACATGAGACATGAGGACACTGAGTGACTTTGGAGACTGAGACACTGGGAGACAGGGAGACACTGGAAGCAATTCATCTATACAGCAGAATCAAACTGTCAGTAGTTTTCTGGTGATTTTACAGAATTTTCTCTTATGTCACTCCTTGCTATTTACATCATGTGATGTCACGCATACATAATTAATTATACAAATGATTAAGGCCGTTTTTTTTTTCTCAAAAAAGGTGGCAACCCTAACTACTCTTCACATATTCTTGCTTAAAGGAATACTATAGGATCAGGAACAAAATCATGTATTTCTGACCCTAGTATGTTAAAACCACCATCTAGCCCCCCGGCACCCTCTTGCCTCCCTAAATATAGTAAAATATTACTTGTATTCAAGTCTGCAACTGCTGGCTCTGCCCCTGTCTGCCTTTAAACTGACTGTCTGCTGACATCATCAGAACTGGTGGTCTGAGCGAATTACAATGCTTCCCCATAGGATTGGCTGACACTGTTAAGGAAGCAGATCAGGGGCAGAGCCAGCACAAGTCAAACATAGCCCTGCCCAATCAGCATCTCCTCATGAATTGAATCAATGCATCTCTATGAGGAAACATCAGTGTTTGCATGCAGAGGAAGGAGACACTGAATGACAGTGCTGCACACTAGGCAGTTCTGCCCCAAGAAGCACATTTAGCAGCCATCTAAGGAGTGGCCAGTGGAGTTATTTTCTCTGAAAAGACAGTTTACTGCAAAAGCCTAAAGGGAATGATTTTACTGACCAGAACAAATACAATAAGCTGTATTTGTTCTGGTGACTATAGTGTCCCTTTAAGTATGGAAGATTAAGAGGGATGTATGAGAACAAGACCCAATAAAATTAATTAAGGTAATGCAGACTTTGGTCTCTCTAACACTGTGGCATGTCCCCTGTCTTCTACACTCACTACATACACCTTTTCTCTGTTCCAGACTATATACCAGGACCAGGAGCTTCTGCCTGCTAGTAAGACAGTAAGGAGACAAGTGGACATGTGAGTGCTAGGGTACAGTCCTTAGAATGCGTGGAGTAGGCACATCATTTGATGCATTTATGTCAAGCTCAGGGTGCTGCCTGCATAATATGCCCTTAGTTGGACAACCTGCATGATTGGCAGGCAGCCTGACATGCATTCATGCCAGGTTGGCCTTCCAATTTTTTGGACAGACATGCCCCCTTTTTGGGCATGTTCGCCCCTTTTGGCAGTTCTGGTCACGTGATTTGCATCAGTGGCACACCCTTTTTCCCCGCCAGTTGACTTCCTGCTTCACTGGACACAATGGTGTATCCTGGTTTTGTGCTGCCCTAGGCAGGACAAAACTCAGGCACCCCCCCGCGCCACCCCCACCCACGCAACCGCCACCCAACCTTCCCCCCTGCTCCGCCTTCTAAATACACACACACACACATTCACTGACAGATACGCATTCACTAGCTAACAGAAACACACAGTCACTAACAGACACACACTCACACACTCACTAACAGACACACACTCACACACTCACTAACAGACACACACACACACACTAACAGGCAAACACACACACACTAACAGACATCCACACTAACAGACATCCACACACTAACACTAACATACATACACTAACATTAACAGACACACTAACACTAACATACATACACTAACATTAACAGACACACTAACACTAACATACACACACTAACATACACACTAACACTAACATACACACTAACACTAACATACACACTAACACTGACACAAACACTAACAGACACACACTAACAGACACACACTAACAGACACACACTAACAGACATCCACACACACACACTAACATACACACACACACTAACATACATACACACACTAACACTAACATACACACACACTAGTGTTTATTTTTTATTTTTTATTTAACCCCCCCCCAGCCTCCTCACCTTTGGTAATGCAGGGGGGGGGGTTCTTCCTCTCCCTCGGGTCCAGTGGCTGCAGCGCTGGGTGGGCGGGCGGGCGGCCGCCGAGGGAGCTCTTCCCCTGAGCGCTCAGCTCTGCTCAGCTCCCTCGTGCGCCGCCAGCAGAGTGAGGCCGGGAGCCGGAATATGACGTCATCTTCCGGCTCCCGGCCTCACTCTGCTGGCGGCCAGCGAGGGAGCTGAGCAGAGCGCTCAGGGGAAGAGCTCCCTCGCCCGCCCAGCGCTGCAGCCACTGCCGCCCAGCGCCCAGAATGTCTGTTAGCCGCGAGGCTATCAAGACATTTGCCTTGGGCATTTGGGGGGCGGCGTTTTTTGCCGCCCCCTGAAAAATGCCGCCCAAGGCAAATGCCTTGTTTGCCTCGCGGCTAATACGCCCCTGACTGGACACTACTGTTAGGGGGTATGGATTTACTTGAAAGATGAAAGCATAAATTAGAGAGAGATTAGCATAGAGTATGTGTTTTCTTATAGCTGCATCCTTTGTGTTTCTCTCCAACACCATCTAATATACATGACGCTTGGTTGATAAGATTCTTTAATTAGGCCTATCATAATTGTCAGCATCAGGCCCACTGGACTCTTAATCTGGCCCTGCACGCGGCCCACTTAGAAGAGGAGAGTGCCAATTATATCAGAAGTGATGTTCTTCTATCAAGCACTAACCCAAGTACACTGAACTAATGGGAACATATGTTACAAGCATCTTTGGGTCTAGATTGACCCAAAAAACACTAGATACATGTGATTGTTTGTCTGTTGCCAGGTAGTGTAGAGCATATTCACCATTTAAAACATATCTTTGAATCCCTTGTAATGTATCGCTTATTAGAAAAATATTCTGATGTTTAGCACACCTTGGAAGGGACACTATAGGCACCAAGACTACTTGAGCTCATTGAAGTGGTCTGGGTGCACTATTCTAGAATAAACAACTTTGTTTTCCAAGCACTGTAGTTTCCCTTTAACTTCTTCTTGGGTATAGAAGTAATCAAATCACCAGACAAAAGCCTTAATGTATAATTTAAAGGGACACTGTAGGCACCCAGACCACTTCAGCCCATTGAAGTGGTCTGGGTGCCAACTCCCATCACCCTTAACCATGCAAGTGTAATTATTGCAGTTTTGATAAACTGCAGTAATTACATTGCAGGGTTTAGTCCTCTTCTAGTGGCTGTCTACCAGACAGCCATTTTTGGCACTTCTGGCTTCTTAGACGACTATGCATAAGGACCGCCAGCATCCCCATAGGAAAGCATTGAATAATGCTGTCCTATGGGGAGGTTTAAAGCGAGCGTGGCCATTGCCGTACATGCACATAAGGTCTCCCCCACCGGCGAACTTTGGCGGGGGAGGAGCGTGGGTGAAGCCTGACAGCGCTGGATTCAGGTAAGTGACTGAAGGGTTTAAACCCCTTCAGCGATGTGGGATGTGGAGGGAGGGAGGGGGACACTCCAGAATTCTACAGTGCCAGGAAAACAGTGCCACAATTTTATAATTTTAACTGAAACAGGATTTTTAAAAATGGTCAAGATTCAAGAGAGAATACAAATCACAGGTCTACTACTGATTAACCAAAACAAACCCAAAGCACATGATCCAAATACTTCCTCATACTTCCCAACATTTCAAGTGGACAAAGAGGGACACTTTCATTTTAGGGGTGTAATTGCGGTTTTTGGTGAAGGGTGGAGCTGTGTTGAGAAATTCTAGGTGACCAATAATAATTTACGCATCTAAAATGTGACTTAGAACAAGAAGAATGCATCTCATTTACACAGACAGATTTCTAAAATAGTTTAAAGAAACATTACTGTGAGTTTTATTGCTGTAGAACTCTGTTATAAACTCAGACACACCAACAATATGAAGTGCCCAGAAAAGAGGAACATTAGGATAGAAACGAGGAACAGAGCAATGTGGGCATAACATAAGGACTGCCCTTCCTAAATAGGGACACTTGGGAGATATGCTTAATTATAAGATTATATATAATTTTAAAACTTGTGTTAGCTAACCAAGTAGGCAATGCAGTATGAGCCTAAGTCAATCACTGTGTGAGAAATAGAAAAGTTCAGCAAGAAGACTAGCACTGGAGCGAATGGGCAGCTGAGAAAAATGAACACTCATTTTTTAAAAATTGGTTGTAAAATGTCAATATAAAAATAAAAACCTTAAGTGACTGAAAAAAATACAATTAACTTTTCATCATTTAAATGCGTTAATTGTTTAGTCTGTAGTTCAAAACAAAATGTGTTTTAATCATATCATTGGTTTATATCGGCTCATTATTCTCTACCGCATCTACTTACATCAGCTGCTTTTCTTAGATTATATTACACCACACACTACATTACTCACCAGGGATAGAGCTGTGCATTGTTGCCTTCACCACACAACTCCCTTTATTTATTTTTATTTTTTTGGCTTGAAGGAGTTTGCAGAGGAATGAAACATCACTATCAATTATAGCTAACCTAATGGATTTCTTATGCTTTACAACTTTTTCAGTAATCATACATGCATCTAGAAACACATTTACGAAACACTAGGTCGTTTTCTACGCTTTATTAAACTGACAGATGATAAATGGCCAACGCGTTTTAAACTCCCCTTCAAAAAAAGAGCTATTTCTTTATAATAATATTTGCTTTTATAAAACATCATTATGTTTTATCATTTTGTTTTTACAGATATTCATTAATTTAATGTGAGAAGAGTGGGGACATTTTAAACTTGCAAGTTTACGACTTTTTATAGGTAGCCAGTTGTGATGTGGCAAGTTCTCATTGGGTGCTAATAGTATGAACTAGGCATGATGTTAGCATTAAAACTAAAAATATATGATGATGTTGACACTAAATAGTGTAACTGGTGCAGGTATTGAGGTCACCCTCTTATATAACCACCAGAATATATACAAAAAAACATATCAAGAAAATACAGCACTTAAATTCAAGCAAAAAATATATATACAGTATCTCACAAAAGTGAGTACACTCTTCACATTTTGTAAATATTTTATTATATCTTTTCATGTGACAACAATGAAGAAATTACACTGTTACAATGTAAAGTAGTAAGTGTACAGCCTGTCCCCTCAAAATTACTCAACACACAGCGATTAATGTCTAAACCGTTAGCAACAAAAGTGAGTACGCCCCTAGGTGTCCATATTGGGCCCTAGGTGTCAATATTTTGTGTGGTCACCATTATTTTCTAGCACTGCCTTAACCCTCATGGGCATGGAGTTCACCAAAGCTTCACAGTTTGCCACTGGAGTCCTCTTCCACTCCTCCATGACGACATCACGGAGCTGGTGGATGTTAGAGACCTTGCGCTTCCCCACCTTCCATTTGAGGATGTCCCACTGATGCTCAATAGTGTTTAGGTCTGGAGACATGCTTGGTCAGGCCATCACCTTTACCTTCATCTTCTTTAGCAAGGCAGTGGTCATCTTGGAGGTGTGTTTGGGGTCATTATCATGTTGGAATAGTTCCCTGCGGCCCAGTCTCTGAAGGGAGGGGGATCATGCTCTGCTTCAGTATGTCACAGTACATGTTGGCATTCATGGTTCCCTCAATGAACTGCAGCTCCCAAGTGCCAGCAGCACTCATGCAGGCCCAGACCATGACACTCCCACCACCATGCTTGACTGTAGGCAAGACATGCTTGTCTTTGTACACCTTTCCTGGTTTCCGCCACACAAGCTTGACACCATCTGAACCAAATAAGTTTATCTTGGTCTCATCGGACCACAGGACATGGTTCCAGTAATCCATGTCCTTAGTCTGCTTGTATTCATCAAACTGTTTGCAGGCTTTCTTGTGCATCATCTTTAGTAAAGGCTTCCTTCTGGCATGACAGCCATCCATACCAATTTGATCTGAGCACTGACAGGCTGACCCCACACCCCTTCAACCTCTGCAGCAATACTGGCAGCACGCATACATTTTTTTCCCCAAAGACAACCTCTGGATATGACGCTGAGCACGTGCACGCAACTTCTTTGGTTGACCATGGAGAGGCCTGTTCTGAGTGGAACCTGTCCTGTCAAACTGCTGCATGGTCTTGCCCACCATGCTGAAGCTCAGTTTCAGGGTCTTGGCAATCTAATAGCCTAGGCCATCTTTATATAGAGCAAAAAGTATTTTTTTTTTTAGATACTCAGAGAGTTCTTTGCCATGAGGTGCCATGTTGCACTTCCAGTCACCAGTATAGCCCAGTTTCCACTGAACAGTACGGGTTCGGGTCGTTACGCTATTTTGGGTGTTTCCATTATAAAAAGGGGCCCATACAACCGAATATAACTGCACCATTCCTTGCCCCCCTTCAGTTGTAGTTCCATAGGAAAATGGTACGGTACGGTTATGGCGAAGCTACTAACGTCACACGATACAATCCATTGATTGGCGGACAGAAAAAAGTCACTACGTCAATTGGCGGACAGAAAAACATTATTGTGTCATTGAGGTCTAAACCCGCATGCCCCCTGGTGGTCCGACTTGCAGTGGAAGCGCTCACCTGAATAGGCTGGACCATTCTAACCCTTCCATACCATACAACTCAGTGGAAACAAGCCATACGAGAGTGTGTCAGAGCGACAACATGAAATGTAACACACCCATTCACACCTGAGACTTTGTAACACTAACGAGTCACATGACACTGGAGAGGGAAAATAGCTAATTGGGCCCAATTTGGACATTTCCACATAGGGGTGTACTCACTTTTGTTGCCAATGGTTTAGACATTAATGGTTGTGTTGAGTTATTTTAAGGGGACAACAAATTTACACTGTTATACAGGCTGTACACTTATTACTTTACATCACAGCAGAGTGTCATTTCTTCAGTGTTGTCACATGAAAAGATATACTAAAATATTTACAAAAATTTGAGGGGTGTATGTGAGGTTGCTTACTTTTGTTATACATACCCATTTTGGGGGATATCTAAGAGGATTTACTTTGCTTCCAATTAAAAAATAATACTATGTATATTAAATAGTGGGTGGATCCACCAGATTAATGATTGATCAGTGTACCATTGATTAACTGATGCTTTTGATAAATTGATGCCTGATCCTGATTTGTATATTATGAATTAGAAGCTTTTTGTACATACTTTGTGATATTTGGGCTATATTAAATTACACAGGACCTATTTCTGCCTCCTTTTATGTAATAGCAATATATACTTTTTTTTTAAATTAAAATTATACATATATTTTTTGCATGAATTTGAGTGCACTATTTTCTTGATTTTTTGGGGAGCATTAAAACTATATTGCCAAGATCCTAAGAAACACAATACGGGTTTGTAAGCTGAAAGTTTAACTTTACTCATATATACTCCAATCACCAACATAAAATACTTTTACTGGGTAAAATGATCATATTTACTAAAGCCAAATCTGGTTCAAATTCATATGAATTTGTATTAAAATTTGTAGCAGTTGGCCAGATGCATTTGGTGTCCAAATTAAAATTAGTGCTCTGGCATAAAAAGTATAAGATTTGTAATTAGTGATGTCCCGAACGGTTCGCGGCGGACGGCGAACATATGCGCTGTTCGGTGAGCCCCCTATGTCATCATTGAGTAAACTTTGACCCTGTACCTCACAGTCAGCAGATACATTCCAGCCAATCAGCAATAGACCCTCCCTCCCAGACCCTCCCACCTCCTGGACAGCATCCATTTTACATTCATTGTGAAGCTGCATTCTTAGTGAGCTGTCCAGGAGGTGGGAGGGTCTGCTGCTGATTGGCTGGAATGTGCCTGCTGACTGTGAGGTACAGGGTCAAAGTTTACTCAATGATGATGAATAGGGGGCGGACCGAACAGCGCATATGTTCGCCGTCCGTGGTGAACCGTTCGGCGAACCGTTCAGGACATCACTATTTGTAATATCCATAGAGCACCTCGTTTAAAAGAATTCCAGATCAAATGTATCTGGTAGGATACATGTTCACAAATTACTCACTTGTATTTTGTTAAAAAAAAAAAAAAAAAAAGCCTTTAACCCCTTAAGGACACATGACATGTCATGATTCCCTTTTATTCTATAGGTTTGGTCCTTAAGGGGTTAAGCACTATTTGCCTGCTGGCAGAGGTAGCAGCCAGTAGGCAAATAAATGTGATGGCTGGCCAGCATTTGCTAGTCTGCCGCCACATTAAAGTAAAAAAAAATAAATTAAGCCAATGGGGTCAATATGACCTCCATCTTACTGAGTCTTCATAGTGTGAAGATGGATCTATTTTTGTTTTTGATTTTTTATCATGTTTTTTGCCAGTGGAGTACTCATTATTTTCAATCGTTGTGTTGTGATATTATTGGTTTTATTATGGTCTTTTTTAGGGCTGAAGGAGATTTAGAAGACGTTATCTGATGGAAAATTCAATTTCTTATTTTACAGGTATTAGTTTTATAGTTTTATTGGGGTGAGAGGAGGTAGGGATGGTTAATTTATTTTAATGGGGAGTGGCCAGGGGTTTAGAGGCACCTAGCCAACCAGGAGGTGACAACGCGCACATTTGAGCAGTGGACTTGAATATGTCCACTCCGCTTGTTTATTTTCCATGGGTGGGATCTAGGGGGACTCTATGGCCTCCACCGTCCTATTATTTAATTTAAAGCTCTCCAGCCAATGCCCAGAAGTGGGTGCAGGGGGACTAGATATCTTTGTTATTACGTGATTGGGCCTTCCTAGTGACTGGTTTTTTTTTTTTTTTATATTTTAAGGTGGTGGCAGGCTAGCTGCCGAAGATTTAACAATTTATCCTCTGGCTGCTAGCACTGCCAGTAGTCAGATAGTTTGGATTTTTTTTAAATCTGGGCCTTGATCATAAACATTTGGGTCCAGATTTAGTGCATTTAGGTCAGTATTTCAGCCATCCAGATATCCAGACCTAGTTTTGGCTTGCTCTGAGCCAGTTTTGCAATTTCCAGACATGGTTAAATACAGTGAGGGAAAAAGTATTTGATCCCCTGCTGATTTTGAATGTTTGCCCACTGACAAAGAAATGATCAGTCTATAATTGTAATGGTAGGTGTATTTTAACAGTGAGAGACTGTTAGTGAGAAAAAAAATAAAATCCAGAAAAACGCATGTCATAAAAGGGAGATAGAAATCTTGCTGATTGATAGGGGATCAAATACTTATTTCACTCATTGACATGCAAATCAATTTATAACTTTTTTGACATGCATTCTTCTGGATTTGTTTTTGTTTTTTTGTTATTCTGTCTCTCACTGTTAAATACACCTACCATTAAAATTATAGACTGATCATTTGCCAGTGTGCAAACGTTCAAAATCAGCAGGGGATCAAATACTTTTTTTCCCTTTACTGTATAACAATAAGGAGTGGGGCTGCAGTAGTTTGCCAATGTTTTGGTGCACAGATCTGTCTCAATAATATTCCTATGTTTGACTGGTACTGGATGTGAGAAAATCGTTATATTCCATCGTCCAATTTTTTCATTGATGGAGGGTCTATGTCCAGCTATTTAATAGATTATTCAAACTTCCAAAAATTGTTCAAACAAAGAAGCATTTTGATAGTTAATATAAAAACTCAATATATATTTGTACACATGGTATTTACTAAACTTGTGCAGGGAAAAACATTTTCATTCTAAGAAATTCAGGTTGGCAGAGTTTAGTTAATGCCACTGTTCAGCTTGGCCAATTTTTGGTACTGGAAAATATTCAGGGAGGTCATTCGGTAAACATACAGGAAGAAAGGGGATCTATGGCTTTGCTAACAAAATGGTTGCAATATTGCTTGACCTAATAGGCCCTTTTGCAAAGCCAATTCCGAGTTGGCAAAATTAGATCATATATCTAGAGTTAAAAAAAAAAAGGAAGTAAAAGAACTTTTGGAATAATCAATTATAATAATTTCCCTTATGCTATCTAGTATTAATGGGAAATAAAAAAAGATGTATTGTCATTTGCCCATGCTAACTCTTTCTTTGGAAATATAAGTGAGTGTCCTTCAGAGGGGAATGAAACAGTACCATATCAGCGTCCACCAACTGTGTCTGTGGAAGTACCAGGCACCTCAATATTCAGGCAGGATGAAACTACAAAGAAAGGCATTATCCATCGTGGGAAACTAAGATGCTTATTTACCCCCACATAAGAAAAAAATAGTCTCTACTCCATCCACCCCCTCCCCCTTTATATGATGTCAGGAGAGGCAAGTCTGTTAAAACCAAGATTCTGTTACTTGGAAGTACGATATTCAGAATTTCTGTCAATCACCTGATCAGCCAGACTCGGGCCAAACTGCAAGTCTCACGAATCTCCAAGCCTAGTATAAAAATTAGGATGAGATAGCTGAAATTGTAATTCACCTTAAAGGAGCAAACTAATTGGTATGCCTGACCTCTGCTGCTAATGAGCACTAGATCACTATCAGTGAAAATCAATATATGCTTTGGGTGAATTCCTGTAGGGGTAGTGCATCTTGCTACTTTTAATTATGAACTTAATCTGTAAAAGGTGTACCACTGGGCAGCATTAGGAAGGAAAATATGATCCAAAGAAGGATTTTAGAATTGATTGGCAGTTGACAAAGACTAAAATAAGGTGCCTAGACTGCACAGCATCGAAGCAGGAAAAGGACACGCTCTGTATCACACTTTTAACCAGACATCCCAAGTCTCCCGGTTCGGGAGACTCCCGCATATCTAATGTGGCTCCAGACACCCGCACACCATGTGTAATATCCTGGAAACAACTCACACAATCTGACATACAATGTGTGTCAGATTGTGTGTGTTTGAGTTCCAGGATATTACACATATCAAATGCTCTTTACTCATTACCCACCTGATGGTTATTGTTCCTGTACAAGGTCCTGGTCAAGTGCTTGGCCCTTTAAGAGCCTGACTGGGCCCCTGCAATATCTGCCAGCTGGGAGGAAATGGATTGCTGTCATAGACAGCCGTGTGGCAGGGAGGAGGAAAAAGCTTGAGGCAGCTTTAGAGCAGGTAGTATGAAGAGGCTGGAGTGAGCTGCTGCTGCATGCCCACTCCCATCAGCATCAGCCCAGACCCCAAATGGTAAGCTAACAGGTGGCTGCAATGTATGTCAGATTCTGTGTGTATGTGTACCAGTGTGTATATGTGCTAGTGTGTGTGTGTATTGGAGAGTCTGTGCCAGAGTGTGTATGTATGTATATGTGCCAGTGTGTGTATCTGAGTGTGTCAGTGTGTGTGTGTGTATGTGTGTCCACTGTTTGTAGTTGTGTGTGTGTATGTGTCAGTGTGCACCTGTGTGTCAAGGGGTGTGTGTGTACGTGTTTTAATAGTGTGTGTATAGTTGTAATATGTTGTGTGTGACTTTGTGTGCGCATGGAGGTTGGGGAGGGGAGTTGTGCTGCCACCTCACTGAAATAAGTTTTTGCATGTTGGGATGTCTGCTTTTAACCATTCTCTAATCCTTCTCTTCATTTTCAATAAGTCTTTCCACTATGTTTAAGGTTTCATAATGTTGATAAAGGAACACTCCCTAAGCACATAAAGGGATAATCCAGCCCCAATACAACTTTCATGCATTTGAAAGGTTGTGGCCTTAAAGGATCACTATAGTGTCAGGAAAACAAAACGGTTTTCCTGACACTATAGTGCCCAGAGGGTGCCCCCACCATCAGGGTCTCCCTCCCGTGGCACTGAAGGTTAAAACCCCTTCAGCAGCTTACCTTATTCCAACGCCGGGCTCCCTCTGCGCTGGTGACCTCTCCTCCCCCGCCAGAGCCGAATGTGCATGCGCGGCAAGTGCTACGCGCACATTCAAGCTGTCAATAGGAAAGCATTTTTCAATGCTTTCCTATGGACGCTCTGCGCGATGGAGGCATAATATGCCTCCAGTGTCGCAGATGCGCCTCTAGTGGCTGTCCAGAAGACAGCCACTAGAGGCTGGCTTAACCCCAAATGTAAACATAGCAGTTTCTCTGAAACTGCTATGTTTGAATCTGAAGGGTTAAAACCTAAAGGGACATTGCACCCAAGGGACTATAGTGTCCCTTTAATAATATGTTTGTTTTTACAAGCTCAAATCTTGAAAGTTTTTGCGTTAAAAAAAAATAAATGCTTTTTTAAAATGTTGCATCATAAGCCTAACTCTTTATTCATGTCCCCTAATGCCTGAAATTATTATTATTTTTTTTTATTAAAGGTTTGCACACTAAGTTATTGAAAGTACTGAACTACAAAGCACCCTGCATTAGAAGGACAGGACACCCACAGAATATCTAGTAAGGATATCATTACCTGTTCATAGTTTTTCTGTCTGCATCCAGGTTGTGCATTAAAAGCCAATTTCTCAGTGCTGTTGTGACCGAGACTGTGAGCTTAGTTTTGATAAGGAAGTCTTTCTGACATTAGAGGGCAAGGCTAAGGAGGTAGGCCTATGGTGCAACATTCTGCAAAACATTTATTTTTTTTCTATGCAAAAACTATAAAAAGAGTTCAGCATGCAAAAATATTAAGAATATTAATAAGGTCAAAATCCATCAAAATTTTACTGGTGCCCCACATGTCACGATAAAGGGACCCTCCAGTGACAGGAAAATATCAGTTTTCCTGGCGCTGCAGGACCTGGCAGTGTCCCCCTCCCTCACACCCCCATCTCATGTTGCTGAAGGTTAAAACCCCTTCAGTGACTTACCTGAATATAGCACCGATGTCCCTCAGTGCTGGATCAGGCTTCGCCCACTCTCCTCCCCCACCGACGTCAGCCGGTGCTAGATTCAGGTAAGTCACTGAAGGGGTTTTAAGGGCTTTTACAACATGAGATGGGGGGTGGGAGGGGCACTGCTGGGTCCTGCAGTACATGTACACTTGAAGAAGCCACTTGTGTTTTTTTAATCTAATAGCTTAGGTTACAGATCCCATAAATGTGAGTTGGCATTTATTAACCTCAGTGTTGTCTGTGACCATACTCCTTTAAGTTACTGCACCATTGGTCCCCTCTTTTTTTTCTTTTTTCTTTCATATATGCTGATGATAATTTGACCCAAGATGTCTTGAGAATTTCTGAAGAATATACCTGTGAATTAGAGACTTTAATTTGACAATTTTCCTGGTATTTTTTCTATTATTCATTTTATTTATTCACGTTGTTCTAGGCGCACCCTGTACTTGTTGTTTTCTAATGTGCATTAGACCTCCCCATCGGAAAGCATTATTCAATGCTTTCCTGTGGGGATTCTGGCGACGCTGGAGGTCCTCCTGCATAGCATGAGGACTTTCAGCGTCGTTTAGAACACTTTTTGTGTTCTAAGAACATGGAAGTTCCTCTAGTGGCTGTCTAATAGACAGCCACTAGAGGAGGACTTAACCCTGTAAGGTAATTGTTGCAGTTTATAAAAACTGCAATAATTACACTTGCAGAGTTAAGGGTGGTGGGAGTTGGCACCCAGACTACTCCAGTGGGCAGAAGTGGTCTGGGTGCCTGAAGTGTCCCTTTAAGCTTGCTCAGTTGTTGGAAAAAAAATGACACTTTTCAATTTTACAAAAAGTGCAGGTTTCACTAGAAATGAGCAATTT
This sequence comes from Pelobates cultripes, assembly GCA_933207985.1. Lineage (NCBI taxonomy): Eukaryota > Metazoa > Chordata > Amphibia > Anura > Pelobatidae > Pelobates > Pelobates cultripes. The sequence continues at coordinate 45,817,082 of OW240924.1, read as the reverse complement.
TATAAACTAACCTTGTTACACATCTCTGGCTGTCAGACAACTGGTCCTGTTACTTCCTGGTTTGGTCAGCTGAGTGGAGCTAAACTCAAGAGACAGACAATTGCTCCTGCCTTGCAATGACTTCTCATTGAGCTGCATTGAAAAGGCTGTGATTGGACAGCCACATAATGTCTGGACAGGGTTAGAAGGAGAGGGTTTGCAGAAGCTTTACACCAGTGTTTCCCAACCCAGTCCTCAAGGCACACCTACCAGTCCAGGATTTAGGGATTACCCAGTTGTGTCTAAGGTGTTTTTACAAAGAAGAAAAAAAACACCTTAGACACAACTGGGTAATCCCTAAATCCTGGACTGGAAGGTGTGCCTTGAGGACTGGGTTGGGAAACACTGCTTTACACAAGAAATCTGCAACTTCTACTAGCTGTTTTTAGATTTACCCACAATGAAAAAATGTACAGTTCAATCAATGGATATTTTCATTGGGGATCTGCTAAATAGTGATTTAAAAAAAATAAAAATCTACATTTGTCCCTTTAATTCACCAAGCTCTTATTAGACCAATCACCCCATGTATGATTAAATTATTTCCAATCTGCAGTATACTTATTTAACATACTACAGGAATGTTCAGGTTTGTCCTCATACTAGTAATGCAGTCCAGGAAAACAAACAGGAGAAAAGAAGACCGCTACGATTGTGAACACACACATATTTTGTCATCATTGAGTAAACTATGACCTATGAAATATATATATTTTAACATAGGGGGTTGCACTCACCTGAACATGCTTAAATGGGGTGCTCCATATTATATAATAAACAATACACAAGATCCAGCCCACTCTCCTATCTACTAAACAGCAACTTCAATGTTGACAGATATTAGATTTTTTTTAAAGTTTTTTTCCTAAATTTTTTTTAAAAACACCTAATTTAGGCAAAAAAGTGCAATGTACTATCATATAATGTAACTAAATCCCCATTATTTTTTGCCTAGATTAGGTGTTTTTTTTTTTTTTTAAACCTTTAAAAAAAACTTTACAAAAAAAAAAATGATAAAATCTGTCAACATTGAATTTGCTGTTTAGTAGAAAGTAGAGTGCGCTTGTGTATTGTTTAATTAATATATTTAAAATAGGTCCCATGTGGTCAACCTTGTGTAAGGTAAGCTGTCAGTACAGCCACACACAATTTAAAGGAGTACAAAACTCGGGGTGCATGTTATTAATATAGAAATGGTGCCTTTATTATTTTTTTCTGTATAGTTGTTTTATAATACAACAAAATGGACATATGTAAATTGTGAGGTTTGCAGGTTTTTGAATTTATCACTGGATTAACCTCATTCTTACATGAATGAGTTATGTATTGTTCTTGTTAAACACTAATGCTGACTTTATATATTTAATATATATATATATATATATATATATAATTTTTATAATGAAGTTTGAGTTTGATGTAGTAGGCAATGCCAATTTTCTATATATTTGATGGGGAACAAAATGTTGTTTATAGGTCATTCGTTTTGAATCATTATCTTTCTCATTCCACCTGACACTTCACTCCAGTCTGATACCAGAGAAACCTCCTTTCCTCTCTATGGCACAACTCTTCATGTGACATCCATCAGTCCCAACTGATTTATATAATGCCCCTATCCTTCCACTATAGCATTTATCCCCCACTATAGCCCTAATCCTCCCACTACAATCCCTATAATCCAAGAATAACCACTACTTCCATTAAAGCCCCTATTTCCCCACTACAGAACCAAATGCAACACAACAAGCAGCCACTCCCAGACATGCAACCTTCTTAAGCAGCATTTCCACAAATGTACACCAACACAAGCAACCTCCATAAGTAAACATTTATATACATATATATTGCTGAGATTTAAAACTGTATTTGTATGTGTGCACTGTTTCTTTATCTGTATTCTTTATCTGCATATAGGGTAATTCCAACTCTGAGTGTGCTTCCTTTTTGACAGGTCCTATCAAAGCAACCTAATGACTGCTCTTATGAGATTAAATCACTTACTTGGAAAATACTTCCTCTTTGGGTTCTCTGCACTGCAAGTTTAAGTAGGGCCCTAGACTCAGGCACCTGTGAGAGGGAGGGGTGCAAATCCAAAAGATATGGTCTGGATTCCCAAATATATTTACAAACAATAGGACTGCACTGGAGGCATTAGGTAGTTTGGTTGCTTGTATAGGACCTACCAATAATGGATGCATTAGCATATGCAATGTATGATCATATACTGTAACTAAATCGCCATTATGTGTTTTTAAAAAACAAAACACACAAAAAATAAAATTTTGTGAGCTTTATAGTTGGTGTTTTGTGAGTGAGTGAGTGCGCCAGATTTTGCATGTTGTATCAATTGGCTCATGCAGCACCGTTATAATGTGACGGTGTGTGTGTATATATATATACACACACACACACACACATCTATGTATATATACTGATCAGCCACAACATTAAATCTGCATAATATTGTGTAGGTCCCCCTTGTGCTGACAAAACAGCTCTGATCTCTCGAGTCATGAACTTCACAAGACCTCTGAATGTGTCCAGTGGTATCTAGCACCAAGACACGAGTAGCAGATCTTTTAAATCCTGCAAGTTGAGAGGTGGGGCCTCCACAGGTCATAGTTGTTTTCAGAACATTCCACAGATGCTCAATTGGATTGAGATCTTGGGAATTTGGAGACCAAGACAACAACTTGAACTCCTTATGTTCCTCAAACTAATTTTGATTGCCCATTTTTCCTGCTTCCAACACATTAAATTCAAGAAGTGAACTGCTGCATTATATATCTGTTCCCTTGATAGGTGCCATCGTAACAATACGATCAATATTATTTACTTCACCTGTCAGTGGTTTTAATGTTGTGACTGATCAATGTATAATTTGTGCATTATATATAAGCCATGCTTTCTCTCTTTATAGCTTTGTATATATGATTAAAATTTTCATCTAACAATAATAAATAAAAGGGGATTGTCTGCCAGATGGAATTTTAATTATGCACCTCGGAAATCTGTTCACGCCAATTAAAACATAAATTTCAATGGAATTGTCAGACTACACGTGTGGAAAATATAAGGGGACCACCAAAGCTTTGGAGTGAATGGAGGAGAATGCAAGAATCCATTCTGCAGAATTCAGCTGCCGTGAGGTCTCCTATGAAGACTTTCTTTCCATTACAGTGGCACAGTTCTCATTTAAAATGGACAAAGGATAAGGAAATGAAGTTTAAAATCAGCAATTAACTGTGAAGTTATAATTATAATTGCTGGAAAGTTGTCAAAATGGCCCACTGCAGTAAGTATTTCCACATCAAAAGAGCTTTTTGTAAGAGCTGTCTAAATCACAGCACACTCTGTTAATATTTTACGGTGAAATTAATTGACAATATACTAACAGAAAGTGAATACGGAATTAAAAAAAATAATAATAATAATTAAATGCTTCTAAGGCTATTCCTCTCCCTGATTCATGATTAATTGTATTGGGATTGTGTCCCAAATGCTGCTTGTAGCAACTTCAGAGTACATATATGGCAGATGTCACAACACGACTATGCAAGGACTATTATCTGACCCTATCTAATCTATGCTGGTGTACCATTTGGTGGTGGAGGTCTTAGCTCTGCTCATAACCCATGCCCATATTGTGCTGCTTGTCATAGTGCTGGGATATAGTGACTGAGAATGATGATTCTCACCACATCTGTCTAGATTCTGAAGGAGCTGCTAGGGTCTAGACCAGTGATGGTGAACCTATGGCACGCATGCCACAGGTGGCACGCCGGGCACTCTTTGTGGGCACGAGGCCATGGGTTCGCCATCAATGCAGAGTAGGCACCTGCCTGCCCGAAACGGCAGGCACCTACTCTGTTTCCGTGTTGGGAGGCAGGGGGAGGGATCTGTGAAGCAGCTCCCCTGTCCTCCCGCGAGCAAGCTGTGTGGAGCATTGCCACGCATTACCATGGCAACGCTCCACACAGCATCGCGTGGGAGGACAGGGGAGCTGCTTCACAGATTCCTCCCCCTGCCTCCCGACATGGAAGCAGTGCTTGCCACCACTGGACGACCAGGGATTGCTGTGCCCCCCCCCCCCCTCCTTCATTAAAGGTAATAAGGAGGGAGGGAGGGAGGGGGGGATACTGATTTAGTAACCTTTTTTTTAAACATGTTTACCCCCTCACAGCACCCCTACCCCCACACACAGCACCCCTACCCTCACACACAGTAACCCGTACCCCCACAGCACCCCTAGCCCCCCACACACACACAGCACCCCCCCACACACACACACACACCCCTACCCCACACACAGCACCCCTACCCCACACACAGCACCCCTACCCCCCAGCATCCCTCCCCTCACCCACACCGAGCATCCCTTCCCACCCCTACCCCCAGACATCACTCCTACCCCCCCACACAGCACCCCTACCATACACACACACACACACACACACACAAAACACCCCACACAAACACATACACTACACCCCTCAATGCAGTATGTGTGTGTATTCAGCAGTCTGTGCGTGTGCGCGCGGGTATTCAGCAGTCTGTGCGCGGGTATTCAGCAGTCTGTGCGCGGGTACTCAGCAGTCTGTGCGCGGGTACTCAGCAGTCTCTCTGTATGTGTATTCAGCAGACTGTGTGTGTATTCATCAGTCTCTGTATTCAGCAGTCTTGTGTGCATGTATTCAACAGTCTGTGTATGTATTGCATTTGTTGGAGATACTAATAAATATAAGCTTAATTTTATCTATTTATATCATTATTTAAAATTTGTATCATTGAACTCTCTGTTGTCTTCTTTTAAAACAAAAGTTGTTAATTAGTTCGGACAACAGTACGAGTTGTTTTTTTTTCTAAACTTAAACCTCAGTATTCAGGTTTAATTGCTGTGTTGACACTTTAAGGAAAAAAAAAAAAAATTTGCCATGTATTGTGGTTTGGGCACCCAGGCACTCAAAAAGGTTCACCATCACTGGTTTAGACAGTAATGGGGCCTGGCTTCGCAGGCTAAAGTAGTTGCCAGGGCTAGTCAGTAGCCATGTAAGTGCTCCCTAGTGCCTGGTAACATGGCTGGCGGCATGCTCTACATAATTAGTCCCATACAGAGGGGCGGCAGTATAGTTACTGCCGATGCCCCACCCTTAAGAGGTGACCTAGGCAGCTGCCTAATTGGCCTATATGAAGCAGCCCTTTGAATCACTAATTTACAGTTTGATAGGTTTTTTTTTCTAAAGTAACACTATAGGCACTTTTCCCCCCTTCATTTTATGGTTTCCCTGGCAATTTTTGAACTGAACAGAATAAAACATTTTTGAGCCATTCAGTAATTTTAAATTGAACTGAAACATTTTCCACGCAAAATTCTTCAAAATCAAACAAATCTGAACATTTGAACTGTATCATTTTGAAACAACGGAATGTATTCACCATGTGCAAGTCTACTAAGCTCATACCACATATCCTATGCACACACTGTCTACATCAGAGGTAGGCAACCTATTAGCAGCATGTGGGGTTGTGTGCATGTATATAGATTGTCAGTAGTGTGGAGTTTGTGCGGATTGTGTTTGCGTGTGGGTTGCTATTATTTGTATGAGGGGAGGGTTATTCTGCAGCTCTGTGTATATCTAGCAGTGTGGGTGGCTTCCCTGGGTTCCAGTGGGGACCAGGCTGGCCATATACATGTCAAGGGCAGGAGCTGTGATAGCTGCCGAGGGCTGCTCAACTAGAGTTTGGATTCCCATTTACAAGTGCTGGGAGGATGTGATCTGAAATCACTTCCTTTACGTGCTGCAATTCATAAATTGAGGATTGTCCTTCACCACCTTTTTGTATTAGCAGATATCTGAAGTTTCACTGAGATTCCTGATAGGCGAGAGTCTGTTTGGCTCTAGCAGCCTTGAGTGCTGTGCAAAAGCGCCCAGAGTGCCGTGCAGGGCACACTTGCCATATGTTGCCTACCCCTGGTCTACATCCATTATACCCACACATGCTGTATTCCCTATACCCATAAACACTACATCCCCTATACACATAATCTGAAGTTTTCTGTCATATTCTGTTTTATTTTCATTTTTTCTAATATTTATAGTTACAATATACGGATGTGTCACATTCTGGTGAGACTTATATTTCGAAAAAAGGTGTTTGTAAGGAAGGAAGTGTGTGTGTAAAAAGATGTATATAATTACAAGTGAAGAGTGGGCCAGTGATCAATGATAACCATTAAATAATTGGCAAACACGCTGATGACATGCACATAATTTATTTTGCCTCTAATGTCTGCTGTGTGCTAAACTACATATTGCACCTCCATTGATCATTAAAGCATGTTATATATATAGCTGGCAATGTTACAACTCTCTGTTGTGTTCAAGAAAGAGGATTTCCCTAAAGCCATGTGATAGAGATTATATTGTTAAACAATTCTTTAAATGCTTATAGGATACTTTCATGCCACTTCCTGTAGGGAATTCTGGGGAAAGAGTACCAATCAATTTCAATAAACCAAGAAATTGTAGACAAGATAAGTGATTTTTTTTTTTTTTTTTTCAATGTCCGGATTGTCAGTTGTAAAAAAATATATAATTTTTTTTCGATTTAAGCTCAATGAATCACCAACAGTTTAAAATTTAAACCCTATTTACATGCCATTACATTCTTGACAGACAGTATTTAAGAGGTTATTTATTATGCATATTTTAGAATTTTATATCTCACTGTTCAAATTTTAACAACATGGAATTATATATTCAAATGTGAAAAATCAGAAAAACTAATGTTATATGCGTATTTATGACCAACACGACAAGCATAACATAAGACGTAAAAATGTGCATGTTTGATTGGATATTACCTGCATTTAATAAAACAATTCACACATACTTGTGGAAATAAACCATAATCACATGCATACAAATCCAAATCATATGCATTTAAACTAAACTCACTAACTCAATTAGTTACATTAGCTTCAAAGTTCACAACATTCTATTTTTAATAGTTTTTTTTTTTTTTTTACAAAATATTAAAAAGTGGTAGCAAGTGCAACAAACTGAATACACTAACATACTCCAAAGCACCTTGAAATATTGTGATTTAGATTAATTAAAGAAATTCTTGAAATATAGATCAATGCACAAAACCAGATTATTTTAAAAATACCATAATTTTATCACTAATATCCATGTTAGCACCACCTATGGGTTAAACTCATCCCACTCAGATGATAGGATAGGAATACAGAAATTAAATATAAAGTACAATATAAAAGGAGTCACTGCCCCTTGAACAGCAGTCACATACCCATGTCAATCAAATATGAGGGGAGGGACATTTTTGATGTTGAGATGGATATTTGCCAGGAAAAGAAAATTACGGTAAGTATTTTAAAAAAAATTCTATTTTCCTGGTAAATCCATGTCAGCATCATCTATGGGAATTCTAAAGTTGATATGGGTGGGAATAAAGAGTACAAAATAATTAGCTCCCACAAAATGTATTAACAAGATACTGCAGAATGAAGGACACTTCTCCCAAAGAAGGAGGCAACGTCCAGGCGATAGTGTTTGACAAACGTATTGGATGAAGACCAAGCTGCATCTTTATATATCTCATATCTCAGTAGAGGAATCCACCAAGGATGCTGAGCCCTGGTATAAAGAGGCTATTCCATAGGAAGGGAGCTGCCCGCAATAAGTCCTGCAAGAGTGAGTTGGCCGTATGTGTGAAAGCAGCAGACAGGAGAAGGTCATGGGCAGAGCGTAGAGATCGAGAAGGGACATACCTATGAATCAGTGAAGAGATTTAGAATGTGTTAGAATTTTTCAATGCTTTATAGGTATGGATTAGTATTTTGAATTGACTCCTATAGGAAACAGGTGTCACGGGTGGCGGTACGGAAACCGGAACCCCTGAGTGCCTGATGAGAAGTGGGAGTCTTCAGTGTGGAAGTGGATTAGCAGGTTCTAGTGCAGGGTAACCGCACACCCCCTGGTGTTGAGCACCAGCGTTTGCGCGGCCACATAACAGAACCCTGATGCAGCTACAGCAGATCCCAGGAACTAGGAGCTTGATATGCAGACCTCCCAGGAACTGGATAGGGGAGCTCTGCAGCAGACCTGTATCCAGTACAGAAACAAGGCAAGGCTAGAACAGGCACCAAACATGAAAACAGAGAAGGCTAGGAAGCCAAACCCAGAACATGTACAAAATACATAAGGGAACATTAACTAAACAGGGGCAGGACAGGACTGTACATGGACTGGGTTAACAAAATAAAACAAGACAAGATATAATAGGCAAAACAAGAGGAGACATAACTAAGCACTATATATGAAAAGTATGGGGATTTAGTTACATTATATGATCATACATTGCATAAGCCTGCCACAACGCCAATATACCTCATATTTGGCAGGTCCTACACTGCCTAAAGTTCGCTAAAAGAACCATACTAAACCACAATAGCACTTACCTGCAAGAAAGGGCAGAGACTTGAAACACTGCTGCAGGTCCAGACTGAAACAAAAGGAAAATGGAAAACAAACGGGTGTGGCAACATAAAACAAACATTTTAAATGAATCCAAGAGACTGGGAAATCCAGGGACGGAATATAAGAATGAACCCAGAAACCCAGCATAAAGAAAACCAGACATAGAATAGAAAACCAGAAAACCAAGAAAAACTAAACAAGAATTGTAAAAAGAGTACTGGATACCAGAAGCCAAAGCCAGACATCTCCACAGAACATGGCATGATGTGACAACAGGAAGCCAAAGTAAGGGAAGACAGAGGGGTGAGGTGGGAGAGGAAAATTAGTCTGACTGGAGCATTCATTACAGACTGTAGTGGGTCAATAATGCTTGTGCCAGGAGAACACATATTCTAAAATTCCTACTAGGAATATTTCTAAAACAAGTTGTTGAAGAGCCAACTCGTAAGGAGGCCATTCTAGATTTAGTGTTAACAAATGGAGATTTGGTATCAAATATTACTGTAGGTGAAAGTTTAGGATCCACTGATCACCAGCCAGTGTGGTTTAATATTAGAACAGTGACTGAGTCACACCACACAAAAACAAAAGTTTTGGACTTTAGAAAAACTGACTTTTCTAAAATTAGAATATATGTAAATGAGTCATTATCAGACAGGAGCAGTTTAAATAGAGTCCAAGAGAAATGTGATTATGTAAATGTTGCACTACTGAAAGCAACATAAAATTACATTAGGCTTGTCAGTAAGAGAAAACAATAAAAAAAAAAAAAACACTGTGGCCAAAATAGTAAAAAAAACCAAAAAAATAGCATTTAGTAATTATAAATAAACCACACAATCACACATAGAAGAGAAAATAGCACAGTCAGTAAAAAAAAAAAAGGGGGGGACAAATCACTTTTTAGATACATAAATGAGAAAAGGAAAGTAAAACAAGGATTAGTTACATTAAAAACAAAAGAAGGAAGGTATGTAGAAGAGGATAAAGGTCTAGCTGAATGCCACAATGAATAGTTTTGTTTAGTATATACAGATGAAAATGAAGGAAAGGGATCTCAGCTAGGAAAAAGGACAAATTAGTCATTTGTTACATGTGAGTTTACAGAGGAAAAGATTCTGTTTTAACTGTCAAAAGTAAAGTCAAATAAGTTGATGGGGCTTGAAGGAGTACACCCAAAGTTATTAAAAGAGCTTAGTGGTGTACTAGCAAAACCATTAACAGATTTATTTAACCAATCATTGTTAACAAGAATAGTCCCCAAGATTGGATATTAGCGCATGTTGTGCACATTCACAAGAAAAGTAGTAGTAGGAGAAGTCGGGCAACTATAGGTCAGTAAGCCTTACTTCAGTTGTGGGGAAAGTAATGGAAACCATGCTAAAGGATAGGATTGTTGAAAATCTAAAATCACATGGATTTCAAGATCAGAGACAACAGGAGTTTACTTCAGGGAGGTCATGCCAAACTAATCTTATTGATTTTTTTGATTGGGTAACTAAAATAATAGATCAGTGCGGTGCAGTAGACATTGCTTACCTAGATTTCAGTATGGCTTTTGACACTGTTGCACATAGAAGGCTTATCAATAAACTGCAATCCAAGTATGGATTCCAATATTGTTCATTGGGTTAGGCAGTGGCTTGGTGGCAGGCAACAGGGGATTGTAGTTAATGGAGTATATTCAAAGCATGGTTTGTTACCAGTGGGGTACCACAGGGATCTGTACTTGGACCCATTCTCTTTAATATTTTTATTAGTGATATTGCAGTAGGTCTTGATGGTAAGGTATGTCTTTTTGCTGATGATACAAAGATAAGTAACAGGGTTGATGTTCCAGCAGGGATAAGCCCAATGGCAAATGATTTATGTAAACTAGAAAAATGGTCAGAGCTGTGGCAACTGACATTTAATGTTGATAAGTGCAAGATAAATCATCTATACATAAAAACTCAAGAGCAGAATATAGAATATTAGAGTCCTAACCTCAACATCTGAGGAAAGGGATTTAGAGTTAATTATTTCAGATTACTTAAAGGTAGGCAGACAATGTAAGAGCAGCAGGAAATGTTAGCATAATGATTGGTTGTATAGCATTAGTATTATAGTATTAGCAGTAGAAAAAGGGAAGTACTCATGTCTTTGTACAGAACACTGGTGAGACCTCGCTTGGAGTATTGTACACAGTACTGGAGACCGTATCTCCAGAAGGATATTGATACTTTGGAGAGAGTTTAGAGAAGGGCTGCTAAACTGGTAATAGATTACATGATAAAACTTACCAGGAAGGTTTAAAGGATCTTAACATGTATAGCCTGGTGGAAAGACAAGACAGGGGGGATATGATAGAAACATTTAAATACATAAAGGGAGTCAACACAGTAAAGGAGGAGACTTTATTTAAAAGAAGAAAAACTACCACAACAAGAGGACATCGTCTTAAATTAGAGGGGCAAGGGTTTAAAAAAATATCAGGACGTATTACTTTACTGAGAGGGTAGTGGATGCATGGAATAGCCTTCAGGCTGAAGTGGTAGAGGTTACATAGTTACATAGCTGAAAAGAGACTTGCGTCCATCAAGTTCAGCCTTCCTCACATACGTTTTTGCTGTTGATCCAAAAAAAAGCTAAAAACCCAGAATGAAGTGCTTCCAGTTTTGCAACAAACTAGGAAAAAATGTATTCTTGACCCCAAAATAGCAGTCAGATGTCTCCTTGGATAAAGCATATTTTACCCCACTAAATAGAAATTATATCACTGTATGCTTTTACAAGTATTTATCCAATTGCAGTTTAACCCCTTAACGCCGTTACGGCGTTCTATGCCGTCCCCATTTAAATGGGCTTTAAAGCCGTTGCGGCGGCATAGAACGCCGTAACGGCTTTCAGCCCCTGGAGGTACTTACCTCCGCCGCAATCCTCTTCGGGAGGACTGCCTGACAGCCCAGGCAGCCCTCCGCCGGAAAATGGCCCCCTATAGCTGGCTGTGGATCTGCCAGCAGGGGGACTGTCTGAAATGTCATACAGCCCCCCTGCTGGTGGGAGCTGTAAAAAAAAAAATATATTAGACATGTGTAAAATTAAAATAGAAATGTATTTATATATATATATATATATAATATATGTGTATATATATTATATATATAATATTTATACATATTATATATATATAAAACGTCATACAAAGTGTATTTTAATATTAATATAAGTACTTATATTAGTATTAAAATACACTTAGAATGATGTTACATATATATTATATAATAGATATATACACATATTATATATATATACGTATAATTACAATAATAAATAAAATATTGAAACAAAATTTAATATAAATTATATATTCCTATGTAATTTCATTCTAACTGTATTTTTTATTTATATATATATATATATATATATATATATATATATATATAGTTAATACAATGCTAAACAAAAATCTGCACACCAGTCAAGCCATAAGACTTGCTTTTCCCACAGAAATCCCAAATCAGCAGTGATGTTACAACCGCAAAGGATTCTGGGTGGGCATATGCAAATTAGTTTAACAAAGAATCACATTTTTGCCTCATTCCATTTTAAACATGGATTCCTTTTAATTTGTGTTTGCAGTATACAACTGCTTGGAACACAATTTAGGATAAGATGCAAAACCAGTGATATATATGCATTTATAGGTATTTAAATTCAGTGAATCTTAAACACAAATTAAAAGGAATCCATGTTTAAAATGGAATGAGGCAAAAATGTGATTCTTTGTTAAACTAATTTGCATATGCCCACCCAGAATCCTTTGCGGTTGTAACATCACTGCTGATTTGGGATTTCTGTGGGAAAAGCAAGTCTTATGGCTTGACTGGTGTGCAGATTTTTGTTTAGCATTGTATTAACTATCCACATACTTCAGGTGGAAGGGGTTTTCAATCACAATTTTTCCCCACCATAATCTATTTGGATATATATATATTGGTAACAAAATACACTTAGAATGACATTCTATATATATCTGTCTATATATAAAATACAAATAACTGCAAATATATATATATATCTATATATATATATATATATATATATATATATATATATATATATATATATATATTAAGGCCATTTGGCCTGTATTTGTGGGAGGGGCTTAAATTAATTCACTCCCCTATATAAGGGACACCCCTTACCTGACTCATATCGCTTGAGGTCAGCATCAGAATGATTTCCACTTCCGGGTCATCCAGACGCCATTTTACCTGATTACTCCATGAGGTTTTCTAAGCTGAGCTGTGTCAGGAATTCAGCCACAGGCTTTTCCGGCCTACCACCTTCTTTCTTCAATCTATCGCTGTGGATGGTGTCCAAGTGACTCACAAACCGTAAGTCGACCTACCCGTTACGCCAGGCATCAGTGCCACGGCACCATGCACGGGTCAGGTCCTCACTTTACGGCTGCATTTTGTCTAAATCTGTCCTAAAACCATTGGATGTTCATGCATATCATTCGTTTAAATTCACTTGTTTATATCTGTCACTGGCTCATTTCGAGCATTAGCATACTCCCAAACGGGAACACATTCTGTTTCATTTCGAATCTCACTGCTTGTTTCGTTGTTTCCCTGACATACCAGGCTCACGGTTCGTGCAATTTTCTACCAAACGAGTACTAGTTCATGCATTTACTATTATACTACACACACGCTTCGTGCGTTTACAACCATGAACAGAACTTTGGTTTGTTACAATGACTGTTATTAAGCTATTATGTTCACTTATTGTATATTGTCAAACGGGCACTGTTTGTTTCCCTGTCACACAACTATAATGCTGGGGCATAGCTCACAAACAATGTTTCACATAAACCTCACTGACCCCTACAGGTCACTCTCAAAATATCACGTTAACCTTGCATTTGGATTAACCCCTTAAGGACCAAACTCTGGAATAAAAGGGAATCATGATATGTCACACATGTCATGTATCCTTCAGGGGTTGAAGGGTATTTTACCATACAATCAGCATTTCTGACCCCTACTGGTCAACAGCAAAACTGTCTTCACATGTCATATACAATTACCAGCCAATATAAATTACACATAAGATTGTTTTAAACATAACCATAAACCATGAATTTAATTCACAATAATTTACATTTCACATTAAGACTAACAGTAGTTCTATCAACACTGCCACCTACAGGTCTGTCAAGTACATTGACAATTTTCATGGGGTTTTTCATGGGGTTTTACAAACACCAAAACACTGACCCCTATAGGTCAACAGACAAACAACATTTCACATACCAATCAGTATCAACTACACTGCCACCTATAGGGCACTCGGCAGATCTCCAGTACACTTGCATTTTGCAACTCCATGTTCACTTGCCATTCAATAAGGCATACAACAATTCACATAGCAAGCAGTATATCAATATCTGTTATAAATACACATATTTTTACACAGTAGCACACGCATCTGTATATACGTAACTGGTAATATGGTTCACTTACATACGGCACTTAATGGGTTAAGATTGATACATGTTTAACCAGTATGGATATGATGTTTAATATTTACATATCATGGCACTTTACTTTCACATATACTGTATGTTTTAAGATAAGCTTGGTCTATGCCATATTTCCTTATGCCATACGATTTTAAACATTCAGGTTACAGTTACTACTAAAAAACCTATACGGATTGTCAGGTTCAATACCATACTACCAGGTACGTACACCTGCTCACGTAGTTATCCATCTCTTACCTTCCCTGGAATAGTAATAGTGTACCGGCAATTAGGGTTCTAGGGCCCAATAGGTATTACCCCCTTTTTTCTCTGCATTATGCTTCGGTTAGTGGTCCCGCGAGGCCAACACCCCGCCTCACACTCGGAGGCATACACCCCTCGGGCCACTCGTGAGCTAGCCGCCTCGCATTGTATCATAGAGAGGGCCTCATCTGTCACTCCCCTTCCTATTTTTCTGGTTACTGTCACCGAGAGGCCAACATCCTGCCACAACGTTCGGTGGCCACACAAAATCCCCTCGCGCCAAGCATAGATAGAGCCTCTCAAGCCACTTGGCAACTAGCAGGGCCTCACCAGTCACCAAAAAACACCAAGCCTAATCGTTTCGCCTTACGGCTTAGCTAGCAAGCTGGTACAAGACCCCTGGGTACAAATATATAATTGCAATCTTTATTGTTATTTAAGTATTTCTCAAAAAGATGGTAAAGAATCACCTCTTCCTAGCACCACGGCTAGAAGTGATACACCTTCATCTCTTACCTTCCCTGGAATAGTAGTAATGTACTGGCAATTAGGGTTCTATGGCCCAATAGGTATTACCCCCTGTTTTCTCTGCTTTACGCTTCGGTTAGTGGTCCCGCGAGGCCAACACCCCGCCTCACACTCGGAGGCATACACCCCTCGGGCCACTCGTGAGCTAGCCGCCTCACATTGTATCATAGAGAGGGCCTCACCTGTCACTCCCCTTCCTATTTTCTGGTTACTGTCACCGAGAGGCCAACATCCTGCCACAACGTTCGGTGGCCACAAAAAATCCCCTCGCGCCAAGCATAGATAGAGCCTCTCAAGCCACTTGGCAACTAGCAGGGCCTCACCAGTCACCAAAAAACACCAAGCCTAATCGTTTCGCCTTACGGCTTAGCTAGCAAGCCAGTACAAGACCCCTGGGTACAAATAATAATTGCAATCTTTATTGTTATTTAAGTATTTCTCTAAAAGATGGTGAAGAATCACCTCTTCCTGGCACCCCGGCTAGAAGTGATACACCTTCAAGCAGAGGAGATGTAGCTCTGACCTAAGGAGGCGACAAATCCCCTACCCTGCCACAGCAAGGAAAGCAGAGTTATTCAAACTCCTCCATACATCAACGGACAACACGGAGGCAGGGGAAGGCCCAGCAACACCAACTCAGGTGACACCCAGGCCATGCTAGCCTCACTCATAAACTCATGAGCCAAAAAAATTACGACAGACTGGCAATCTCGAGTCAGTCACAGCCCTCACAAGGCTGGGCCTCATGCTACTGTACAACCAGCACCAACCGAAACTCGGTTACTTGGTTCAAAATGTTAACCCTGCACATATGATCTCGGCACATTGGGGAAACAAGGCATATATATGTATGATGATGTATCTATGATGGTCAGACCCAGGGATTCTAGGTAAATCGGGAACTGACCATCCCTTGGTTGTGTTGGCATTTGGAATATGTAGAGATGCTTATTTGTGCAGGTACCCATCCAGAAGGGATTTTCTCCCAAACAAACGGGCGAGCACTCTCAGGCTCCAGGTACTAGCACCTCTGAACTACCAGACACAATTGGTATTAGTAGCTGCATTGCATATAGACTGTTGCATATATGTTCAAATCATTCAGGGCACATGACAAACCATGTGTCCCAATACAACTTACAAATAACGTACTCACCATCTGTACACACCAATGCATTTTCAACACTACTGACTCATCACCCTTCCAGACTTGTAGTAGATTTACTAAGGCTCTGGAGCTTCAAAGGGCTCCCATACAGGTATCATAAATAAACTCTCAAGGAATATAGTATGCCCTCACTTACAGTCAGCACAACAGAACCGTCGGCTGTAAACACACTCATAGCCAAAATTTGCAGAGGGGTTTTTACTTGGGTTTTCCAATCTCCACCATTTACAGCATGGCACCAAACACAAACACATTGGTATTGTCACAAGGGAATCTTCCCTTAAACAAAGACTAACCATTGACTTATTGGCACCACACACCTTCGCTACCCCAAGTCTCAACTCCCTCATACCCTCCGAGGAGTTTCCTTACTATACACACCATTGATCTACCTTTACAGCTATCACTCAAGCATGGGTTGAAGCTTGTTAAGTAAGACCAATATCATCAACACAGTAAACGGCTACCATCTACCCTACAAACTGGCACTTACATGGCATAAAATGGGCAATCCTTTCCCCGCTAAAAGCAGCTGCTGTGGCATGGGGTAAATCATGGTCAGGGTCATCAATCCGTTGTTACTCAGACAACTAAGCACATGTCATATCATCAACAAATGCCACTCATCATCCATACGATCATGGTATTGCTGGGGAACTCACTTGGTTGGCCACTTACCACATTTCTTTTACTTTCATGTACCAGGTGGGGGTATACATCCTTGCCGACAATTGTCTCATTTATATTCCAGGCACGTTCATCATACGCTTCCTACAGCCGCCCATACAGTCACGGCCACTCTTTCGTTCCAGAGACAAAATCATGGATTAGACATACTCATGCAGCATAGCATGCACTATCCCACCTAGCACTTTCATCCCATACTTGTCGAACGCATAACACCTATTCACCTGGCTTTAAAGAATCTCATTGGAACACGACATAGCTCAACCTATGTCATAACATTTCTCCTAGGTTTTGCTTCATTTTTTGCCACCTTAAACTAAAACCATCTCACACACCATTAGTTATATATTTTACAGGCATTCAACAACACAGGATAACCTATGGCCAAAACTACCATAACTTCATGCTAGCATACCAGACAAGAATATACTCAGAGGTTTTCAGGAATCCATCCCCCCACGTTCCTCTCAGATATTACCAATAGCCATCCAACTTTTCCATCCTTATCGGATCTATTAGAGCTACAACCATTCAATTATACTACCAAGTTGGCCATTACCACCATGCACACTGCCTTTTATGCCTTTCTCAGGCCAGAGAATCCACTACCATAACCACCACTCAGACAGATCATTGTCTTCAACGATCCCACGTATGTAAACACATATATCATTACCTATTGGCTCTACCACATTCCGAAACGAGTCAACACGCACCAACAGTAGAGATAACATACTATCCTACCCACAACAAATGGTGTCCAGTTGCGGTCCTAGATTCCTACCTTCAAAAATCCTTCAAGGAATTAAATACCGTAATGCATTTAAGGAAATGTCTGGTTAATTTGTATATATTGTTGACTGTATTAAATCTTTGATTATTCTTTTTGCCCTCTTTATTTACAGGCCTACCGTATCGTCGGTCTTGGCACACCACAACCGACTTGCTCCCTTTATACTATCCTATGCTTATGCTGGAACCTTACTCAATATACGGCTATTTGCCCCGAACACAAGTTTTAAGGCCATTTGGCCTGTATTTGTGGGAGGGGCTTAAATTAATTCACTCCCCTATATAAGGGACACCCCTTACCTGACTCATATCGCTTGAGGTCAGCATCAGAATGACCCTCCCACCCACTCCTCATTTCAACACTTTCTCTTTTCTTTCCATTTACTTTACTTACTTACTCCTTGGTGGGCCCTCTTTATTTACAGGCCTACCGTATCGTCGGTCTTGGCACACCACAACCGACTTGCTCCCTTTATACTATCCTATGCTTATGCTGGAACCTTACTCAATATACGGCTATTTGCCCCGAACACAAATATATATATATAGATAGATAGATAAATACATATAATTACATAAAAGATTACATTAGTATACACGTAGAATTTAAATACCTATAAATGCATATATATTAAAATTCTACATGTATATTTAAGTAATCTTTTTAACATAATTATGTGATTTGATTACTTAAAATTTGATTGACATGCCTGACAACACAGGGAGAAAGTGCAGAGAATTTAATTTGCAAGCACTATATTTGACCCTGTGACTCTGCAAGACACCATAAAACCTGTACATAGGGGGTACTGTTTTACTCGGGAGACTTGACTGAACTCAAATATTAGTGTTTCAAACTGGTAAATTGTATTACAATGATGATATTTTAAGTAAAAGTGACGTTTTTTTCATTTTTTTACAAACAAATAGCACTTTTATACACTATATTATTGTTGTAATATGTTTTACTGTTTTAAAACACTAATATTTGGGTTTAGTGAAGTCTCCTGAGAATAACAGTACCCCCCCCCTACCCCCATGTAAAGGTTTTATGGTGTTTTGGAAAGTTAGAGAGTCACATATAAGTCTTGCATTTCATTTTGTTGATATTGAAATTTGCCAGATTGGTTATGCTGCCTTTGAGAGCGTATGGTAGGCCAGGAATGAGAATTACCCCCATGATGGCATACCATTTGCAAAAGTAGACAACCCAAGGTATTGCAAGTGGGGTATGTCTAGTCTTTCTTAGTAGCCACTTAGTCACAAACACTGGCCAAATATTAGACAAAAACAAATATGAATGCTAACTTTGGCCAGTGTTTGTGACTAAGTGGCTACTAAAAAAGACCAAACATACCCCACTTTCAATACCTTGGGTTGTCTACTTTTTCAAATGGTATGCCACTATGGGGGTAATTCTCATTCCTGGGCTACCACACCGTCTCAAAGGTAACATTACTAATCTGGCAAATTTCTATTTGAATATGGAACGTTCCATATTTGACCCTGTAACTTTCCAAAACACCATAAAACCTGTTAATGTGCGGCTACTGTTGTACTCGTGAGACATCGCTGTTTAAAAATATGTGCATTTATTTGCAGTAAAACCTAACAGTATTATGACATTCACAGCTAAAATGTCAGACGGAAATACAAATGTAAAAAAAATATGTATTTTCTCAATTTATTATTAATAAAATGTAAAAAAAGTATGTTCCATATATGAATAGTTAATAATAAATTAAAGCCCTGTTTCTCCTGAACAAAATGATATATAATAAGTATATATAATAAGTGTGGGTGCACTTAATGTGACAGCAGTGAATTACGGTTGAACAGACATATAGCGCAAATTCCAGTTTTTGTTTACGTTTTGTTTTGATCACAACATGTACATTTGGCTGCACTATTGACTGCTTCCTGAAAGGGTTAAACATCTGTATGGACCCTGATAAAACCACCTATTCAGGCATAGAATTCCATATCCTTATTGCTCTTACTGTAAAAAAAAAATATATTTTCTTTGCCTTAGATGAAATTTCCTTTCTTCCAGCCGAAATGCGTGACCTTGTGTCCTATGTATAGCTGTGTTTATGAATAGATTTCTAGATAATGGTTTGTACTGGCCTCGAATATATATGTATAATGTTATCATATCCCCTCTAAGGCGCAGTTTTTCCAAACTAAAGAGATTTACATTTTTTAACGTTTCTTCGTAACTAACACTTCGTCCCTGCACTTTTTTTCAGTGCTATGATATCCTTCTTTAGAACAGGTGCCCAAAATTGCACAGCATATTTAAAGTGTGGTCTTACCAGAGATTTATAAAGAAGCAAAATTATATTTTCATCCCAAGAATTTATGCCCCTATTTATACATGACAAAACCTTACTGGCTTTAGCAACGGCAGATTGACATTGCATATTGCTGCCTAAATTGTTGACTTTAACAATTTCCAAATTCTTCTCCTGTATGGTTATCTCTAATTCACTACCATTTAGGGTGTAATTTGCTTGTGCATTCTTGACCCCGAAGTGCATAACTTTGCATTTCTCTACATTAAATTTAATCTGCCATTTTAGTGCCCAGTCCCCCAATCTATCCAAATCCCTATGCAGCAAAGCAATATCATGCTCACATTTTATTACTTTACAAAGTTTTGTGCCATCTGCAAACACTGAAACATGGCTTTCAATGTCTATTTCAATATCATTTATAAATATGTTAAATAGAAGCGGCCCCTTTGGGGTCAAAGGCCGGTTACAGCCTATCAAATCTAATGGAGGGGTATTTAGGCCCAGTTCTCATCCTGCTCAGTGCCCTGTCATGGTTTCCCTTGTGGTTGTCCGAGAGCGCATTATTTATTTTTGTTATTCTGGTTATTTGACTTTGGCATTGTTTTTGACTTCCCTGTTTTCTGGCATCCCTGACTCCTGGCTTTTCCTTATCATTGTGTCTATTTCTGTATCCCTTGACCTCGGCTATTCCTGACTATTCTTTGGTACGTTAGTCCGGCCATTCTAAGGTCCGGTATATGTTACCTATCAGTCCTCTGTGTTACACAATTCTACGTGCTGGATCATTCTGTAATCGTGACACCACCTCCATTATTTTACTTTAGGACCCCCTCTACTCCCTATTTGGACCGAAACAAATTGCACATGTCTATTTTTTTTCATCAATACTACATACCTCCACTGTTCTGAGCTTTCCTCTCTCCTCCATTGTGTTTAGCTGCAATTTTCCTCTTACTCATTTACTGTACCCACACATATTATATACCATTTTTCTCGCTCAGGGGTGGGGGCCGGGGGGGGGGCAATAGGTCCCCCCTTTAGTTTTTTTTAGTTTTTTTTTTACAGTGAGCAGCCACAGGCTTAATAGACATCCCTGACTCCTGGCTTTTCCTTATCATTGTGTCTATTTCTGTATCCCTTACTCATTTACTGTACCCCCACATATTATATACCATTTTTCTCGCTCAGGGGGGGGGGGGGGGGGCAATAGGTCCCCCCTTTAGTTTTTTTTAGTTTTTTTTTTACAGTGAGCAGCCACAGGCTTAATAGACATGCCCCTACTCACGGTATAGGGAGTAGAGGCATAATTTATTAATACTAAGTAATCTTTACTTAGTATTAGTAAATTTGGCTGAAAGACCAATTCAGGTCTTTCAGCCTTTTAGTAGATAGCTCCTTAATACCATGGGAATTAAGGAGTTATCTACTTATTCATTTCAGTCATTACATTGACTGGCCAAGTAACTTACATGTTATATGAATGTGTGTTACTTGATTGTTGTAAGTGTTGCAAATGCTTACAGCTGAATCCTGGCTATGTTTGTATACTTTTTATTTAAAATTGTATACAGTGTAACATTCTTCTTCTTTCACTGGCTAAGTATATTAGTACTTAGGCAATACTGTGCTTCGGAACTTAGGCACTTTGACACCTCGGAAATTCGTCAACTTCGGCACTTCAGCAATTCGGCACTTCAGCACTACTACACTTCGGAAATTCGGTAATTTCGGCACTTCAGCACTTCGGCAATTCAGCTATTGCCCGAAATTCGGCCGAATTTTCATTTGGACCGAAACAAATTGCATATGTCTATTTTTTTCATCAATACTACATACCTCCACTGTTCTGAGCTTTCCTCTCTCCTCCATTGTGTTTAGCTGCAATTTTCCTCTTACTCATTTACTGTACCCATACATATTATATACCATTTTTCTCGCCTTTTAAATGGGGACAATTGTAACTCTGTTATCTGTCATAAATCTCTGAATCACACCTCACATGTACATTTTTGTTTTTACTTTGCAAAAGTAGACAACCCAGGGTATTCAATATGGGGTATGTCCAGTCTTTTTTAGTAGTCACAAACACAGGCCAAAGTTAGCATTTATATTTGCTTGTATGTTAAAAATGCAAAAAACAATTATGAACACTAACTTTGGCCAGTGTTTGTGACTAAGTGGCCACTAAAAACCACTGAACATACCCCATTTGCAATACCTTGGGTTGTTTTCTTTTGCAAATATTATGCCATGATGTGGGTAATTCTCATTCCTGGGCTACCATACGCTCTCAAAGGCAACATAACCAATCTGGCAATTTCAATTTGAAAAAAATGGAAAAGCCGTCGGGAGACTTTGCTGAACACAAATATTAGTGTTTCAAAACAGTAAAACGTATCACAACAATGATATCATGAGTCCCTTTTACTGACAACATCAGCACTGTGATATGTTTTACTGTTTTGAAACACTAATATTTGTGTTCAGCGAAGTCTCCCGACGGCTTTTCCATTTTTTCACATTGAAAGTAAAACAGTACCCCCCATGTACAGGTTTTAGGGTGTCTTGGAAAGTTACAGGGTTAAATATAGTGCTTGCAAATTGAATTCTCTGGACTTTTGGCCTGGGTTGTCATATACACGTGGAATTTATATATATATATATATATATATATATATTTGATGTCTACGTGTATATTTATGAAATTATTTATGTAATTGTGTATATGGACATATGTATATTTCGTATTATTTATATATAAAATTTCATTCTAAGTGTGTGTATATATATATATATATATATATATATTAATATCAAAATACTGTATATATATATGTTTTTTTTTATTAAGTATTATTTATTTTTTAAATTTATATATATATATATATGTGTGTGTGTAATTTTACTCTAATTGTGTGTTTGTGTGTGTATATATATATATTAATAAAAAATACACTTAGTATGACATTGTGTGTATATATATATATATAATAATATAATATAATAATTTTTTTTTTTTTTTTAAGTCCTTAAGGACTGAAACGTTGACTGGAACGTTGTGTGAATTTGTAATTGCTCAATAAAGCAACAGATGAAATTTACCATGAAAGACTCCTGAGTGCTCTCTACTGGTATCGTGTGTATATATGTATATATATATATATACATATAAATTTATATATTTATTTATTTTTTTACAGTTGCAGAACAGCCATTAACTAACTGAAAAGTGGCAAAGCCCGGGACCAGATGCCATACCAGCAGAGGCATGCAAAGTCAATAGTCCATATTGTTGCAAAAAGTCAC
This sequence comes from Pelobates cultripes, assembly GCA_933207985.1. Lineage (NCBI taxonomy): Eukaryota > Metazoa > Chordata > Amphibia > Anura > Pelobatidae > Pelobates > Pelobates cultripes. The sequence goes on along the minus strand of OW240924.1, from coordinate 45,793,982 downwards.
TGAACTTCCCCCGTCTTTCTAAATGCAGGGATCCATTCCACAATAATTTACAACTCTACAAGAGGAAGGGCAGTCCTGTAGTATTTGACATTCACCATAGAATCTCACTGCTCTCAACAGCAGAGAAAGTTCTTGCTGAACTGATTGATCACTCATTTGGAGCAGAGCTTATTGCCAAAGTCACCGCATGACTTCCATAAGGGACTTGGAACCACTGACATGATCTTTGCTGCATGTCAGCTATATAATAAGTGCCAAGAGCAGAATTATGAACTATTATAGAGCTCATGAAAGCTTTTGACTGTGTCAATTATCAGGGCCTGTGGATAATCATTGTGATGAGACCAATCTCGCCACATTGCATTGGAGAAGCCTGGTTGCTCGCCAGTTGCCTTTGGACTATGGCCCCATGTTAAAAGCCTTCTTTTCCCCTGCAGAAAAGGCTTATTCGTGCCTTTCTGCCCGGCGGTCGGTAGATTCAATCTACCGAACTAACGCACGAATGACTGGACCACTGCTTGACCCTCAACACAGAGCTCTGTCTCGTCTTTGGGGGGATTTACAGTAAGCTGTTAGAGACTGATTGCCAGGAGTGTAAGCCGCTTGGGTGCTTTTCCTGTTCGTCTGCTAGTAGCTATTCGTGAGGTTCCATTTCGGGAGTTTGGAGTGCTATCTCTGGAAGGGGAAGATCTACTAAACAACGGTTTAACCCTTTTATGCTGAGGGTGCCGTTACAATTGGTGGCAAGCGGCGGGATCGTTCCTACAGCCAGAAGGACAGCTACAGGAGACACAATTTCTTTGGATTTTACAATTTGAGGGCAACACATGTCCCAGTACAGTGACCCTGACAGCACCAGGATGGAACCAGCAGTGGAGTACGATGAGGGTGTCATGGATGACCGAGATGCAGTTCGCAAAGGCATCTGGTACCAGGCACTGGGTATTGTGGAATACCAGTGGGACGAGAGATTCCCCAAGGAAGACCAGCGGTTACAGAAGCGAGTAGCCTTGCGGATGCCCTTTCTGGGAGAGCAGCCCCTGGAGGAATGGGTGAAGAAAGTGGAACGCCTAGTATGGCAAGAGATGTGGCTGGAAGATACCTACCAGGTGCTCTGGTGGTATGGGGCACAGTACCTGCCCTGGACAGCCGAGCATGACAAGCCAGAGGGAGAGGAGTTTGATGGTCCTGGCTTGTTATGGGAGTCTTTTTCAGAGCCCGAGTTTGGGAGCCCTACACAAGCCCGGTTCAGTGATCTCTTTGAGTGGAGGGAGAGCAGGTATGACTGGGACGACACTCAAGAGATTGAGCAAGACCTAGTCCACCTAGTGACCCGAGAGATAGAGCTGGAGCAAGGCTACCAAGATCTGTTCCACTCCAGTGAGAAGGCTCAGCAGGGAAGCGGAGACCCAGATCCAGACCTATTCAGCTGGGCAGATATTGCAGAGTGTTACTGGGAAGAACCCCAGGTGGCTGGTGGAGATGGGACCGAAGTCTCTCCACCGGTCCTGCAGGGAATTGAGAGTCCAGTCTCCATTCCCCATTGGGAGATACAGCAGGGAATTGGGAGCCCAGTCTCCATTCCCCAGCGGCAGGCTGAGTTACAGGGGACAGAGATAGTTGCTCCTGTCCCCCAGCAGCAGAGTGAATTGCAGGGAACTGGGAGCCCAGTCTCCATTCCCCAGCGGCAGTATGATTTATTGGGAATTGGGAGCCCAGTCTCCATTCCCCAGTGGCAGAGTGTCCTACAGGGAATAGAGAGCCCAATCTCCTTTCCCCAGCAGCAGGACTCTGTACCGGGAGCAAAGACAGTCGGTCTCCCTCCCCCCGCGGCTGTAAGTATATATGGGAGAGGAGCTTGTTACCCCCTCTCCCCAGCGACAGCTTAACGTACCAGGGGGGACAGTAAGCCCCACAACCATGCAGATGGGACTGTGGTCTCTGCACTTACAGCACAGTGGGTAGGAATGGTTTGTTCTGCCCTCCGGCAGCAGTCGGTCTCCCCCTCCAGCCACCAGGCTCCAACCAGACTACTCCCGTGGTAGTGCTGGCACCAGGGCAGAGTACCGCTGGTCTCTGCCCACTCAGCAACCCACCAAGTCAGCTTATCAGTCACCCACCCAGCCAGGGTGAGGCACCTAGACATGGACAAAGTTCTCCTCTACCCAGGTGTAGTAACCAGTTATTGTGGGTGGGCTGTATTAGTGATTGTGTTTTGTGGGTGGGCTGCTGGACTAACAAGGGCACTGACCGGCAGGAGGCCAGATACCCTGTTAGTCTGTTTGGAAAAGGGGAGAGATGAGACGAGACCAATCTCGCCATATTGCATTGGAGAAGCCTAGTTGCTCGCCTGTTGCCTTTGGACTGTGGCCCCATGTTAAAAGCCTTCTTTTCCCCTGCAGAAAAGGCTTATTCGTGCCTTTCTGCCCGGCGGTTGGTAGATTCAATCTACCGAACTAACGCACAAATAACTGGACCACTGCTTGACCCTCAACACGGAGCTCTGTCTCGTCTTTGGGGGGATTTACTGTATGCTGTTAGAGACTGATTGCCAGGAGTGTAAGCCGCTTGGGTGCTTTTCCTGTTCGTCTGCTAGCAGCTATTCGTGAGGTTCCAGTTAGGGAGTTTGGAGTGCTACTTTATATGAAGTTTGGGAGTTTGGAGCACTCCCTTGTATGCAGTTCGGGAGTTTGGAGCATTCCCTTGTATGCAGTTCGGAAGTTTGGTGCATTCCCTTGTATGCAGTTCGGGAGTTTGGAGCATTCCCTTGTATCCAGTTCGGGAGTTTGGTGTTCTGCAGTAGCTGTGCCTGTATCTCTGGGAAGATCTACTAAACAGCGGTTTAACCCTTTTATGCTGAGGGTGCCGTTACAATCTTGTCTAAATTTGGCTGACAAAACAGATTCATACAAATGGAACATCAATTTCCTGATGGTGTGATGGCATGTGTTCTGGATGATGGTGAATTATCTGAGTTACAAATTATGGTAAGTAAAGGTGTGTTTTAGCACACACTCTGTTCAACATGATATTCTCTCTGCCACTCTGACTGATCTTTCAACACTGCAATGAGGAACTAAGTTCCTAGTTACAGAACTAGATTCCTAGGTACAGAACTGATAGTAAATTATTTAACTGCATGCCATCACTAAGGTGAAGAAAATTGTGCTCAAATACTTCCTCTTTTCTAATGATTGTGCTCTGAATGCTGGTACAGAGTCAGAAATAAAACCGGTATAAACACATTTTCATCTTCATGCAACAACTACCATGAAAATCAAAGAGATTGAGGTCATACACCAGCCTCTTACCCAGACGCTATACTTAAGAACCATTTATGACTGTAAATGGACAGACATAATGCGGACCTCTTCATGTATGTTTCCTGAATAGTTTCAATTGATGCTGATGTAAACTGCAGAATTGTTTAAGCCAACTTTTGACCAGTTGCACTCCAATGTCTAGGAATGTTGAAGGATCAGCCTACCAACAAAGCTGAAAGTCTACTGAGCAGTAGTGCTTCCAACTCTAGTATACATCTTTAAAACATGGCTAACAGAGTCATGAGCATCACCTAAATCACTTCCACATGCCCTGTCTGCAAAAAAATCTAAAAGTCAGATGGCATGACAAGAAGCCCAATGCTGATGTCCATATCAGAGCCAGTCTTCTGTCAGTTCGCACAATGTTGATGAGAGCCCAGACCAGATGGGTTGGACATGTTGTGAGAGTGTTAGATGAGTGCATTCCCAAACAGCTCTTCTACAGGGAACTTATCCAGAGAAAGTGCTCTTGTGAAAGTCAAAAGAAGCCCATCAAGGACATGCTAAAGGCCTCTCGAGATTTACATCACCACATGGGAAACCCTTGCAGTGAACCATTCAGCATGGCACAGCTTCATTCTGTGATATAATTTATCTTAATTCCAAGACTCAAACTTATAGGTGTCATATTTTGATATCCTATATTAAAATTGGCTAACTTGGACTCAGGAAATGCTTGATGCTTAAAACGACACTTAAGACCATATATGTCTAGTTCCGGGAGCAGATAGCAGATATTTGTTATATGTAAATGACGTTCATCCCTATGTCTTATCTGTACTCCTTTTTCCCTTTCACTTCCTTCCTACTACTGTCCTATGAGTATTTGCATGCAAGCACTTACTTTTTAATGTATAAAAACCCAGCTAACAAATAAACGACAGAGACTTATTTTGATAACCAACATGCATCTGGTGTCTAATTCACGCTTCTCCAAGTGCACTTGTAATAATAATTTGGGCTTCCTCTGAATATAACAAAGATCAAAGATCAATATAACACAGTCAGTAATACTCTGAGGCAGGGCGTACTGCAGAGGCTAAAAAAAAAAAAAAAATAGGAGATGCGCAAGTCCAGAGCTGCCTGAACATCCTAGACAGTGCCAACTTCCTGACGTGTGAGACATTCCACATCTGAACTGATCAGCCACTTTCAGATGAAGCTAAATGAGATATTGAGTTCTTCATCTACAACAATGGATGAACATCAACACATATTGTGGAACAAGGGCCTCTATCAGCCGCCTAAAGGGCTCTCCTTCTATTATGAAGAATAAAGTTCCCTCTACAGCGTGGAGCTGGGCAATCAGGTGGATTATTTTGTTAGCCTGCTGTTTTGACATGTCCCTGGTATGAAATCCCCAAAAAACTTTCAAGTGTGGGCTGGTGGACACATTCCTGGGATTATGTGGACTGAGCTTGTATGTCCCTGCCACCTAGTGACCCAAGGCTCATCATCCCCTCTTTTCTTTCAATGGATGGTAGTAGTTCAGAAGGTACCAATTGTGGTAGTTGGTTGTGCATAATCATATACAGCACCAGTGAACCTGCTGTGATTTTTCTTCTCCCTCAGTAATAGAGACTTTCTCTTTCCCTGCTCACCTTCTTGCCACACAATTTGCACTTTGCAAATAACTCTTCTCAGAAGCTGTTGAAGTAATGCCAGACTTTACTTCAGCACAATCTACTCAAGCTCAACCCTTGGCTTGTGGCTGATGAAGATGCAGTGGATTTTAAATGATAACACTGTCAAAGTCTTTACTAAGCTCTTCTTAGTTGCTTCTTGGGGGACTATAAGAAATACTTTGTAACACAGGCAATGGCAGCAAGCCCATTGGTTTCATTGATCCCTTGCTCTGAGCACCACAAAACACAGAAGCTGTAATACTTGAACTAGATGTGGTATAAAAAGCTGAGTTGGAAGCATATATTATTGCAGCATGAAAATGCTGAGATTTATCCAATTTCCTCCTGGGCAGTGAATTGAATTTAACAGGCGTGTTGCTAATCCTGAAGCTATCCTGAGGCTGAATACTACTAATTGTGGAGGTGGCAGCTTTGCTGCTGAAGTAAGACTAAAGTTGTCAGCAGTTACTCATGGCTTAGGAAAAGGTGTTTAGACGGGTGTTCACTGCATCATAAGAGTCATTCCCCTCCTCTTATACCAGGTAGTGATTAAAACTGTGTCATTAATAAAGGTGTCTGGGAAAATACGGAATGAAGTCTGCAAGGGAGGCTTGTTCATGTTCATTTGCATGTTCAGAGGGAATTGTGGAAACATGGTTTCTTGACATGACTGCGACTGGCACACAGGGGAGCCGCAAGATATTTTCCCAGTGATATGATGATAGCACCAGGAACTTTGCCTCCCCTCCCCTGCCGGCTCTACAGGACCGAAGGGGAGATCAGAGATCTCCCTCTCCAGCCCGCTCACTTGCACTGTAATGCTGGCAGTGGAGGGAGGGAGAGAGGAACCGGGGGAGCTGTAACCTGCAGCTCCGCCAAGTTCTCCTCTCGTGAGCTCAGAGCGTTGCTGCAATTACCAGGGCAACGCTCCAAATCTCACAAGAGTAAGCAGGGAGGGTGGATATTAAAACAATTATTTTTAAGTAAAACAAAAAATTACATATTTATGAATTGGCCCTCCTACCCCCACAGAGACAAAAATAATAACTCCCCCCATACACACACACTGCCCCCTATACACACACACACACACACACACACACTGCCCATCATACAGTGTGTGTATGCCACACACATATGCCCATCATACACTCAATTACCCCCATACACACACACTGACCCCCCATACACACAATTACCTCCTCATACAAACACACTGTCCCTCCATACATACACACTGTACCACTCATTAAACCTGCCCCACATACACACACACTGTACCCCACCCCTCACACACGCACACTGCACCCCTCACACGCACACTGCACCCCTCACACACACACTCCATCACTCACACACACATATTGTACCCCTCACACACACCACTGCCCCTATCCCCATCTACAACCCCTATCCCGGCAGATCCCAGGTAAGTTGTCAAACTGTTCATAAGCAGTTTGACTACTTACTCTGGGAGGGCACTACTGGCACAGTAACTACTACAAAGTGCTGTAGTGGTTACTGTGCCTGGATTATTTATTTAAATAATTTACCAGTGCCCCTCCCAAGATTAGGTTCTGGATCTGCGCTTGAACGGCAAGCATTTCTGCCAAACAGAGGCCCAGTATATGCCTCTGCACTGTACATATATACAAAGAAATATTTTTGACTTGGGACGCCTTGGAAAAATATTAAAATATTAAGGGTGCCTTGAACCTTAAAAGTTTGGGAACCACTGCTTTAAGGTAATTTATGTATTTATTGCTTCTGGATCTAGTATAGACTTGTTAATGGGTGTAGGAACCAGGGGGGTAAAGGATGATGACAAATCCCTGCTTTTATTCTTCACTCCAAATAAAGACTGACTATCAAAAAAACAAACAAAAAAAAACAAGTGTGCCTAAACTACTTTTTTCATTATTAAATTCTCTGTGGGACACTGTTTGCAGCACCCTGCTGGATGTATTCCCAGGATAATTGATATGTGCAAAAAACAACAAGCAACGTGGGGGCCTAAATATATTCAAAGTATCCTGAACTGAGACAACATTTCCCAATTGTTTTCACTGTGCATACTGAATAGAATGTCCAACCAGCATTTATCTTAAAATTACTATGGCAACATATGCTTTCTATTTGACAGTTTAAACAAACACCTGTTTACTTAATACTTCTGTTCTGAATTTAATGTGACATTCATTGTTAGGAACATACATTCAGATACAAGAAATCTTAGAAGTGCTGATTAATTTCTCTTTAATATCTAAATTAAATGCATTGGTGTACCTGGTATATGATAACCAATGGATTATTCATTTATGATGACGTTAATTTTAAAGGAACACTAAACGCGCCCACACCAGTTCATCTCCCTGAAGTGGTCTGGGTGCAGTGATCCTTCAGTTTCAACCCTGCAATGTAAAACATGGCCATTTAGTAGATACAGCAATGCTTGCATTGCAGGGCTAAATAGACAACCACTAGACGGGCATCTATTCTGAGAAATGAATCAAACTCAATTCTCACAGCTAACCTCCTGATTGGAGGAGCACAGCATTAGCCGCGCATGCTCTTTACCGCCCAAATGTGGCCGCAGGGATTGGATCTAGGCACTGAAAAAAAAAAGTGAGTAACACCCTTTTTATTAATTTTTAATTCAATTTTTTCTTATTGAGAAGAGGAGGAGGGGGGAACCTCAAACTAAATGTTTAGGTTTATATTAAGGGTGCCTTGAACCTAACAAGTTTGGAAACCACTGCTTTAAGGTTATTTATGTATTTATTGCTTTTGGATAGAGTATATACTTATTAATGGGTGTAGGAACCAGGGGGTTACCTAGCTCTATATTGTTCCCTTGAATAAATGTAGCCTGATCTCCATGTGAAATGTAACACTGTTTTTTTCTTAGTTCTGCTTGTTCTACGGAAAGCATCCATGTTTTGCAAATTTACAGGTCCTGGAATTAGTATGGTAGGGCAAGCTCTTCTTATATCAATATTTAGATCAGCAGGAGTCTATTAGTCACACTGAACAACATTATGCACACACACAAAAAAATACAAAATTAAGATTGATTTAAGTTCAGTGGGTGGCTTTTGATTATTATTGAGATTTGCACTGTGTTATTTTATAGTAACATATCTGATAAATGATGTTTTTTTTACTAGTGTTTTAGTGATAAAATCATAATTTAGACAAATGGTGATGAATGGAAATCTGTATTTCACAAACATATATAGAGCTAAGTATTGCAATATTAAAGTGTAACTGTTATGTTTAAAGGAACACTATAGTGTTTAGAATACAAATGTGTATTTCTAAAGCAATAGTTCCCTGTTAAATGTTTATGTCCCCTGTAAGGAGTTAAACAGTTAACCTACCTTTTTTTCCCATGATGTGTTGGTCTGTCCGTGGCTGGTATTCTCTGCTGAAATAATCGATATTGATGATTTAAGCCAATCCAATGTTTATCCAGAGGAAATAATTGTAAGACTAGGTGTGCATGTTGCTGTATTCTTATATTATTAATGAATGTTGTAGTTGTTTTGTAGGGTTGCATTTGTGCATATGTGGGCTATTATATTGATATGTTCATGAGTAGTTTCTGGTATTGTGCATGATACCTATGAATGTGGACTGCTTCTGTATTTGTGTATGTGGATGATATGTCATAGTGTGTTTTTGGTGCTGTCTGTATGTTTGGGGATGTTTGTGGGGTTGAGTGCATGGATGTGGATTATAGGGTGGTGGTGTGTTTGTGTGTGGGCTATTTGTATTATTTGTATGGGGTTGGCTTATTGTGCAGCTCTGTGTATATCTAACAGTGTGGGTGGCCTCCGTGGGGTATCCAGGTGCAGGTCAAGGACAGGAGCTATGATAGCTGCCGAGGACTGCTCTACTCCAATGCAGATTCCAGTTCACAAGTGCTGAGAAGAAGTGATCTCAGATCACTTCCTAAAATGCTGCAATACATAAATTGAGGATTGTCCCTTACCACCTGCAATCACAGCTTGGTTTGTACCAGCAGATATCTGAAGTCTCACCGGTACTCCGCATGGGCTTGAACCTGATTGTCTCTGGCAGTCTGGAGTGCCATGCATGGCACACGTGCCATAGGTTGCTGACCCCTGCACTAAGCCCTGAAGTGTAAACATTGTTGTTCTTCAGAAGAGCAATGCTTGTAGCAGCAGGGGCCTTACTACAGGCATATGGTACCTAGGCCACTTTATTGAGACGAATAGGTCTGGTTGCCTATAGTGTCCCCTTAAGGTGCAAATATTTTTAAATCCAGAACTATAAATGGAAAAAAATGAAATTATATATATGTGGGAACCCCTACTAATATGGCCCAACATTTTGGCCCCGTAGCAGGTTTCACCAGAGAAGACTTGTTGGAATCTTCTAGACAGGTGTGCTAAGCTGGTGAATTAACTATATCATATTAATATGTAAGTTCACTGCAGTAATTATCAGAAGGATTTTATGTTACATAGTTACATAGTTACAAAGCTGAAAAGAGACTTGCGTCCATCAAGTTCAGCCTTCCTCACATTTGTTTTTTGCTGTTGATCCAAAAGAAGGCAAAAAAACAAACAGTTTGAAACACAATTTTGCAACAAGCTAGGAAAAAAAATTCCTTCTTGACCCCAGAATGGCAGTCAGATTTATCCTTGGATCAAGCAGTTATTACCCTACATTAAAAGATTATATCCTTGAATATTCTGTTTTTGCAAGTATGCATCTAGTAGCTGTTTGAACATCTGTATGGACTCTGATAAAACCACTTCTTCAGGCAGAGAATTCAACATCCTGATTGTTCTTACAGTAAAAAAACCTTTCCTTTGCCTTAGACAAAATCTTCTTTCTTCCAGTCTAAACGCATGGCCTCGTGTCCTATGTAAAGTCCAGTTTGTGAATAGATTTCCACACAATGGTTTGTATTGGCCCCAAATATATTTGTATAATGTATCATATCCCCTCTCAGGCGACGTTTTTCTAAACTAAATAGGTTTAAATTTGTTAACCTTTCTTCATAGCTGATTTGTCCCATTCCTTTTATTAATTTTGTAGCCTGCCTCTGCACTTTTTCTAGTGCCATAATATCCTTCTTTAGAACAGGTGCCCAAAATTGCACAGCATATTCATTATGTGGTCTTACCAGTAATTTATAAAGAGGCAAAATTATATTCTCGTCCCGAGAATGAATGCCCTTTTTCATGCATGACAATACCTTACTGGCCTTGGCCACTGCTGATTGACATTGCACATTGTTGCATAGTTTGTTGTCTATAACAATTCCGAAGTCCTTTTCATATGTTGTTATCCCTAATTCGCTTCCATTAAGTGTATACGTTGCATGTGTATTCTTTATGCCGAAGTGCATAACTTTGCATTTTTCAAAATTAAATTTCATTTGTCATTTGAGTGCCCAGTCCCCCAGTCTATCTAAATCCCTCTGCAGCAAAGTAATATCTTGCTCACATTGTATTATTTTACAGAGTTTTGTGTCATCTGCAAACACTGAAACATGACTTTCAATGATGTCTTCAAGATCATTTATAAACATGTTCATTTAGTTGGCAGATTTAGAATAGTTAGAGAAAACAATGGAATTTTCAAAAAGCTCGCAAAATTAGATATCATCTTTATGCAGAGTATGTCTACAAATACTGCTCCCATGGCTGATCTTAATACTAATAATTATAATTAACTAATTCTACATGACCCTAATGTGGGTTTTACAATATTCAAGGGCCCTTGATTTGACTGGTAGTGCATGTCCTTTCTCATCAGCTTACAGAAATCGTCATGCATGATTCATGCTATTTATCATAACCCTTTTGTCAAAATTTCCTAGAAAGTGAAATTTTCTAGTTTCTCTTTATTTTTAAGCTAACAGTTTTGATGACCCCTAAGATAAAATTAGTTAATTGTATGTCATATTTCAAATGGCTCTCGATGAGAAGGTCTAATTAGGGAAAGTAGTAGAATATAATCTATGCATTGAGTTCGGGATAAACATATCCAAAGTGTGTATTCAGGTAAATCAATGGAATGAATTTGCACCTGTGCGCATCTGCAGTGCTTATCTCAGAATCCCAAAAAGGTTAGCATGCAAAAAGTAGCTAGGTATTTGGGTTTTTCATGGCAAATAAATATAAACGTAAATGTTAAGTAAAACATAAATACTCATCTGAACATATACTAGAAACTTGAAAATCACATTACTCGTGTGAAAATATTTGATATATAAAGTATATAAAGTGCCATCGGTGATCATGCCATTTTTGACTGACAGATGCAATTTAAACATTACTATTTAAAATATAAATGTTAAGCTTGCCCCTGCAGCTTACAGAACCTATATAGAAATGTTCCATTTCTTACTGAATGATTTGTTCAGCCTTATCAATCATTCCTTGTTTCCAGACCTTTAAAAATAATTTTTAAATCAACTTCTAGATGCATGTTCCAACTGATTAACCCCTTTCTTTACAGCCGACTATTTCTGCCTCACCGCAAGAAACTTGCCCTCCCACTGTCTGCACTTAACCTATAGTATCCTCATAATCTGAAATAACTGTATATAACACATGCTTTATATAATTAATGCATATTGAGCTTCATTCTGAATTGCCCACAGGGTGCATTTCTACTGGAAAAGTAATTTCACTTCTGGGTTCATTGTATATTTACCTTTTGTGTAATTACACCTAAATTCCTTTGACAATGTGAGTTCATTTAAACGAGAGGCTTATCATCCTTTCTTATTTTATGTCTAAAATTGTTTGCTTTCAATTACATACGTTGTTTGTTCACTGTTCAGTACTGTAGAATATTTTGGGGCTGTGTAAATAAAATACGGTATACAAATAAGACTTATAAAACAATTAGATATTTCTCAACAAGGAGTGATCAGCAGAACAGAAAGTGCTGATTATATTCATGTGGAAATAATGACTTCTTCACCTGAAGAGTCAAAGATATAAGACTTACTCGAACATGGAGTGGTTTTGTTAATATTTCAGATTTATTGCTTCTCTCAGCGAGACATTTGAGCTTCGAGATTTTTTAATTTTTTTTTAACATAAGCATTACTTGTGTTTTTTTCTTGTTTTTGTTTTTGGCTGTTACCTATTTGTTTGTTTTGGCTATTACCTGTATAACCCTAAATTTTAAATTCTTTGAATTCCTGATGATTCTCACTTTAGTGATTAACCCTGTAAAACTTACATTTTTGGCTCTGATTCAAATTACATTGAGTTATAATTCAAAACAAAGAAAACAGCCTGTTAATACCAGCCAGTTTCACTGGCTAGGAACAGTAGTAAACCTAACCATTAACCTGCCAGTGTCACACTAGGAGGCCTCCCACTCACACACATTTATAGTGGTCTAGCAGTTGCCACCAATCCATCAATCATCTGTTTTTTTTTTACTTCTTCATTGGATATGAGATACAGCTTACACTACTGGGTAGACCTCTTCCTATCATACCAACGTAAACTGCTAATTTGTCTCCTTCACCAAATAAAAATTAGATTATTTTCCATTACATCTCCCCTTTTTGGCACCATGGACAAAACTCTGAATAATGAATCAAATTAAATGGCTGATTTTTTTTCCCCATTTCATTTAGCTTGTGCTTCAGTCTTATGGAAATGCAGAGTTATGGAATTTGGATGACTTACTGATCATGCAACATTCAACAAATTGCGATGGTGTTAGAGGCTTGGCAAATGGACAGGTCATTGTTATTTTTAATTACATATATTCCAATATTTAGTAAATAAGTTTAATTTGTATATAGGTTGTTTTGAAGGCAGACATGAAAGGAATATCCGTGCAATTTCATGCCAAAGAGTTCTTTGTAAATTTACCTTTTACAAAGTCCTGAGTGCATGCCACTTGAAGGCAAGAGATTTATTTGGATAAAAAGCATTCTAAAGCAAGAGGAACACCAACATTAAATACCAATAACTTAAAATGGTAAAGCTTTTTTATTTACTTTTAATATATTTGTATGTATTTGCATACTTACCACACTGTACACTGTACTGAAAAAGTAGGACACCATCTTTAGGCTGGCAAAGCATCATGGGAGCTGTGGTGCTATTAAAATAAGCTGCTATTGCATGAGGCATTAACTGGAGTCCTTGACCCAAAGATGTCACATTTCTTCTTATGAGTATTAATGATCCATTATTGCCCTTTTATGTAACCTTGAGTCATAAAAATTATTCTGCGTACATGTGAAGGTATCCATTTTAACAACAAATTCCCAAAAGTCCAAATGATTAATTTAATTGAAGATAACCTTTGTGTAATCACAGTGAAGGATCTGACCCGTGCAAGAACACATCCAAATCTTTAATTCTGTATTCTGATTGCAATTCCAGTGGATCATAAATCAAAATGCCAAATTTCTCAAGAAAGAAAAAAAAAAAAAAACATTATCTGGGGCACTTGGCAATCCCATGATAATTATGCATTAATGCTAAGACAAGTACTCTTCTTTAGGGAATTTGATCAATTTAACATTTATTCAAGCCACACAATCTAGGTATTTCAAACTCTGCATAAGGCTTTGACAATGGTTTGTAACTTATTGATTTTAATTTGAGTTTAAATTAGAGAGCAATAGACAGATGAAAAAAAAATAACTACAGCTATATACAACTATATATATATATATATATTTATTTTATATATATAGTATAATTAAAATAATTATGATAATGCTGTTAAAGAATAAAAAATGGGATACAAATGTACCTTTTAATGGTGAGAAGCAGACTTATAGTAGAAAAAAAAAACATATAATATCCACGTAGACACAAAAAAGAATTATGATATATTTTCCAACAATTTTGAAATATCAAACTGATTTTGTTTGTTCTTCCAACAACTCTCACATACTTTCAATGCATCCTTTACTTTTAAGGCTTTTTTTTTATTTATTTTTTATTTTTTACTGTATCTGTCAATAACCCACACTTGAAATATTTTTTTTTTTTTATTAAAATGAAACTGCCCTAATTTGCTTTATTATTTGCTTTATTAAATCCATCAATGTATTTGAAACTTTAAATCCAGTGTACTTTCTCATTTTAGAGTCAATATATTAACTTTTATAATCTGTATATTAATACTAAATTACTAATCCCTAGACTTGTACATGGTGAAAAATGTGGTTCTTTTTTTTCTAGGGTGGAAGAATTTAGTTCATGCAGCTGTTCCAAATTTTGGAACTTAGATAACAGTCAGGGTGGTGGTCCGGTGCCCGGGACCAGACACTGTCCAGGCTACATTGCGAGGACCGGGACCCAGTATGCCTGATGATAAGTGGGAGTCTTCAGCGTGAGAGTGGATAGGTCAGGGTGTGGTGCAGGGCAACCGCACGCTCCCTGGTGTTGAGCACCAGCGTTTGTGCAGCCGCATACCAGAACCCTGATTCAGCTTATGCAGATCCCAGGAACTAGGAGCAGGAATTAATCAGACCTCCCAGGAGCTGAATAGGGAGGCTCTGCAGCAGGAATGTATCCAGTACAGAAACAAGGCAAGACTAGGAAAGTCACCAAACATGAAAACAAGACAAAACTAGGAGAACCCAGAACCAGAGAAGGATAGGAAGCTAAACGCAGAACATGTACACAATACATAAGGGAAACATAGACATAACATGGGCAGTACAGGACAGTACATGGACTGGGAATACAAACTAAAACAAGACAAGATATAATAGGCAAAACAAGAGGAGAAATAACTAAGTACTATATATGAAAATCATGGGGATTTAGTCACATTATATGATCATACATTGCATAAGCCTGCCAACAATGCCAATGTACCCCATATCTGGCAGGTCCTACTCTGCCTAATGCAAGCTAAACCAACCAACCAAAAAAAAAAAACACATAGTACTTACCTGCAAGAAAGGGCAGAAGTCATGAGCAGCTGCCTGCAGGGACACTGAAGCAAAAGGAATGATGGAAAACAAACGGGTGTGGCAACATAAAACAAACATTTCAATGAATCCAAGAGACTGAATAAAAGGAATGAAATCAGAACCCAGCATAAAGAAAACCATACATAGAATAGAAAACCAGAAAAAACAAGAAAAACTAAACAAGAATTGTAAAAAGAGTACTGGATACAAGAAGCCATTGCCAGAATGATCCGCAACTAGGAACAGGATGTGACAATAATTAGAAGAAAATACATTTTGGCAGCCAAAACAGCAGGATAAATGGTGGCTGGCTGACATTTGGAATTGGCTACAGTATTGCCTGACCTATTGGCTATTCAGTATCAGGCCTTTTTACATTTCCAATTCCGAGTTTCCAAAATTTGTTTTATATATACAGGGTAAAACCACTACAATGAAAGACATGTGAAAAAGGTGGCACCGCAGCAATAGCAGCAGGAGAAATGTATTTAGTTTTTTTTAATCCACCTTCAGATTTTAGAATACCTTTACAAATATAGCCACACTTTTGAAGTGAGAGACAGGTGGCCAATTGGATCTCAGCTAACAGTTGATGATATCTCATGTATCAAAGTGAAGAGCAATAACCAAATCTGTTGAGATTTTCCTGTAAGAGAAAACACTTGCTCACTTTGGACAGTGGTTGATGGACATGGCAATAGCTGCTGGGCAACCAGAAACAGGCAGACCACACACTCTTCTTCTCATCCAAGTAGCTCAACATTCCCTATGCATTGCTCTAAGGACAGTAATGATGGTGGTAGTTTGTTGTGCAGAATCAGATACATCACCAGTGGACTTGTTGCCTGCCAAAGTACTTTCTCTTCTGCTTTTTCCCTCAATAATACAATCTTGTGGTGTTTTTGTAGATGTTGTTTCATACCGCCGCTAGTGTCCCTTTAAACATAGGATTTATGCTATCACATGAATGAATGCATTTTTGTTACATACGCAAGTGTTTTTTTTTTTTTCTTTTACATTTTAAATCAGGCAGCCACTTGTTTATAGAGTCAACTTTTATTAAAAAAAAAGGCAAATTAGCAGTAATGTAGGGTTTATAGGAGGGCACGTAACATAGAAAGACATGGATACCTGAGTTTCCCTTTCAAATCACATTCAGATGTTTGTAGATCCCAGCAAAGACTCTAACACATATTGACTATGCTTTAAGTATCTTTCTCGAGAAGAACATTAGGGAACTGGATATAGATATAAGCTTTAACATTAATCAAAACAAATGAAAAAACTTGCCATGCTTAGAAAGGCTAAAATAATAAAATAAAAGTGTGCTACAATGGAGCAGTGAAAAGATATACATTAACAGATATTTTGCACTCAATAAGTGTACAGTACATAAATGTTTGAATACATAGGACAAACATATATAGATTATGCAATATGTGTGCAATGCATTCAAACTACCAGAAATAAATACTAATACGTATAACTATATATTCAAAATGTATAGGAAACAGAACACTAATTGTGCAAAATATCCATACACCATTAACCAAACATGAATGAAATAACACTCTCAATGGGAGAATATAATTGGTACTGCTCTCACGTTAAATATTCCAGTCTGGTATTCCTGCATACTTCCACTGTCTCACTACACAATTTCAGTGAGGACCAGAAATATGGAGGAAAAGACACAAACTAAATAAAAACAGCATATTTTTTTAAGAGTTTTTTTAAGCGTTTTACATGTGCTTACATTTTGTAACAAGAGCATTAATCCACCCCCCGCTCCTCCTCAGTTGTAAAGTAAAAATATTGTTCTCCTTTGTGGATGCTACAAATTCTTCACAGGGATGGAGCTTGTTGGACTTGAGAGATGGAGTTTTACTGCCAATCAGCTTTCTCAGATTGTCAAAGTCCCCCTTTATTCCTCTAATATACAACCAATCACAAATCACACTTGCTAATGTTTTTGTCTATTCTTCTTTTTACAATGCACAATAGGCCAACATTTGGTTCTATTGTTGTTGTTTACACTTTGAAAAGATATTTGAGGCCATGATTTATAATATGATGAATCGTAGAAATAAAAACAACTCTCTGACAACCTTTTCATTAACAGTACTGTACAAAGAACATTAAGTCCTTTAATAAGAGTTGAAGAGAAGAGATTTTGCTTACAGCGGTAAACATATTATGACAGTCACTAAATAGTGGTGAGGTAAGGCTGCCAAATTAAAAAAAAAAAAATATTGATTATTAACTTGTGATAACATGCAAATTGTCATTACATGCACATTGTCATGCCAGCAACAGCCGAGCACTGGCCAGCAGAAAATAGAATGCAAAACTTTTCATATCACGGTTTAGTTTATGCATTTACTAAAGGGCATATAACTTATAGTTTATTATTTTAATAGCAGTTTTTTCATTGTCTTTTTAGAAATAATAAAATTGTAGCTAATTAGTATGAACACCTTAGGTTTGCAGTCTAATGCTGCCATTTGTTCAAAAAGTGATAAAGGCATATACAAAAGGTTGCGATCCTCAGTATAATCCAGGCTGTGTTTTATGCTATATTTATTGTAAATTTGAAGAAAAAAACAAACAAACAAAATGTCTTCCAATTTTGGTATTACCCTGTTGACCCTAATAATGCAGAGTCAAGGGGACCTCTTGTCTCGAACACTAAGCCATGCTGAGAAGCTTATGAAGAGGAAATGTAGAAGATGTTTTCAATACATTGTAAATCTAAAACAAATAACTGCAATTCCTCTGAGAGCTAAACTAAAGCATTGCATAAGTATTTAATATAGATTTTTTTTTTTGCTTTGACTTTTTGAACAAGCAAAGGTGATCCCATCTTATAAATATATTAGTCAAATGTCCTAAGGGAAAAGAAAACAACAACAAAAAAACATACATACAATAATTTTAGTGCCAATTTCACCACTGGAGGCCAGTGTTGATTCACACAGTGTTTGCAATTATAAAACCATCAATGGATAGAATGATATTTCTGCACAAAAGCAGTAAAATATTTTTATGAAGATGACTTTGGCATAGTACATTTTTGCCATAGAAATGATTGCTTGCCAATGCCACATAACAAATAATAAGTTTAATGTTCCAGGCATACAGACAGCTACATTTTGGAAATGTCCCTCTGGCATATATTGCCTTTTCTAATAGTTCTTTCTTGAATTGTATTTTCTAAATACATAAATAAATATATATCGTAGTATTTAGGAAATTGAAAATAAATTAAAATGCATGATTAATAGAATGATCAACTCTTGTCTCAAATGTTTGGATATTATATAGGTTCCCTGATGTACGTGTAAGGTGTATAACATGTATTTTTGTATAATGTGTAAAATACTGTCATATTAAAGGGACACCAGAGTCACCAGAACAACTACAACTTAATGTAGTTGTTCTGGTGAGTATAATCGTTCCCTTCAGGCTTTTTTCATGTAAACACTGCCTTTTCCTTGAAAAGGCAGTGTTTACATTGCCTCTAGATGGCCACTGGAGGTGATTCCTGGGTCAGTGCTGACGAAAAAGCAGCACTGACGTTCAGCATCCCCATGCTCTGTATGAAGACGCTGAATTTTCCTCATAGAGATGCATTCATTTAATGCATCTCTATGAGGAGGTCCTGAATGGCAAAAAAGGCATTTGGCTCCGCCCCGTGCTAATTTTACCCAATCCAAGGTTTTCCCTATTGGCTAAAATTTGGCCATTTTGATGATGTCACAAAGGGAGTGTGGAGCCAGCACTGGCAGACCTGCGCGGCGCTGTAAATAAGGTGAGTTTAAAATCGCTAAACTAGGAAAGTTCTCTAAGTCAGCTATCCTCCCTTTGGCATACATTTAAAATTCACTTTAAATTTTCACTTTAGTATATAACCCTGCAATAGTTTTTCAAACTTTCAGTTGATATTCTCTAAATTTGATTCAGAATTCCAATATAGACATTCAATAAAGGCAATTTTAAGACATAGTCATAAAAAAGTACTGCACTCGAAATTATCAGAAAAATATAGCTTTCGCCTAACAAATTAGCAATGAAAAAGTTTGAATTTAATGCAGAGTAAATAATTTTAGGCATTAATTTAACAATGAACTAACCCAAAATTTAGTCAATCTGGATGAGAAATGTCTGTGTCTATGGACAAAAGTTAAGTCTAAGATGAATAATTTTACACATATAAAAACGTGAAGAAACCCAGATACAATTAGCCAAAAACATGCAGCATATAGGATACATCACATGTATTTGCACTGTGTTTAGGCTTTCTGAGTATCATGAGGAATACAGAAAACACATTGACGAGAACCAGTTGGTGATGCCTGTATTGGAATTCAAGCAGGAACCATTTTTAACCAAAGTGCCTTATACCTTCAGCAAGTTTTCTCAGGTTTATATGTTAGATTTTAATATATTAAAGGGCTCATGCTGTTCTGTGGCACCATTAGTTGAGGGTATACAATAAAATATTTTATGTTTCAAATTTCTACCAGGTTTGTATACGTGTTCAGATGTACCTACATGTGTACTTATATCCCCATTTTTTCATTTGTTACTGCATTTTAGCTATTTGTACTTAGCTTGGTCTGCTTTTCTCTGTTGTTGGAACTCCATTATCTGGCCAAGTAGAAGTTAATAAAACAAAGAAAAAGAAAATAGCAATTATTTTTTGGCGACCATAGGTTGAGTTCTGTCCGTCTCCCTTTGTTTACCTCACTTTGGCATTAAAAAGCTTATAGTTACGTAATGATTACTCACCTACTTTCCAGCACTGAGACTCCTCCGCTGCAGACTCCAGCTCCTCTTCTGGTCATGTCAGCATCTAAGCTGATATCACCCACGATCTCCTCCAATCCACTAATTCTCATAGATTGGAACTGGGCATGCACAGCCAAACACAACAATTCTCCAATCAGCAGCATTTTATTATGAGTTTCACTCGGTTCTAGAGCAGGAAGCGCCTATTGAGGCTATTAGAAAAATAGCCAGAAGAGGTGTGTTTAACCCTGCAATGTAAACTTTGCCATTTCTACAAAACAGCATTGTTTTACACTGAAATTTTAAATTGACAGGACAACTGTTCCCAGGGCACTTCATTGAGATGAGGTAGTTTGGGTAACTTTAGTGTTGATTTAAAACCTCAGTGCATGGTGATCAGCTTCAACATAGGGATTATAGTACAGGTATACATCCTCTCAGTTTTAGGAGGATGTTTCAGCTGAAATGTGATCTTTTTCTTGCAGTACATATTATTGGATGGTTAGATAAAGTAAATTTCTCAATTTCCTAAGTTTAAGCTCATTATTACCATTAATAAATAAGACTTATGTCAGTGGACAGGTTAGCTTATTTGCATCTAAATAAAACATGTCTTGATGTCTTGACACAATCATCTTTTTATTGCCAATATGCAGAAAATGTTTTACAAAATAATAGTGAAATGTCCTCCCTTTTTCAACTAATCAAGTATTGTTTTTCAAATATGATCTATTTTACCCTTGATTAAAATGCACAAAATCCTATTAAAAAGAAAAAAATCTTCAATAAATGTTTCCTATGAATACACGAACTGTCTCAAGATAAAAATATACAGAGGCTTGAATATACAGAGGGATCACTGCAAGTCAAATGAAGAAGGTCTAATCAATGTATGTGTTATGGTATAGGGAGGGATAATGGCACACTTATACAGGGAAATAACTGAAAGTCTGAGATCAATACTAACCAAACCTATAATTCAGTAGAAGGGCAGGGCAAAGCATTTAAGTGAAGGTTTCAGAATGTCAGTAAAAATACTGCAACAATGAAATTGTCCAGATAATTTCAGCAGAATCAGCACAATGCCGGTGAAAGTGAAAGGTTTACAAACCTAAGCCCCAAACCACAGTACACTCTGAAATGAAATATTTTATCTTGTATTGTGAGCTGTAGAAGATAGCTCACCTTGCCTCCAGTAAAAACCGTGTCAAGGCCTTCAAGCCAGGAAACACACAGATATAGTCCAAATGTATACTTCCCTGTTCTATGCGGAAAGGAACAAAATAGCCATAGTAGTTACTGAGACTCTGTCATTCATTTTCTGAATTTTTGTACCTGCTTTAGATCCAGTAAATGTCGAAGTTCTGTCCTTATGCCAGGGAAAGACTGTGCCTGGTGTTACATCTCAATTTACAATATTAAAAACCTTTGTTATCTATACTAACTGCAAATATTACTTTAAAGGAACACTGCAAGCACCATAATCATTATAGAATGCTGTAGTGGTTATGGTGCCTTGAGTGTCCTTATGCAAAAATGGTACATCATGTGAGCTTCTACCTACAAGAAGATGCAGGGAGTGGTGCACAGAGGACCTCTGCTGCTCGACCCCCAATTGTCTACTTCCGTTAGCAGTTTGCTCCACGGAGCAAAGTTTGGCAGTTCAGGGCTTAGTTAATTGGCTGTGAGTGATCACCTGATGATCTTAGCTAATGAGCTCAGGAGCGAGAACAGACATTAATAGCAAGAGTTTCCAGCTCTCACTTCCATGTGCATAGAGGTAGAGAACAGTGCTTACTCTTGACTACTTAGTACTTACATTGAGTGGGTTTCAAAGCACATCTGGCACCCTAACCACTATAGAGCACTTGAAGTGGTGATGGTGCATGTAGTGTCCCTTTCATCTTTCATCGTCTGTCAGTGTATAAATTATATTATGATTGTTGCTTTAATAATTTGTATAAGCAAAAAAATAGGTAAATAAAACAGTGAAGAATACAGTGAGGTGGCAAAAACAGATATAACAGGTGACAACAGGTAACAGTTTAACATTCCATTTTCATAGCAACATGGGCTAGGGTACAGTGATATCTGTATACAAGGTCATGAATATTTAACGACATATATCGACCACCTCCACAGAAAGTGTCCTTGGGCAATACACCTAATGATATACTCAATAGATTGCAAGATTGAGCAGAGCATTCTTCACCTTTAAATATCCCCTTTCTATTAATGTAAACCACTCAGAATATATTGGTGCAAAATAAATGCTAATAATAAAAATTATAATAATTTAACAGCAGAGAGATGAAACATTCAGCCTGCCTCCTGACAGGCTAGGGGACAGGAAGAGCTCCACTGCCAGAACCCTGAAAAAAAAACTCTCCAAGAAGACACAAAAAATACATTCACACCTACCAGGATAGAGGTGCCTGTAAAAACTGTCATGCCTTCTGTATTCTTTGATAGCAATTTTGCTAAATATTAGTCAAAATAGCTAGTGTGTAGTCTGCATATTTATATTGGGTTATTCATTTAATTTGGAATTGGGGACAGTTGAGGATCCTAAAAATTCTAGGACAAAATAATATACGATGTCTGTCAGGAAAGTAACCAGCCATTGTTAATAAAGCGAGAACGGTTTGTGTGACATCGATGTAACCTGACAGCCAAGGAAAGTGGACTGCAATGCATGGACAACGAGGGCTTCAAAGTACTAGTCAGTGGGGCCGCTGGATGCCATTGAGTGAGAATGGGTACTGTGTGGCCATCGCATTCAAAAATCAACTTCTGGCTTTTCCAAAACTAAAATCGCCTTTGAAAGAGAAGAGATTTCAGACCATCAATGAGATTAAGGTAAATATGATGAGGTAATTCCAACAAAGGATTTTGCAGAGTGCTTTGAACAGTGGAAGAGATGCTGTGAGTACTGTGTGATGTCCCAAAGTGCCTACTTTGTAGGGGACTGAGGCATCATTGTTCTATGAGCTATGTTTCTTGTATGTTGTATCTTTTTCAATAAATGTCTCTTTTTCATATTACATGGATGGATATTTTACAGACAGACCTTGTAAATTCAAAACGGAGTCTAAAACTGTTTTCAGTCAGTGCTCAATTTGCCTGTAATACACCTATCTTAGCACATAAAATAGGTATTTTTTTCCCTTAAAAACTGGACGTCCCTAACTAAAGTATCTCCCCACTCCACACCCTGTGTGCTACAAAATGAATAAAAAAAAATCTTTTTACTTGACTTTTCCAGTGCAGAGACTCCTTTGGCTCTAGCCACCAGCTCGCCTCCCACAAAATCATTGAGGCATTGCCTCTTCTGGTGCTGGTCCAATCCAATGCTACTCTGGAAGATGATGTGCATGAGTGGCAAGTTGCAAATGCGCATCCAAGCTTTGTACTCAATGCTTTCTTATTAGTTTTACAGGGTCAGAGCAGAAGAAGAGCCTCTAGTGGATATCAGTATGACAGTCAGTACAGGTGTGTTTAACCCTTCAAGGTAATTTGCCATTTCTGCAAAAGATTTTTGATTGAAGGTTTAAAAATACAGGACCAATGCACCCAGACCACTGCACTGAGATTAAGTGGTCTGGATGACTTTAGTGTCCATTTAAAGGTGAACTATTACTTCCTTGGAATTTTAATATTATGTTTACTTATCCTTATATTTGACAAATATATATGTGTGAGATGTAAAACAAAACTACATTTAAACATCCACATGTCTTTAGTTCACAGCTCCATTTTACATCCCTGTCAATCATCATTACACACTATTTCCATTGTGACTGACAGTCAGGGTAGAGTAACAGTACAGAGAAGAGAAGAAACTAAACAATGTTCCTATTTCCCATCCTCATTTGCATTGTTTGCCCTATCTTTGCCTTGTCTGAACTATGTAATTTGCAAAATATGAATATAAATTTAAAAGAAAACAGAGGATTCCATGAAAACATATAACACAAGTTATTCGTGCTTTTCAATGTTTAATTCAAGTGTAAATTCCAAGTCCTCCTTTAATTCTGCAAATGGGTACTTCTTATTACAGTTCATTCTATCCCTCTATCCCTGTCATAGCACAGGATGCATTGCAACAGATGCAATTAAAGAAATTCAAAGCTCAGCTTATATTAATAAAAATGAATGAGGCTCAACTTTACCAGTATATATATAAAAAAAAAAATCATCACATTTTTAATAAAATACACTTGAGAGTCTGTGAATGATGTTTCTTAAATGAGGCTCTTTCATTAAAAAAATGTTTACAAAGCATCATCCTGCACTTTAAAAGCTGCTTCTATTTTCAGGGTTATTCACTAGAGTGTGAATTACTGGGGATTCAAAATTAATTCAAATTTTAATAGAAGAGCTGAATTGGAATAAAAAATATCTAAGTTATCTTAAAACAACAAAATCTCATCTACACTTAAAACAAATCAATAGAGTGATGGGAAGATAAACTTTCTTCCTTTTCCTTTTCCCACTTGGGTGTCTATCTTCCCTGGCGTTATTTGATGACGTGTTCGTTCCACTTGGTATTTGGTATGCGTTCCACCTTCGATATATAGAGCAGATTCTCATTGTTCGTAAGCTTTTCTCTCAAAGAAAAAGCATATTATCAGTGCTGGCCAGCAAATCAATGCACTATTATATTAATCTTAGGGTGAATATATTATAGGGTGAATTATATTTCCCCCCTATGGAAAAAACTCGCTCTAATGGAATAAAGGAGATATTAGTGATAACATTAAGATAAACTATTACTATGGTGTCTAGATGTAATAGAATTCATTTGGGGATTTTTGTCCAAATATAAACCCCAAAAACTTTATGTTATCATACATAAGGTATAAAACATGGAAGCAGTCAACAATGAGATGTAAACAATGGAAATCTGAATGAAAAAAAAATAAAAAGATATAAAAATACATAGTAAATATAAATAAAAATTTAAATAAATAAATATAAAAATTACAGAAAAAGATTAAATAAAATAAAAATAAAAATAAATGAAAAAATAAAGAATGGAAAAAAGGGAAGTAATATAAAAATGAATATAAAAATAAATAAAAATATAACTATGAAAATAAAATGAAGACAAAGAAAATGAATAGACTGAACAGGCTCGAGAGTACCTAACTGGTGTATCCAGAAAGTCGCTCGTTGAGCTAATTTATCATCTCTATTTCCTCCTCTCCAATGGGGTTTAATATGTTCTATGCCAAAAAAACAAAATTGTTTCCAGTTTAAAACAGGACAACTGTTGCAAAATGTGGGAACTGTATGAATAGTTATTATTTTTCTAATGTTGTTATGATGTTCACGAATCCTGGTTTTCAGTTTTCTTTTAGTTTTTCCCACATATGGCTTGCCACACAGGCATTGCAACAAATAAATCACATGGTCCATGTGGCAATCTATAGTATCCTCAATCTTATATCTTTTACCAGATAACGTGCTGAAAACTGGATTCCTGTTTTGTTAGCAACTGTTTTACAGGCTTTACAGTCTAAACAGCATCTAAAACCAGACAATTGTTGTGTTATGTGAATCTTGTGACGAGAGCAATCTCGCCACATTGCATTGGAGAAGCCTGGTTGCTCGCCTGTTGCCTTTGCATTATGGCCCCATGTTAAAAGGTTTGATTTTCCCCTGCAAAGACAAGAAAGTCGGGTCATTTGGTGCTTGCCCTGTTTGAGCAGTGATACCCCAGATAGCTATGCCATGGAGCCCATTCGTATAATGAAAGACTATGGGAAAGACTTTGGCTCCATGGCAATTGAACTGTATGTGTGTGCTCTGAGCGCCATTCAGTAATAATGTGCGCTCAGACCTAAACTATCTGGGCATATGTTGCATGTCTGTATTTTATGTCATAAATGTAACCTTGTGTATTTTATTGTATTTTACTGTCTTTTTGCTGCCATGTGTTCAATGGAGTTTTGCCTCTGTCTTTGGAGATAATTGGATTACTTCTAATTATCTCCAGGATAGAAGACTCTGTGGAACTGGTTTTGGGCAGAAAAGCCATGCTTCCTGTGGTCACAGAGGACTACGATCTATCTTTTGAACCACTGGACCAATTCGTATGGTTTCCTGTTCGGTGGATTGGTGTGGATTGGTGTTCTGCAGTAGCTGTGCCTGCATCTCTGGAAAGGGGGACGATCGCCTAAACGGTTTTTACCCCTTGTGTGCAAAACGGTCCGTTACAAATCTTATTGGGTTTAATACTGTAACTGGGGACCAGAGAATTTTTTAGATTTTTGTTTTTCTTAAAAATGACGGGAGGATGGTGAGAAAGAAAAGGACATAGGATCTTATCCTCTCTTACAATCGGCCAATATTTCAATAGCGCTCTTTTAATTTTGTGGTGATCTATGTTAAATTTGGTTATAAATGGATGTTCACATTTTTTATTAATTGTGTTATTTTTACAATTTATTCCTTTTTGTTTATTGTTAAGTAAGTAATTTCTGTTAAAATCTGAGACTCTTCTTATTTCTTTTTTTCCAAGTGGTTTTTATTATACCCCTTGGAGAGAAGTTTTTTTTTAACTACATTGGCTTGTAGTTGAAAATCTGTGAAGCTAGTGCAATTACGACGGACTCTCGTATTGAGTTCTAGCAATTCCACAGAGCCAGGGGTCTATGTACGAAACTACTGCCATTTTGATTTTTTTAAAAACATGTAGAGCACACATTAGGTCTATTGTTAGTAAAGGTCACATCTGGAAAGTAAATTCTCTCTTTGTTCCATTCTAAAGTAAATTTTATTGTTGTATCTGTTCTGATTTAAATATTTGGTAAAATCACCAAATGCAAGTTCTGATCCACGCCAAATAATAAGATCATCATCTATATAACGTCACCAGAGGACCAGGTCTTCACCTAGTCATGCCTTGACCACACCGTTAACTCCAGAAGTGACATCAGAAGATACGGAATATGAACTTAAACCAGGAAAAAGAAGAAACTCGAACGAGACTGAATTATCATCAGCTGTAAGTTATTTGGAACGTCCAATAGGAAGACACAGAAGCCATATTTAGCCCCCTAAGGATGCTATACCATCCTTGGGGACCCAGCTCTAAATGCCAGCGGGCCGCATAGCACATTCCCCGCCGTCCTATTCATCCCACTCCAGCGATCGCAATGGGGGTCTTACCTAGCATCCCAGCATCCCGTTCCAGCCCTCCTGGGCCATGTGATCATGAGGTGCTTGTGAGGACCTCACGATCACATGGCCAGCAGAGGGAGTGCCTGCAATGACAGGTAATCCCCCTGCTGCCAAAAAAAATACAGTATAAAACAGTTAAAAATCAAATTATATATACTTAGATCATATATATATATATATATATATATATATATATATATATAAATTCACGTTACCATTAGAGAGCACTCAGGAGTCTTTCAAGGTAAATTTAATCTGTTGCTTTATTGAGCAATTACAAATTCACACAACATTCCAGTCAATGTTTCAGTCTGTAAAAGACTTTAAAAAAAAAAAAAAAAAAAAAGTATTTTACAGACTGAAACGTTGACTGGAACGTTGTGTGAATTTGTAATTGCTCAATGTAATTGCTCAATTAAATTTACCTTGAAAGACTCCTGAGTGCTCTCTACTGGTATCGTATACAATTTGGTTGGAGACAGCACCGGAGCATTAAAGACTGGGAGCATTGAGTGCTGGGACCTAGGACGTATATATATATATATATATATATATATATATATATACATATATATATATATACACACACACACACATTATATATATGATCTAAGTATATATATATATATATATATATATATATATATATACACATACACTGTCTAAGTGTATTTTAATATTAATATATATATATGAACTTTCCTCAGGACATAAATGGACATTATGACATTATGTCCTGAGCAAAGTTCATGATTATGAACTGAAACGTTGACTTATTTGGAATAAAACCATCAGACTTTTTTTCAACAAGTCTCTGAGTGTTAGATTTTTTATCACTCTGTTTTTTTTTTTTTTACAGCTGAGCACCGGGCTAGAAACACAAGGAAAGCTGGAGTGCAAAACCTCTTCAAATTGTATTTACAATTTTATATATATATATATATATATATATATATATTGATATCAAAATACACTCAGAATGATATTGAAATAATATATATATAATTATATATATTTATATATAAAATAAATATATAAATACGTTAAAAATAAATAAATAATATATATATTAATATATGTGTGTAATTTCATTCTAACTGTATTTTGATATTAATATATATTATATATAGATATCAAAATACATGTAGAACGAAATAATATATATATATATATATATATATATATCTATATACATAAGTATATACGTATATTTCACTATATATATACCTATATATAAATAAAAATAATTAAAAAAAATTATATACATATATATTATATATATATATATATATATATATAATAATTCTATGTATATATTTATGTAATATTTTTACATAATTAGGTCATTTTATTCATTACAATTTGTGTGATCTGCCTGACAACCTAGGCAGGAAGTTCAGGGAATTTAATTTGCTAGCACTATATTTAACCCTGTAACTTTCCAAGACATCATAAATCCTGTACATGGGGGGTACTGTTTTACTCAGAAGACTTCGCTGAACCCAAATATTAGTGTTTCAAAACAGTAAAATGTATTACAATGATGATATCATCAGTGTAAGTGCCATTTTTGT
Organism: Pelobates cultripes; assembly: GCA_933207985.1. Classification (NCBI taxonomy): domain Eukaryota; kingdom Metazoa; phylum Chordata; class Amphibia; order Anura; family Pelobatidae; genus Pelobates; species Pelobates cultripes. The sequence goes on along the minus strand of OW240924.1, from coordinate 45,765,532 downwards.
GTGAAAAAAATGTCACTTTCACTGACTATATCATCATTGTATTACATTTTACTGTTTTGAAATAATAATATTTGTGTTCAGCAAAGTCTTCTGAGTAAAACAGTACCCCCATGTACAGGTTTTATGGTGTTTTCAAAAGTTACAGAGTCAAATATAAGGCTTGCTTTTTAGTTTATTCACATTGAAATTCGCCAGATTGGTTATGTTGCCTTTGAGACCGTATGGTAGCCCTGGAATGAAAATTACCCCCATGATAGCATACCATTTGCAATAGTAGACCATCCAAGGTATTGCAAATGGGGTATGTCCAGTCTTTTTTTTAGAATCTTCTTAGTCACAAACACTGGCCAAAATTGGCATTCAAATTAGTTTTTTTCATTTTTCACACACAAAAAAATATTAACACTAACTTTGGCCAGTGTTTGTGACCAAGTGACTACTAAAAAAGACTGGACATACCCCATTCGCAATACCTTTGGTTGTCTACTATAGCAAGTGGTATGACATCATGGGGGTAATTCTCATTCCTGGGCTACCATACGGTCTCAAAAGCAACGTAACTAATCTGGCAAATTTCAATGTGAAAAAAAATGAAAAATTGTAACATGCTAGATTTCACCCTGTAACTTCCCCAAATACTATAAAAACCTGTACATAGGGGGTACTGATTTACACTTGAGACATCGCTGAATACAAATATGTGCATTTTATTGCAGTAAAAGCAAACAGTATTATGACATTCACAGTTAAAATGTCATGTAGAACTAAAAAAAATCTTATTTTCTCCCATTATTTCATATTTTATTAATATTAAATTATGTTTCATAGCTAAATATATGATAGTAAATGAAAGCCCTGTTTACCCTGAATAAAGTGATATATAATAAATGTGGGTGCACTTAATATGAAAGAGGTGAATTACAGTTGAACAGACATATAGTCAAATTCCAGGTTTTGTTTACGTTTTGTTTTGATCACAACATGCACATTTGGCTCAGTCCTTAAGGGGTTAAGGAAGGACTCACGGAAGGGAATGTATACTGCTTGTTTTTTCTTTCTGTGATTTATACCATTTTGTTATTTGTTATTGTATTTATTTTATTTTATTTATCTGCTGCTACATTTTGGAGGTCCCTGAGGAAGTCTTTTTTGGGACGAAACATGTTGGATCACTCCCAGCAACTTATATGTGTTTTTATATTTTATTACATCTTAAGTGTTTTTATACACTAATTTTAATAAACAGCAGTTTTTTGCATTGTGAATATCTGATTCCAGCTCATTGTACTTCCAGCGTGACTGGAAAAGGAGGAAGGCGTTTTTGATTAGCCCCCCACTCTATCGCGGGAGGCACCCTGAGGCGAATTACCACTCTTCAACTTGTGAGTGCCACTTTATTTTGCACTACTATTTAAGTCATACAGTGTTACACTATTTTGTTATTTTTCTTTTCTTATTTCATTTGTAGATCTGTAGCTGTATTCTCCATTGTGTTTGTTTCTTTCATCTAAGTTACCTGTATTCAGTTCTGCTACTGTTGCCTAAAATGTTACGCTATTTCAGATTTTAGAACATAGCATTGTGTGTGTGCTGATCCTTATGAATCTGCCCTCAAGTATTTTTCCAACAACTGAATAGATGTATTTCAATTAAACTGGACTTCCTATAGGATGATAGGCCTTCTGCAGCACAAAGCAGTTCAAACAATACATTTTATGCTGCAGATTGGAATGCGGGTAAATTGTAAGCTCAATTGAGTAAACGTTAAACGTTAACTGTCATTAATATGTCCAATATTTCATTATAATTTAGTTATATAAACCATCTCATGTTGTATACTGATATTTTGAAGAAATCACTTGTTTGCTATTCCTACTCCTACTTCGTGGCAGTCACTTTTATATACCTTGGGTCAGATTGTCAGTCAATGCTCACTATTTAGCAACTTTCACTTGCTTTATAAAATTGTGCTTTTTCTATCTGCAGCAGTTTCTACCAAACAATTTTAAAAAGCAGAGGGTAGTTGCAAAATAGTGAGCATTGGTTAGTATAACTGACAGTCTGATTCAAGATGCATGAACATGGCTGTCAGAAAGGAGGAGAGGTAAAGATATGTAAGTGATTTGTTAAAAATATTCAGTACACATGCAGAAAAATCAAAGAAAAAAGCAAAGTGACTCTTAAGATTAAAAGTTTCCTTCTTGTACTTAAAAAGCATTGGTGTTTTCATAAACTAGTGCAATAATATTGAGCTTTTGAATGCAAATTCTGACATTCTGTCAGCATTGACTGGTCTCCCATACTAGTGTTAGTAAAGGCCAGGATCTCTCCTCTATATACCGCTTCCTTATCCCTTCCCTCTCTCCATCACATCACTCATCATCCCATCCTATCCCTCTCTCCCTAATATTGTCCTCCCCTTCTCCATCCCACTCTCCCCCAAAACCACCACTCCCAAACTCCCATCCCCTCCCAGATCCATCACATGCATTCTCCCCAACCTCATATGCTCCATATCCCATACCCCTCACCATCTCTCTCTCACCCCTAAATCACCCTTCCTTTTGCCCCCCCATCTACCCTCCCCAACCCTTTCTCCCCTAGTCCCACCTCCCATAAACCCACAGATATACAACCTTTTTATCTCCATCCCTCTCACCCAAAATACCCTCTATATCCCCCCATACCTTCCTTTATCTGCCCCATCTCCATATCCCCCTCCAATCCTGCACTTCACCTCTCTTCATTTCCATTACTCCCTCCCCCAAATTTCATATACCCACATAACCCCTTGTCCATCTCAATCCCTCTCTCACTGAATCACCTCTTCCATATACCCACATACCTTCCCATCTCTATTCTTCTCTCCCCCCAAAGCCCCTATCCAATATACCTCCCTCCCTTTCCAACCCCTCTCTCCCCCTAAATACCCCCTACTCATCCCATCTCTCTCTCCCTCATATCCCCCTTTCCTTCTGCCTATCCCTCTCTTCCCCTTCCCCTCTCCCATATCAGCCTCTTCTTATATGACCGCATATCTGCCTCCCATTCCTCATTCCCCCCATCTCAATCTCTCTCTCGCCCAAATCCCCCCTCCCATATCCTCCCTATTCAGCAGAACAATGATCCCTTACAAGCACAACCCGGAAGATACCCTGTCATAAATTTTAACTTTGAATTCCATTACAGTTCACACTACAGGAGGGTCCCTGTGAGTTTAAACTGACTTTAAAAATGTATGGGAAAATACCAAGAATTCTCCACGTTAGAAATATTTATTTTAAAATTAACATTAGATCAACAGCAAAAAAACAATGTGAGAAAGGCTGAACTTTATTGACACATGTTTTCAGCCTATGTAACAATATTCTACAATCCACTGTTAATTAGAAGACCACAGACTGAGGGAGCAGCTGGGAATATAAAGCCAGTTGTAAAATCCCAAATATTTATTACCCAATTCTACAAATCTACAGCAGAATCAAAAAGCATGGAGCTATAATCTTAATCTGTAGCTCTGATGTATATAGAAAAACGGAGAAAGATTTACTCACTGTTATTTTATGATTAAGAATTTTTGCTATGGGGTGCATTAAATAGAAAAGGCATAGAGATCACCACAGTTCACTTGCCTTGGGGGCCAATTAGTGGTGAATACAATCATGCACACAGCTGGATGAATCAAGACTTTTTGTTTCCTCTGCACTATGCTGTGCCTGGACAATTTATCAAGTTCAATGCAGCACATCTGGGCCTAGATGTGTTGACATTTATAGCTAGGCTGAATGCGACTTTTATACACAAAAAAGCTCTACTGAAGATGTAAGAATAATTTATATTTGTTTAAGTAAACAGCTTTAGGACATACATAAAAGCACAAGTTTATCAAAAGATGTGAATATACAAAAAATCTAAACCTTTGTTTCTAAACATGTTTTCTTCTGTTTTTATTGTATATATGCCTTTTCCAATATATGTTCACCAAGATTTGTGCATTGTTACGTCTTCCAAAAATGCCTCTGAATCTCTGAATGTTCTTAGCTCCATACATATTTTGTAGATGTCATGTGTTATCTATGTCTTGGCTTATCGTTAAATATCTAACTGCAACCTAGACTATGGTTTGGTTACATTACTATTGTAATGTAAAGAGTGACAGGAACATTTTTGGAAAATACAATATATATCCTCCTGAGACCCAGCCCATTAACTTCCTCTGTACTGGACATTTTGTTCACCTGCATCTCCTTTTATTCTTTTGTGCGATTCTATCAATCCCTGTTGTATTGTAAAGAGAACATTCTTTGCTTTCCAGTGATATGGCATGTGATATGCTGGGATACTGGGGACTTCCTCTTCCTTTTCATAAAAAAAATGGATGGCATATTGGAAGACAATGTTTATCTCGTTTCCCAGGAGGATTTATATAAAAAAGTCAAAAGTCAAAATAGGAATACATTTGAAAAAAGCAAAAGCTTGAAGGAACATTCCAGTGTTATAAATAAATTCATTTATTTATATCGTTGGAGTATTGTCAGGCTTCCTGGTCCACCTTTGAAGCTTTCCATTAAATAAAGAGTTAAATTACCTGTAATCCAGCTGCAAGATGGTCCCTCATTACAGCTCTTGCCTGCCTCTACGATATCATCATTTTTGATGATTTCTCATCCAATCTGATACTACTCACAGACAAACACTGAGAAGCAAGCCGCAATCACAGAAATGTGAAAGCATGGTTTTCTACTGTCTGATAAGCAGATATGAAGGGGTTTGCACGTTTACGTGGACACTCTATTAACCCCTAAGGCAGGTTGGGCAATCTTTTTACATTATAAATGCATTTTTCAAGGGTGATTTCTCTAACACATGGTCATAACAAATACCCATATATAATTGTTCCACTTTTATAACACCTACAGTATGAGACAAAACATTTTGCACCTTATAAAATTGTTTACATACCTATTATGTTTGCAACAGATCAATATATATATATATATAAATAATGGATAGTGGATATTTGCATAATTTAATAATTATTTGTATTTATGTATTGTCTTCTATACACAAAATTGTAGTTCTGACATAAAAGGTCACTCAAAGACAGACCCTCAAAAGCTGAAAATCAGGAAGCTCTACGAGAGAACCGAGCTATACTCATGAGCAGTTGTGGCTCTGAGAGTCACTGCACACAACGAAACTGTGAACTGGGCTGTGTGTAATAAGCTGATGTCAGTTGCAGAATGGCTTTCATCGATGTATTGTTCAGTTTCCATACCACGCAACATTTCAAATGGATAGAGAGTGACATCCTAATTTTAGGGTTGTGGGCGGGGGTGTGATTAGGAGATTCTGAGAAATTTAAGGTGACTAATAGCAATTATGCAACTAAAATGTAATTCGTAATAAGAACAATGCATCTTGTTTACACAGACCGATTTCTAAACACATTTATTGTATCGTAAAGAAACATTACATGGAGTATTTTTGCTGTGGATCTCTGTTACACACTCAGACACATCAACAATGCTCCTAGAAAAGAGGTATGTTAGAATAGAAAAGAATGCCATAAAGATTTGGGCCAAAAATAAAGACTGCCCCTCTTAAATAGGGATACTTGGGAGTTACGAATTTCACTCATTCTATTTGATGACTGGAGCATCTACTGTGGCATAAAATATTTACTCCACAAATCTCAGGTGGACAGTAGTTAGGCTCTTTAAAAAGGTATATACTTTTATTTTATTTGTTACATCTTTTTTTAAATTCTTTATTTTAGAGACAATCACATTTTCACTTACATACAGAGTTATCAGCAAACATTACATCACATTAGTCTCTTGCTTTTAAATGTAAGTTTAACATCTGACAGTATAATGACAAATAAGATAAAAATATGTGTGTGTTGGGGCTTATCACTGTAATGAGATCAAATTAACCCTCTTGGTGATCACCTGTGTAATGATGTGAAGGAGAAGTATTGCCATGAGCCCAAATCTTTATAAAAGGCTGGTAATGTGTTGTGAACTGTGGCCATCAGCTGATCCATCAACTGGTTTTCCTCTATCTTTGCACTTACTTCCCTGATCAGAGGCACTGACTCTCCTTTTCAGAAGAATGATGCAGCTAAAACCCTTCTAGCAGACAAAGTTAATTAATTAAATGGTTTCTGTGACTTCTTTGGAAAGCTGTCTAGTGGCCAGGATAACAGAAAAAGCCAAGGATCTAGATTGAAGGCTCTCTGGAACACAGACTTCAACAGGTTCCTTACACAATCTCGGAATGGAGCTATTACCGGACAGATCCACCACATTTGGTATATATAGCAGATTTCTTGCTAGCCTGTGACACTTATTACCCAATATAAAAGATTCTATTGCCTTTTAAGGTCCCTCAAGGACCTGCTTCCTGACTTTCCAAACCAGGAGTGCCTGGAACAGAAAAAGCAACGATGGTAGGATATTAATCGTTTATGCTATGCATTCTACCTAGCTTCTAAGAGATCAATCTCACCCCAGGACTCTGTGTTTCTCTTGAATCTGTTGAACCATTCAATTTGCTATAAAAAGCATTTTTGGGTTATCAGTTCTCTGCATGCCTAAGTATTTAAATAAGGGATTGATCTACAACTTGGATGCTAATTTTAAATGCTTCCTTGCCGGTGGCTGACAAATTCATGTGTATTGCATGGAAATTTTCTATGTTGATTCTCAACCTGACAAAGTACCAAAGTTTGAGAGTAGCATGAACAATGGGTGTAGAGTAAAAGCAGGATTGGTCGGAGTTAGAAGGACATCATCAGCATATGCCACTATATTAAAAGTCTCTCCACTGTCCTTTATGCATTGGTTCTCCCTTATGAGATGTAGGTGAGGTCTTCTACAATCCACTGTTAAGTACAAGACCATAGATTCAGGAAACAGCTGAGAATATAAAGCCAGTTATAAAATCCCAAATAGTTCTCTACCAACATCCGGTCCTGTCCTATACTTATCTGGCACTTCCCCTTGAAACTATCTGCCTTCCTGTGCAAACCCATTGTGCTCCAGACTCACTGCCTTCCTGTGCAAACCCAATGTGTTCCAAAGCTAGCTGCCTTCCTGTGCAAACCATTTGTGCTCCAAAGCTAGCTGCCTTTCTGTGCAAATCCACTGTGTTCCAGAGCTAGCTCCCTTCCTTTGCAAACCCACTGTATTTCAAAGCTTGCTTCCATCCTGTGCAAACCATTGTGCTCCAGAACTAACTGCCTTCCTATTCAAATCCACTATGTTCACCCTGGTGGCTAAGAACATTATTATAGACTTCTAAGACTGTGAATCTACTGTGAACTCTCAATTAATTGATAGTTGTGACATACAATATAGGAAATACCAGTGAGGTGTCAACACAGAAAAAGTAACCCTAAGTTTTTCCAAAGGATAAAACTTTGTTTGCTACAATGGACTGAGATTTCCTATGTTGGGTAATGCATACTTGGTTTGATATGGGTTACTCCCAGCCACTATTGCACAGTTGCCTGTTATTCTTTTGGGGTGTTACCCTGCCTCCCCCATTGTCCTATGCAAGAATTACTGAATATCGCTGACACCTTTGTAAAGCTTAGCTCCCATGCCCATCTAGCATAAAAGTTATTCACAACTTTCCTTCTTCTCTTTGCTTCTCTTTTTTTTTTTGGGGGGGAGTGAGAAGAGTTCTCTTCTAAGTTTTTCTTTTTGTATCAATATATTTGTGGGGCTTTTGTTTTTTATATATTTTTTTTTAATATATCATTGAACAAGTCATATTTTGTAAGTAATTGTCTTGTTTTATGATAACTTCCCATTACTGTTTGTCCCCTTTTGTCTTTTGCAACTATATGTATTTTACATGGCAAACATATTGGAAAAACAAAATCAGATAACTAATTATTGGTCTTGTTGTGATCCACAATGAATGAACTTTTGCCCTTAATGGCAGTGTTGTTGTAAGCTTGTTACCAGTCCGTCAGTATCTGCCAGACCATCTCCTGCTTCATTTTGCTGCCTCCCTGGTTCTTCAGGTTAGGTAATGTTCCCATAGGATTGGAGCACCATCGTTTGCCACCCTTAAAGGCTCTGATTTTCAATGGGGCCCCAAGCAAAGGGCACATTATTTGCTCTGGGGAAATAGGTCAGGGATTTCCTCCACCACTCTTCTGGAGTGTGCATGAAGATAGGTCTTGGAAAATCTGCAGTGGCATCTCCATGCATGATGCCTCATCCCCCCTACATTTTTTAATTGCTTCAGCAGTTGAGCTGTAGTGAAAATGAAATATAATGTCCTTGTGGGTATTTCTTTCTGGCCTTAAATGCAGTTTGCGCCCTGTCTATGGTCCATCCTGTGTTCGGGATCTCTGGCAACAGAGGCTGGAAAATACCTGAAATTAGTTGCAGGAGAGTTTTCATCTGAAACTGTTTGATAGGTCCTCTAGCAGACTCTCCATGGCATTAAGGCAGTTGTGTAACTCATTGGTGTGTTACACCATGGTGTTATGTGTGCAAACTACTTTCTCTACTCTAGATTTCAGCTCTGGGGGCCCCCAGGACCTGAATCTCAACCTTTACATTTCCTTCATTCCTTTCTCTTTCTGTTGCCAGGAAGCAACCTGTAGCTGCTGCAGGATCATGGCAGTATCCCCCAAACAAGGTTGTGAGGCATCAGAAGCAGCATCCATCATTCTTGGGGTCGCATGGGCTCCCTCTGCCACCATCGCGAGCTGTCTGCATACACGTTTGGTGCAGTGTGTAGAGTTGTGCAACTGACAGGTTCCTCTTCTGTTGCCTCTTTTGGAAAGACTTTCTTGCTGAGTGCAAGGTGAGGGGATAGGGGCATAGATTTTTGCTGTTACGCAGTTGTATGCTTTGTTTTGAATATCTTTGCATATTTTAGACCATCAATGTCATATTAAAATATCTTAATCCATGAGTACATAAAAATATGAAAAACATAAATAAAATACACAGTTGTACACATTCAAAACTAGAAACAAATGTTATGATACCAAATTAGTGTTTTGGGTATTCCCTGAAGGGAAATGTAGGGCAAATCTTTGAAAATTTATAAGACTATGCTTGCCTGTTTTTTGTTTGCAAAATGGTAAAGCTGTCATCAGCATCATCAGCAATTTTGAACTAGTTTTATTTGCTACTGAATCAGTCTATGGATGGCGCCCAGCACAAGGATGACTAATGTTTCGCTTGCACTGTGTTGCCTGGGGCCAGTTTCCTGTGTTTTCTTTGGATGTGCAACAACAGGGAACTAAATCTAAATGGTGAAACAGGACCCCTAAATAGCCACTACCCCATCTAATGCAGGACAGTTGGGAGTCCTGTATATATATGATCATTCACAAATATGCAAAAGAAAAACTCAAATAATCAAGGAAAAAAAGAATGGACATCCTAAAATGTTTAATATAAAAAAAAACTTTGACTACTTGGCAAGCTTCTATTTTTGAAGTCTGAAAGAAATATTATTATTATTATTATTATGATATTTATAGAGCGCCATCAAATTCCGCAGCGCTTTACAATGGGTGGACAAACAGACATGTAGTTGTAACCAGACAAGTTGGACACACAGGAACAGAGGGGTTGAACAGAGGGGTTGAGGGCCCTGCTCAATGAGCTTACATGCTAGAGGGAGTGGGGTAAAATTACACAAAAAGGTAAAGATAGTATTAGACTAGTGACAGTTGCAGAAGAGGAATCAGTCAGGAGCTATTAACAGTTTAATTGATGCGCTTTTATGAAGAAGTGGGTTTTTAACGATTTTTTGAAGACTGGGTGAGTGGAGACTGGGTGAGCATCTAACGGAGGAGGGAAGTGAGTTCCACAGGAACGTTGCAGCCCTCGAGAAATCTTGAAGGCGAGCATCAGAGGTGGGAGTACGGACAGAAGATAGATGTAAGTCTGCAGCAGATCGTAAGGGCCTAGACGGGACATACTTGTGTATAAGGGAGGATAGATAGGTGGGAGCAGCATTATGTAGAGATTTGAAAGCAAGAACCAGAATTTTTAATTGGGCACTATATTTTATAGGAAGCCAATGTAGGGACTGACAGAAGGGTGAGGCATGGGAGGTGCGGGCGGACAGGAAGATGAGCCTCGACGCATTCATTATGGACTGTAACGGCGCAAGTTGGGAGCACGTAAGACCACTGAGAAGCGGATTACAGTAGTCAAGGCAAGAAAGGACAGTGGAATGGACCAACACCTTAGTCGCATCTGGCATTAAGTAGGGGCGGATGCGCGCAATGTTTTTGAGATGGAAATGACAGGATTTGGCAATAGATTGAACATGAGGCTTGAAGGAGAGGTCGGAGTCAAAGAGAAGACCTAGGCAGCGAGCTTGTGTGGTGGAGCTGATGGTAGCACCGTTGACTTGGAGGGAGACAGACACAGGAGTAACAACACTTGAGGGAGGAAAGACCAGAATTTAAGTTTTGGTCAAGTTTAGTTTAAGGCCATCCAGTTAGAAATAGCAGAGAGGCAGTCAGAGACACTAGTCAAGAGGGACGGGGAGAGATCAGGAGAGGACAGGTAGATTTGCGTGTCATCTGCATAGAAATGATATTGGAAGCAAAAAGGAGCTAATAGATGGAGAACAGTAGGGGACCAAGGACTGAACCTCGGGAGACACCAACAGAGAGGAGTTGGGGAGAAGAAGCAGAGCCAGAGAAAGAAACACTGAAAGAGTGCTGGGAGAGGTAGGAAGAGCACCAGGATCACCCACACTCGCATAAACAGGCAACCAGACACAAAGCTGGAGCAGAAAAAAAAAACTGGGTATGAGACAGATCTAATAGAAGTCTTAGCGCGCCTGGAAATCTTAAAAATTCCTTCTGGAGTGAATGAATGCGTGGCAAAATCCAGAGCATGCACATCTAAGACTCTCTTGCATGAAATTATAAGGTGTTCGGTACGCCCGTCCAGCCTCAAAAAGGGACGTCAGAAACTGCAGAATCACTGTCACAGGAGCTGGAATGGGATCCATTGTACCAGCCAGCCAAAGCATGCCAACTGGACCTGTATGACCTTCTAGCCCTGGGAGACCATACATCCACCAGGAAGTGTTGAGTGGCTTTTGCCAGAAATTCCTAAAATCCACCACAACATGAGAAAAAGAGATCTGTCCAGTTGAAGCTGGTGAAGGCGACTGGTCAATAGACGTCTCGGGAAGGATGGCAGCAGCCTGGGCAAATCCACGGCAAACTCCAGAAATTACGGGAGAAAAGACCAGAATTTCAGTTTTGGTCAAGTTTAGTTTAAGGAAGTGGGTATCCATCCAGTTAGAAACAGCAGAGAAGCAGTCAGAGACACTAGTCAAGAGGGACGGGAGAGATCAGGAGAGGACAGGTAGATTTGCGTGTCATCTGCATAGAAATTATATTGGAAGCCAAAGGAGCTAATGAGTTTACCAAGGGAGGCAGTATAGATGGAGAACAGTAGGGGACCAAGGACTGAACCTTGGGGGCCACCAACAAAGAGGAGTTGGGGAGAAGAAGCAGATCCAGAGAAAGAAACACTGAAAGAGCGCTGGGAGAGGTAGGAGGAGCACCAGGAGAGAGCAATATCTTGTAGACCGATATTGCGGAGGATGAGAAGAAGCTGTTGATGATCAACAGTGTCAAAAGCCGCAGACAGGTCAAGGAGAATTAGGATAGAGTAGTGACAACGAGATTTTGCAGCGAGTAGATCATTGGATACTTTGGTCAGTGCCGTTTCCACAGAGTGCTTAACGCGGAAACCAGACTGAAGCGGGTCTAGCAGAGGGTTGGACTCGAGGAAGTCTGTCAATCTCGCATACACAATTTTTTCAATGATCTTTAATGCAAAAGGCAGTATTATTAGAATTTACAAATCCACATTTGAATATTGTCAAAGTGCAGGTCTCTAAACTGTCCTGTTTTCAGTGGAACAGTCCTTATTTATGGGCCCGGTCCCATTGTCCTGATTAAGTTCCCCGGTTGTCCACCATCTGAAGACACTAGAAAACTTAATTAGACATTCTTACACAGTGGGCATTAGGATCATGCAGAGAACACTTCAGCATGGACTTGAATATTGGAGGCTAATTAATTAGACTAATTACATTTCAATGAAGGGATGTGTTTTATTTTTAAATATCCCTTTTAATATATTACTATGTGAGTCTTTATTTTGCCACCTCAATATGTTTGTTTTTCAGTGTTTTAAATATTTTTTGACTGCATACAATAGTGTAAAATCCCAATTTTCAAATGTAATAGAATAAAGGCCTGGTGATGTAGAGTTGATAAAATTGAAACATCAACATTTACAGCTGTTTCACTATTACAATAGATAAGGAGTTATACTTTAAATAATGATAAAATGGAATCATCACATGAAACCGTACAAGAAGAGACTTCTAATTTAGGAGGACAGTTGTGTTCTGAAAATTGTTGGAAAATAAATACACTGTCATTTGAATACTTCAGCTAAATTACAGATGTAGCAATGCCAACAGGCAATAAACACATGTTCTCCCTTCCTTTAAAATAGGACCATCACCAACCAGATGGACAGATCTGGCAGGGGTTCCAGCTTAAAAATTCAGCCCTGGCACATGGTATTGGGAGATGTAGCATGCTCTGCATCTGTTGGTGAATCCTGTAAGAGCTTGGCATGAGGAACATTGCTCAATTATGTCTAAATATCTGTACTGTATATTTTGTTGCAATCAAAACCTCAGCGAAAGAAGACTATGGAACAAAAAAACTGATTTCATAGCTCACAAATAAAGTTACAAATGAGGTAGGTTAAGACCAATATTGATTTAAGGGCCCCACTCACTTCCAAGATTAAAAAAAAAAAAAAAAATACAAAACGTCTACTATAAAAACATATCAATTTGTTTTTGTTTAGGAAACCTTCCAAATTCACCTTCAAGCCTTTATTACAGCAAAATAAACACCAAGCCTATTTTGAGTTCATTGTAAAAATCAATACACACTAGTGGCTTCTACCCATGGTCAATCATTCAAAATGTTTTTCTGATTAGATTCACTAATATAACTACAATTACGCCGATATAGAACGAAGACATAATTTTTTCAAAGAAAATTTAACATGAGTTTTCCCATGTCCAATTTTGTAACTCTTCACATGATTTCTTAAACCCACTGTGCTTATCGTGATTGTACGTTTTGTACCTGGAATACAAAAGTTGTAATTTTCAGCTTACATGAAGAAAACAACTGGTGTAATCAAAGCTTTTGTATTAAGATAACTCTGTGATTTTATTTTGCATTCATTGGATTGCGTGTATTTTAAAGTACAATATTTCAGGAAGACTTCAGGTTGGATTGAAAGTTGTGACTTGTGATTTGATTACTGATCATTGTTGCGCATACAATTTTGAACAAGTTAAAAATAAAGTATATTTTGATAGAACAAACTGTTAATAAACTCAGAACTGTTGAAAATTAACCAGAAATGTTTACTTATTGTACTAGATTCTACTAAAAGAAACATATCTTACCTTAATAATAAAAAGAATATAATCTTAAAAATAATATTAATTTATTAAAAGAGTAGATATGGTAATCTGCCACTCTGATTGCATCAACTGGACAGTGTGCTGTCTCACGGGTGTTTGGGTCTGGCATGTTGCTGACAGAGTGGAGGAATCAACTAGCAATTCTTAAGAAGAGGTCCTCCAAGGTGGTATTTTCTGAGATATTATCTGTGCCATGTATACAGCAGAGGAAAGGGTTCTTTACAGTAAGAACAATAAATATATGGAATTATCTGCCTAGAAATTCTATAGATTAAAAAAAAAAGGGTTGGCTGCTTTTTTTTTTTTGCCTAAACAGAATATTCAAGGATATAATTGGTATGTATGTACGCAGGTCACTGATCCAATGAGAAATGTGATTGTTATTATGAAGTCAAGAAGGATTTGTTTCCTTTTTTTATGGCATAATTGGAAATGAATGCAATTGTTTTTTGTTTTGTGTTTTTTTTTTTGCCTTCTTTTGGGTCAATAGCATAAAAGGATGGGCTTGAGGGTTAAACTTGACAGACTTTAGTCTTTTTTTTAACTTAGACAAATGTAAATACTATGTAACTAAATAAAATTATAATTTATACCACCCATGTACATATAATTTCACCATATTCCATAATATCATCTCCTACGTAATTTTTTAAACTTTTTCTTAAATGTAATTTCTTCTTATTTTTGCAGATGGTTATCATTAGACTTGTGCAAAAAGTTTGTTTTCTATAAAATTTTCTGGATGGCTGAATTTCATCTATGTTGCAGTTTAGCTCATCAGAATTTTGTTCACAGACAAAATTCTGTAAAAAATGGATAAGCCAACCCCCCCCCCCCAAAAAAAAACAGGAAAAAAAGCGTTTTAGTGATTAGTGATATAAGACGCATAACAGAAACATGGTGGGATGAGACACATGACTAGGCAGTTGACTTAAATGGGTACACGTTATTGAGGAAGGATAGGAAAAACAAGAAGGGTGGTGGGGTATGTTTGTATGTCAACTATGAGTTAAAGTCAAATTTTAGGCATGTGGAGTGTGACAAGGAAAATGTGGAATCTTTATGGGTAGATATCTGCTTGGGGCAAACTAAGGGAAATCAATTATTGGTTGGGACATGTTATAAACCACCTAATGTAAATATTAATGAGGAAGAACAGCTGTTAGAGCAAATTGGGAAAGCTGCAAATCGGAGTAACACGTTAATTATTGGAGATTTTAATTACCTGGACATAAATTGGGATGGAGGGACTAGTACTTCAGCAAGGGGGATCAGGTTTTTAAATGTGTTAAATGACACCTTTATGTCACAACTGGTACAAGCACTAGAAAGGTTGCTTCTCTGGATCTCGTTATAACAAACAATGTTGATCTTTTAACCAACATTCAAGTAAGGGAGCATTTGGGAAGTAGTGATCACAATATGGTAATTTTTTAAATAAACTCAAAAAAGCAAAAGCATGTGGGGTATACTAAAACGTATAATTTTTAAAAAGCCAATTTCAATAAGATTAGGGCAGCTCTACAACATATCGACTGGCATAAACGCCTTAGTGATAAAAACACTGAGGATAAGTGGAAACTATTCAAACATATATTAGAAAGGAAAAGGAATAAAGAGTATACTGCACCCAAAGTTATACATATATACAGCTATAATATGAAGCGCAAAAGGAATAAAGAGTATACTGCGCCCAAAGTTATTAGAAAGGTACATTTCTCAGTATGTACCATTGGGTAATACATATAAAAGAAACAAATTAAAACCAATGTGACTTAGTAGAGAAGTAAAACAAGAGATTACAAATGAGAAAATGGCATTTAAAGCATTTAAATCGGACAAATCAGAGGCATCCTATATAGATATAAGGAAGCCAATAATTGCTTGCAAAAAGGCAATTAAAGTGGCTAAACAAGAAAATGAGAAATTGATAGCCAAAGAAAGCAAAACCAACGCCTAATTTTTTTTTTCAAGTACATCAATTAAAAAAAGTACATCAATAAAAAAAAATTAAAAAAAATGAAAAGTGTAGGTATACTGGAAACAGAGATGGGTTTGTTAGCTAATGAAGACCAAGAAAAAGTTGAAATTTTAAATAACAATTTTTCTTCAGTATATATTAATGAGGATCCTATGGCAAGAGATATGCAAATTATTGCTGCAAAAAACTTGAAGATAACTTGTGATTGGATAACTCGAGACAAGGTGCTACAGCTATTAAAGAAAATTAATGTAAATAGAGCTCCGAGACCTGATGGTATTCACACATGAGTACTTAAGGAGCTAAGTGGAGAAATAAGTGAACCTCTGTATTTAATTTTTCAAGATTCTTTTGTTTCAGGTATTGTACAGGAGGATTGGAGGAAGGCAGATGTTGTTCCTTTATTTAAAAAGGGTTCAAAATCCTTGCCTGGAAATTATAGACCTGTGAGCTTAACTTCTGTGACTGGGAAAATATTTGAAGGGCTATTAAGAGATAATATTCAAGAATTCATTGAGAAGAACTTTGTTATTAGCAATAATCAGCATGGTTTTATGAAACATAGGTCATGTCAAACTAACCTAATTGCATTCTACGAAGAAGTAAGTAGAAGTATAGATCAGGGTGTTGCAGTGGATGTGATCTACATGGATTTTGCCAAGGCATTTGATACGGTTCCTCACAATAGGTTACTCTTCAAACTAAAATAAATTGGTCTAGATGAATATTCTTGTTGTTGGGTAGAACATTGGCTCAAGGATAGAGTACAATGAGTTGTCATTAATGGTAAATTTTCAGGCTGGACAAAAGTGGTAAGTGGTGTCCCTCAAGGTTCTGTTTTGGGACCGCTTTTATTTAACATATTTATAAATGATCTTGAAATAGGCATTGAAAGCCATGTATAAGTGTTTGCAGATGACACAAAACTTTGTAAAGTAATAAAATGTGAGCAGGATATTGCTTTGCTCCAGAGGGATTTGGATAGATTGGGGGACTGGGCACTAAAATGGCAGATGAAATTTAATGTAGAGAAAAGCAAAGTTATGCACTTCGGGGTTAAGAATGCACAAGCAATTTACACCCTAAATGGTAGTGAATTAGGGATAACCACACACAAGAACGATTTGGGAATTGTTATAGACAATAAACTAAACAGCAATATGCTGAAACATGACAGCAAGGTTTTGTCATGTATAAATAGGGGCATAAATTCTCGGGATGAAAATATAATTTTACCTCTTTATACATTGTTGGTAAGACCACACCTTGAATATGCTGTGCAATTTTGGGCACCTGTTCTAAAGAAATAGATCATGGCCCTAGAAAAAGTGCAGAGACGAGCTACAAAATTGATAAAAGGAATGGAGCATTTTAGTTACGAAGAAAGGTTAAAAAATTTAAATCTCTTTAGTTTGGAAAAACGGCGCCTGAGAGGGGATATGATAACATTATACAAATGTATTCGGGGCCAGTACAAACCTTTATCTGAACATTTATTCATAAACAGGGCTATACATAGGACACGAGGTCACACATTTAGGCTGGAAGAAAGGAGATTTAATCTAAGGTAAAGAAAAGGTTTTTTTACAGTAAGAGCAATAAGGATATGTAATTCTCTGCCTGAAGAGGGGATTTTGTCAGAGTCTGTACAGATGTTTAAACTGCTATTGGATAATACTTGCAAAAACATAATATACAGGGATATAATTTCTAATTAGTGGGGTAATAGCTGCTTGATCCAAGGAGACATCTGACTGCTATTTTGGGGTCAAGAAGGACTTTTTTCCTAGTTTGTTGCAAAATTGGAAGCACTTCAGACTAGGTTTTTTGCTTTCTTTTGTATCAACAGCAAAAACATATGTGAGGAAGGCTGAACTTGATGGACGCAAGTCTCTTTTCAGCTATGTAACTATGTAACTATGTAGTGTGCTGCAATTCAAAAAACAATTACAGAATTGGGTAGACAATATCAGGCTTTTTTGCAAAGCTAGCTTTTAGATTAGGTTATTATAAAAAGGTTTTTATAAAAAAAGGAAAGAGAATATTAATGAAAAGTGTGGAGAAAGAGTAATTTAAAAAATAATAAAAAAAAATAAATAAAAAGCCTATTTTCTCCATCATTTGCAGTGATATTTAAGAATGTTGGGGTTTCAGATTGTTCCCTGTAAGAGAAAACACTTGCTTACTTTGAATAGTGGCAGTGGACACGACAGTAGCTGCTGGTCTACCATATACAGGACATGCCACAACACTCTCCTTCTCAGTCCGAGCAGCTAATCAATAGGCAGCACAAACCACAGATGCCGAAATATGCTGTGCTGGGATTATTTTGCTGCTGGTCGAAGGAGTGCATAGTGACATCATGTAAGGTTCAATGTGCAAGTACCAAACAATGTTAATAAGTCTGTCCCTCCAGAATGTCAGGCTGATGTGTACAATTTTCCTCTTAATCCTAGTATCACACAGGGAAGATAACATTGGTTTGAGGAAATTTGTTCACTCTGACAAACTTTAAGTATATCTTTTAGCCTCCTGACCACCTCTGTGTGATCGATGTGGAGTATGCCACCAGGAAATAATAACCCATTTTCCAGAAAGGCATCCAGTATGCTTATGAGGTGGGTTTAACAAATGGAAGACATGTCCTAAACTGGCATTACTGTGATTCAAAGTATCTGTCACATCACTAAATTAAATACGAACTGACAACAGCTTCCCTATTATTGTTCAATTTTCATTGGGGAGTAAATGCCAATGGAGTTACGGAATTTTACGGAAAAAGTAGAGTTCTAAATTGTGCTGATATCCTGTGTGGGAAGCTCTCTTTTCTCTTTGTCCTGCTTGAAGAGTTGACAAGGCCACAAACTAAGGTGGAAATGCCCAGCAATCCTCCTGCAATGTTCAATTGTGGTTTGCACATTGGTGTTGGTTTACTGAATTGCAGCCTTTACTAAAAGATGTATCATGTGTGTAGGACTTTGACCATGTTAGAGAGCATGATGGACACTAGGAGTAAGCCATAAATCTGTAGTGAAGTTAACCCACTGACCTACAGCATTAGCCAGCTGTCCCTTCATTACTAGTATGCAGGAATGGTACAGTGTTGTTACTAATCAACAATTCAAAGTAACTTTCAAATGTATGGCCCGAGTAGCCGAACTGAAAATACAGCTAATACAGATAATGTTTCTAGTTCAACTAATTTGACTTTGAAATTCACTTTGAAATTTCTCTTTAGTGAGTAATCCAATATGCTCCTGCTCAAAGTAAATCATAAGGAAATGGCATATTGTAGAGCAAGGGCCTATTTCAGCTGCTTGAAGGGCTCCCTTTCTATCATAGAAAAGGAAGCTCCCCCATACAATGATCAGCTGTGCAATCAGGTGTAAGATTATTGCCTCATTGCTCTGGACTTTACTCTTGAAATTCCTCTGAATCAAAGTCAAACTCCTTCTGGGATATACCTAAACAAATGACAGCAGTGGGGTAAAAAACAATATCTCCATCACCAGATTCATCAACACCAACACCAAGTCCAAACACTGGAGACACTACTTGTGTACTCTGGTCTAATTCTTCAGTAAAGGATGTCTCCGATGACACTAACAATGTGTCTGCTGAACTCTTCTATAGTTGTATCTTGTGAGGCTACAAGAAAAAAGAGGTAAGAAAGGCAACTGAAAAAAATGTCCACTGGTCTCAATGATCTCTTGCTTTAAACCACCACGAAATATAGAACATGTAACACTTAAAATAGCTGTGTTGCAAGGAGCAGCTGAAGGAGTCTCACCACAATATTTTTGGTATATACATATGAAACCCAAAAGGCTGCACTTACCTAAACATGCCCAGACATTTACCTAAACATGCTATGAGGGACAATTAATACAGAATTTAAAATCTAGCACTTGCTCACTAAACACCAACTGCTAGGCTAAAAAAATGAAAAAGGCAAAACTAATGTGCTAAAGTTCCTCTCAGTTTGCGTTTGGTCAAGCCCAACATGCCTTAAAACACACTGTTACTACTTAAGGACCTAGCTGATTCTGGTAGTGAAACAAATATAACTGATGTACTCGTCCTAATATCCTGAGATTACTAATATTAGTGGTGCAACGTTTGGTGGTGGTGTTGGTGGTGGCAGCAGTGGTGGAGGTAACAGCAGTCCTCATGGCTGAGGAAGAGGCAATAGGACCCTAAGTGGCCATGGAACTGCTGCTGATGGAGGATTGAGGAACATGACCCCTAGCCTTCCTCAATTTGTTGGAATTAGGACATAACATTGATGATGGTGGGCTTATTTTCATTATTTGAAAGGTAATTGAATCAAAGTTGGTGTAATTGGCACTGACAGTGGCTAGATACAGCAGTAACCTAACCAGGCTCACACTATGATAACTTAAACAATTTAACATTATTTCTCTATCTCCTACTCAGAGTTGGTGTAAGTCGCATCATTAGTGGGTAGGCACCAGTCTCACACTAGACACAACTATGTCCCACTGGAAGTGGGTAGGCACAGTAGTGACCTAAACCAACCATTCTCACACTTTGATCAATGATACAGGCTAACTGGCCAAATTATTCTAAATGTAATAATTCATAAAGAAATTAGCAGGATGCAAATGTAGACACATATGTTCTTTAAGAAAAAGGTTGCAATGGAGACTGGTCCCTCAAAAGATGATGAGATAGAGTTATTTCCATATACCCATGCAGCATCTTCAGCTGCAGGTAGCAGCACTATAGATCAGGAGACTTAGCAGTGACAACCTGGGAAATAAATGTCTGGCCTAGCATCATGTAAGAAAATGTCTGTGTTATATTCTAAACTTCAAATGCAATTTGTAACTTTAGGTCATGGCTTTCATGGAATTAAGGCTTTCATGTAAGTTACAAGCCATGGGCAGGTGGTTCCATTATTAATGCTCCTAACAAAATCCTAGAGAAGCATGAGATTACACCTTTGAGAGAGACTGTACAAAGAGGGAGCAGCCCTTACTAGGAAGTTGAAGTAGAAATTGTAAGGTTGCATTTGTGCAATGATGGACATTTGTGACCCAAAATAAATGACAATCTGGCTGTGAGGAATAATACCCTGCGTATATGGAAAGACATACTAATACAATTTATAAAATGCAGAGAAATAGGGATAAGCTAAGGGCGGAATAGCAAGAGTTGGCAATAAGAGAAACTAGTGAAACTCACAGCATTGGCAGCACCTCAACACAGAGGACCTCTACCTTAGCTGGTGTCTATGGCAGAGAAAGACAGAGTGGGGCAGCTGCCATTTGGGATGAGATCTTTATCACACTAGTGTGAACCAGTGAAACCCCATCATCCCAGAGTAGTGCCTCTAAAAAAGGTGAAAGCATATCTATCAGAACCTCATACTACAGACTCACTTACTTACTTGGAATAAGGTGGTTAGGTGTCGCCTGTCGCCAGGCTTTAGGGTAAACAACAGATGCTGTCATGGAGGGGAGGGCTGGCAGCCTCAGGCCTGGGGGGCAAATCCAGTCATGTGGCCCATTGCATCCCCGAATCAGCTCACCATCCATGCCCACCTTTTCCTGGTTTTATAACGGATATTGATGTTATGCTAATCAGTAGCTCTTTGCCATACCCACTCCTTTGCGGCTCTGACTTTCAATGTTGTTAGAGCGCAGGCTGAGAATCTCTGAGCCTGTGCTCTGACTCAATAACTGAGCACCGGAACCACGAGGGAGAGGATATTATGTAAGGCACCTACTACTGGTGTGCACCAGTGGACCACTAAGGAATCATTTAAATTAAAGGGACTCTCTGCAGCTAGCAACTAACAGCTCTTGGTATCATTCGGATATTGAATTAGGTCAGCTACTACAAGATAACAACCTAACGGTGACAAAAAATAAAATTGATGCAAATGTTGATGAACTAAAAAAAATAATTTACAGAAGAGAGAAAAAGTAATACATTCAGTAGAGATTGTCTTGACTATGAATATGGCAATATATATAAATAGCACTTCAACAAAAATGTGAATATGAAATTCTAGAGGAAAAATTGCAGAGATAGATATAGTAAAGTGAAACAAAAAAGAAACGATCATGGCGATGTATCACATGGTGAAACTGAATGCTCACAAGAAAGCTTTATTTATTTTATTTCCTTTTTTTTATATGAAAATATTGAATTATTGAATTTCCAACTTAATGGTAAAAATGAGTACAAAAAAGTAAAAGGGGGGTCCATCAGCACACAGTTGACATCATGTAAAAGTCAGGCAAATTTTTAACTTAAACTAGTGACATGGTTGGAACATAAAAGTTAAGTTGCTCACTAGACAATCATAGATAAAGAAGGTTTAAATGGGGTACTAAGTTGTATAGAGAATGGTGTGCGTAAGGGGGACCATTGTTCTATGGGCGGAACATTCCAGGTCATTCTGACTATTAGAATTAGCTGTCAAAATGCAGCAGAAAAGGCAAAGTGTAGACAAGCAAAGCATAGCAGGGGTATAGGGTCTAAGAACTACATCACAACAGCTTAGTAGGCAGGCACTTTAGGCAGTAATAACAGAAAATATTAGTCTCCTTCTCAAGGAGTACAGAAACAGATCTACACGAAACAAGTGAGATACAATCATTCAGACACTTAAATAATGAGAATGACTTAGATTCATACTAAAGAAATATTGGTTACATATCTTAATGGGCACCCTATCTTCATGAGTCCCACAAGTTTCATACGTCCAGAAAAACTTTAGAGGGAGAAAATATGGTTTTAAAGCATTGCTCATAGATGCATTGTTTATGAATCTCTGAGAGCAATTAGGAAAGAGTCAGTGCCATAGCAGATTTCCAGACTCTCTCTCTTAAATTGTTGGCCTGTTATAAGAAGACATTATTAGTTTTAATTTATGTCTGGGCAACATGTCATGTAAGTCTAAGAGGAGATATGCTCGAGGGTAATAGACAGTTCATCACCTTTGAGACTAAATTATGGGTTGTTTTGTTTGCCACCATACATGTAGAGTGATGCCATCAGCAAGATTGCATCACCAGCATTGGGAAAAAGTGGGAGGGAACATTTTTTGCAATCTACTCAGTACAATATAACGTTTTATGGTATTGTCCTATATGCGCAGATGAGTGGATCAATTTTGTAGGTGAATTAATGATAGATTCCCACTCTTTTGAGAAAACACATATTTGAAATCAGATTGCCATCACCGTGCAATCAAAAACCAACTCATAGAAAAAGGTTATGATTAAGTCTCATTAACAAATACCTTAGAAGAAGTGACAGACATGGACAGAACATCCCTTCGAGTATATAAACCTAAGAAAGATAAAGATGAAAATTGAATACCTTTTATTTGTAATTTTAACAAGGACAGTAGAAAAATAAAGGCAATAAATATAAAATAAATATTGAACAGGTTGTACTAAATAGTCTTGTCCCAACAATACAAATTGTCACATATAAAGATGTTTCTTATCAGGAGGTAGATGCAGCTGTTAAGTTCTTTATGTTTGGGGATGTGGTAGATCTGAGTGTCTTTAGTTTCCGTATGTGGATAGAGAAAGACAAAGCAATCTATTAGTGCAACATGTCAAAGCTTAATGTTACAGTATGTGAATAATAATGATGTTGCACTCACATGTAACAGAGCTGTGACCAGCTCTAGTGTATATTGCATACAGTGGTACAATCCCCACCTATGGGATATGGTGAGGGTTGCTCACAGCAGATGGGTGTCCAGGTACTCAGAAAGAGAATAAAAAATAGCCTCAGATAGTGCTCTCAATAAAATAGTAAGTGTTGTATAAAATTAATCAGAACTATACTCACAAAAATAGAGCAGGCGGGGGCGGACCCTTCGCTTGAACTGAATGGCCGCGTGAGAAGGGAGCTCCTGAGCCGACGGCTAAAATCAGCATAATAAACAGCAACCTACCAGCATAAAACTCCCCCAGGGAGCAAGGGGAGCAAGGAGGATGACTGACACCAAAGAAAAGCACTTGTTTTTCACCGCGAAAACGGCATGCCACAAATCACAAGCTCAGACATCACAAGATGGCGACGGCAGTGGAGATGACCGGGAGATATCCCAGCCACAATCCCCACAACATCCAGCACCCAACACCATGCAAATTCACGGTGAGCTATTCCAGACAATGCTGGATGACATGGCTTCAAAAATACAAGCAACAGTTCACTCAGCAATAGCTGACCTAAAAAAAGATATTATAGACATCGACAACTGCACAGCCCAAATGGAAGGCAAGATGGCGGAATATGCCGAAGCGCACAATAGCCTTGCAGAAAAACTGGAGGAGCTGGAAGCAAAACTTGAGAAACAGGAAGTAAAAAACATGGATCTTGAGGATAGATCCAGGCGCCAAAATCTCCGGGTGAGAGGCATCCCTGAAGAAATACAGACGTCGGACCTCATGACGTACCTCACAGACCTGTTCCATGTCTTAGCTCCTGACCTTCCAATCGACATGCTACTCATGGACAGGGCGCACCGAGTAGCAAAACCACAACACCTACCAGCCTCTATACTGCGGGATGTGATGCTAAAAATGCACTACTATCATGTAAAAGAATCCATCCTACGCTCCAAGAAACCTCAACAAGAACTCCCGGACCAATATAAAGAGATGCAGATATACGCAGATTTATCAGCTGAAACACTTAGACGCAGGAAAACTTTCAAAGACATCACAGCTGAACTCAGGAACAGGAAAATCCCGTACCGATGGGGATTCCCAATCAAACTACTGATCCTACGAGACGGCAAAACACAGGTAGCCTCAACCGCAGAAGACAGAGCCCGACTGCTGCACTCTTGGGGCATCAACCTTGCCACGGAAAGAGACAAACCAACCAAACGGTCGGCATTACACCATGAATGGCAGACAGTGAAAAACTCCAAAGCACCAAAAAATACCAACGCTAAGTGACAGAAACCAGGAGATGACGGATGGCATCCATACAGACCGAACCAACCAAAAACACACCATGGACACTGTTAATCTCTTTCAGAGACTTTAGGACACTGATTACCGTGAACCAAGGGAAGCAAAACGGGAGAGGGTAATATACTCGTTGTAACTGTATTTATGCTAACACTACAGATAACTATTCCACACTCACAGGGAAAGGGGGACAGGAGACATGGGAGGAGTGAGAGGAACTCTGCGCAAAGGCGCATCAGTGGGGGAAAGATAGTCCACTATGGGACTGGGTCCCTGTTTAAACAGCATGTCACATCCCAAGCGGGATGAACCCCCTCCCCCATGTTCCCCCCTCCCCTGAAAGCATACCCAAAGATTACCCCATTAAACTAACTAAACCACAGAAGGAAGCATGAGCGAGGGCTCACTGTGGCGTGGCGCAAAGAAAAGTAACTGATATGCCCCAAGGGCAGTACACGTAAAGGGACGGGTGATCACAAGGTCGTATGGCCAGGTAGGGGTGTTAGCTCCACAGGAAGTACCGGCTAGTTAGACCCTAGCAACATTACTTAAACCAAGCGCACTACCATCCCCACAACACGAGCCACCAGGGAGGAATCAACGTAGGGTTCCCTAACTAACTTGTCCAAATTGGGCCATGTGGCAGTGAAACTTATAGATATATAAAGAGCACTTGCAAAAAGGTGGGAACTTGGGAGCAAAATGTTACCTCTCTGTCAAGCTACCATACCAATTTAACACCCGTAGATCCCCTTAGCAGGAGACAATTCCGAATCTCAAAGATAGAGGTTCATATATCCACCTCCAAGTTGTGAGCACAGGACTAGAGGTACGACCTCTCTGCCTCTCCAAACATTATGGACCCCCCCGAGATAGACAACCCTCAAAAATTATCCCCAAGGTAGAATAGATTAGAGCCGTTGGCCCGGGGCAGCGACCCCTGGAACGGCCAGCAGGCCAGACTTCCCAACCCCCCAGATAGGGAGAGCTAGTGGGAGGAACTAGCGGGATAAACTGCGCCCTGATGGACGACCAGGGCACAATGGTCAGGTTTCAAAAACTGTTATGTTTCTGTTGTAAATATGTTAAATGTTTTCGATACACCTATGATCAAAGGCAAATCATGCCACATATCTCTGTATGCAATACACACAAAGGCAGGGTTAACACTCCACAAGTACAACACATTCGCCTTATAGAACCGAGAAGGGTTAAATCGCCACACCTATACCTAGCAAAGATCCTCCCCAACCAATCCTCCCAGAGCAAGGGCGGAGACCCGTCACTAGTCACCATCCGAGTCAACAAAGACCAAGACAGCAAACCCAAAAACCATACACATTCAGTCTAAAACTATACTCCCATAATGTACAGGGACTGAATATCCCACAAAAGCACCACACTCTGGGTAGGGAACTTAAAAAGCACAAGCCGACATAGTATATCTCCAAGAAACACACTTTAGAACCGAAGCTCACCCCCACATAAGCCCAAACATATACCCTCACCAAGCACATGCCACCACCCCGAGGAAATCTCGAGGCGTGTCCATTCTCCTCAGCAAGGACCTCACAGTAATATCACATGACCAATCAATAGACCCAGGAGGGAGATACATCATATGGCACTGCACGATTAATGATATAGACTACACACTGGTGAATATATATGCACCAAATACCAACCAAATACATTTTTTGCACGGGGTCCTCACTAAAATTGAAAAGATGAGGAAAGGCACCCTAGTCATGAGCGGGGACATAAACCACTTATTGGACCCAATATTAGACTCAACTAGGCCACCCACGTCGCCCCACTACAAAACCCTGAAAAAACAAAGTAGAAGCCTCAGGAACCTACTAGCCACATATGGACTGAGAGACGTGTGGAGAGCCCTCCACCCGGCAGAAAGAGCCTACACGCACCACTCCAAAGTACATAACAAATACTCTAGAATTGACGGATGCTTCATGCATGAATCCACAATGTCCAACATAATGGAATGTGACATTCTAAATGTTGACTGGTCAGATCATGCACCAACGACATTAACATTAGCGAGCTCATACGAATACAAACACAGAAACCCATGGCGTCTCAATGACTATCTACTCAAAGACACACAATACTGCAAAACCCTAGAAAACGAACTCCACAACTACTTTACCACTAATGCCTCAAATGACCTGAACTCCCACACGATCTGGCTTGCACACAAAGCAGTATTAAGGGGCACACTGATAAGCAGATCTAAAAAAACGATCAGAAAAAGAAACAACACAATACAAGCAACAACTGGCAGAGCTTCACAAAGACAACCAAAAACAACCATCAACAGACCATAAAACACAAATCAATGCACTCCAAAACAAACTCAATGAGACCAGACTCCACAAATTCGGCCTCAAGCTAAAGCGCTTAAACACTCGCACATACGACCAAGGTAATAGAGCCAGCAAGCTTGTAGCACAACGTCTACAAGAAAGACAGCAACAAACACGGATAGCCCACATCATAAATAAAAAGGGACAAAAAGTCCACCTACCCTCAGGCATATGTAAAGAATTTGCCCAATATTACAGCCAACTATATAACCTCTCTAAAGATCCGAACACCCCGCAACCCACAGAAGCAGGCATACAATCCTACCTAACAGACATCCCGCTGCCAACCCTGTCTAGTACCCAGCAGCAACTCCTGCAAGCCCCCATTACAGAGAACGAAATCTTGGATTGCATAACATCCACACCCCTAGGGAAAGCACCAGGCCCAGATGGCTTTACGAACGAGTACCATAAGAAATTCGCACCACACCTGGCCCCACATCTCAACAGGGCATTCAATCATGCCCTCCAAATGGGGAACTTCCCAGCGGAGTACCTGGCAGCTAGAATAATTACCCTACCGAAACCGTGAAAAACACCGACACACTGCCAAAACTTCCGCCCCATATCATTACTAAACTCAGACACCAAAATATATGCAAAAATACTAGCTAACCGACTCAAAAACATCCTCCCCTCCCTTATCTCAAACGACCAAGTGGGCTTTGTGCATGGAAGGCAATGCTCAGACAATACACGAAAAGTGATAGACATTATACAGACGATACACATGGACCGGAAACAAGGACTCAATCTCCCTAGAAGCAGAAAAAGCCTTTGACAGACTGAATTGGCAATTCCTAGAGGCTACCCTAAAAAAATTGACTTCCCCCTCACTTACCTGACAGCCATCAAAGCCCTATACAGCTTTCCGAACGCTGCGGTATCATCCTCAGGGTTCCAATCAGATCCATTCGACATCACAAATGGGACTAGGCAGGGATACCCCCTGTCACCACTTCTCTATGTACTAGCCCTGGAACCCCTCGCAGAAGCCATCAGACGCAATCCAAATATACATGGCATAAATATAGGAGAAAAAGAGTACAAACTCAACCTATTCGCAGACGACGTCCTTTTAACGCTATCCCAACCATTAATTTCCCTCCCAAATCTCCAAAAAGAACTTCAAACCTATAGCGCACACTCATACTACAAACTAAACATCACTAAAACCCAAGCAATGGGAATAGGCATAGAGGACACCACAATGACCAGACTCAAAGCGGCATTTATGACTGGAGAGAGGACTATCTCACATTTCTGGGTATCCAAATCACGAAAACATATAACTCACTCTTCACAATGAACTACCAAAAACTCCACACGGAAACTGAAAATACATTGAAAACCTGGGAGGGCAAATACCTATCTTGGGTGGGCAGATGCGCGGCCATCAAAATGATGATCCTGCCAAAAATTCTATATCTATTCTGAACATTACAAATACATGTCCCCTCCAAATACCTTAAAACTCTCCAGTCAACCCTTTTGAGATTTGGATGGCAAAACAAAAAAACCCAGGGTAGCATGGTGGCTCCTGTCACGGACAGCGAGAGAGGGAGGACTTGGATTCCCCGACGTAAGGGAATACCACAGAGCTACACAACAGGCAAACGTGCTACGATGCCACTCCAGTGCACAACCTTCACAGTGGATAGAACTTGAATCCAGTAGACTAGAAGGGAAACATATAACACACCTCCTATGGGCCCCAAAAGAAATAAGACCCCGCACCTTCCAGATGTTGCCGACAACCAAACTAATGCTATCTCTTTGGGATAAACAGACACAGGGTATGCTCGAGATATAAGTGGTCCCCCGCAACCAATCTTAAAACGCTACACACTCTAGACCCCTCGTTCAACTACAAAATATGGGCAGAACACGACATAACTCACCTATACCAACTGACTCAGGAAGGCTCCCTAAAGAGCTTCAAAGAACTACAAACACAACATAAAATACCAAATAGGGCTCAATTCTCATACATGCAACTTCACCACACATTACGAACTGAAGACACACCCAAAAAGGCAGCGACCGGGGAACCAAAACTAACTCACTTTGAAAATAAATACCTCGACAAGAGAAAGCAAGACATAACTTTATCACTCTGCTATAATATACTCATTGGGGGCCCCCAGACACACCTCTGGGGATTTCAAAAAGAATGGCACAAAGATATAGGGAGGGAACTGACGCCCCAGGAATGGGGAAGAGCCTTCTTAGCACACAAAAGCACAACACGGTGCGCCTCTCACCTAGAAATCGCCAAAAAATTACTCTACAGATGGCACCTCACCCCTAGCAAATTGAATAAAATGTACAACAACACTGACGCCAAAAGGAGACACATTACATATCTGGTGGACCTGTCCACACATACGCCCAGTATGGAATGCAGTAGAAGATATAATTACAAATAGCACAGGTATAAAGATCCAACCTACTATAGAAGTGTACATCTTACACATCTCACCACAGAATATCACAAAACCCATACGAAAACTAATCTATCTCATTACAATAGCGGTAACGACATTAATAGCAAGACAATGGAAGTCTCCAGCGATTCCCACAAAAACAGATATAATCGACCTAACATTCACCAATGTGACATATGAAAAATTTGCAGGAACACTAGGGCAAGAGGACCGCACAACCATAGAAGCATACAACATGTGGCTCCAATACGAAGAAGTAACCCGCAAAACAAACAGACATACACCATGTTACCCACCGTAACAAGCAAACCAACTAAAACCTACTAAAAGCGGAGTAAGAACAATAACAAACACAAATAGTAACACCGAGAAAGGGACACAGACTTAAGCGCACCAGACCCAATGGTCAAGCCTAGATCAAACGCAACACAACAGAGAACCTTGTCACAAAGAGAAGCACACATAGGTGTATCAAGATTCATGTACATAGTTCCTGTTAATGTATATAATGTATATAATGCATATTACGTGCTCCCACAGCAGGCATGGTACCCCCAGCACCACTCAGGGACCGAACTACATTAATAAAACCATGCAGCCAAACATAGACATGTACACCACTGGCAAACAATTTTAACACGAATGGTGTATAAATGTCAACCAAACTTGCTGTGATGCCATGTACAATGAAGCTATGTAATCCCCTCCCCATCCCTTTTTTTTTTTCTGTACCCCCATACGTTTACCCTTGGGTTTACCTTTATGCAACATGAAAATAAAAACTGTCAATTATAAAAAAGAATAGAGCAGGCTCACTGTTCTATGATGATAGTGTTGGTGGTATGATCCCCACCTAGGATATTCTTGAGAGTAGAGATGATAAAAAAAATTATGATAAAACAATGATGATAGAAAATGCCAGGAAGTATAAATTAGAAATAAATGGTTAAAATATAAAGGTGATGGCATAATATTCTATTGTGAAAACCAAAATTATTTATTAAATAAAATGCAAAGTAATATCCATAACGCATTTCACCAATATAGGCTTTTTCAAATGGAGTAAAAAATACAACATGGCTAGTTGGAGTTTTATAGGGGAAAGGTAGTTTAAAATTGGCGCCAAAATTACATCATATGCCGTCCACCAATCAGCAAACATCATTATTGTTTACAACATAAATATGAAAAATATATGTGACAAGACCAATCTCGCCACATTGCATTGGAGAAGCCTATTTGCCAGCCTCCTTCCACATGACTATGGCCCCTGGGAGATGGTGAAAACGTATGCACTTTTATTGGGTGTGTATGGCCCTTTAAGACAGTCAGTGGGCATATTGTGGCTTATGGACTCTATGGGACTGGTGCTGGCCCTTTAAACACCTTTTTGGGACATCAGGAAGATTGGGACACTGCCCCTTTAAGACGATGTCCCCTGTGTCCCCAGACCTGGTTAAAACTCTTTGTGCCTGGCTATTTCCCACTTGGTTCAGTAAATGGGGCTTACTGAACCAAGTACCACACAGGCAGACCACCCAGAAGTGGAAGTGTGCAGGCAATTTACCTCCCAGAAGCTGCGGTTAACCGCAGCTTAATTGACAGTGCTGGGTGGCCTTTGTTCGTTTGCCGAACACGTGGCGGCAGCCATCTTTGTTAATGCGAACGAGGTCAACGGTATGTGTAGCCAAATTCATGGAACTAAAATCGGCTACACATTTCCGCGAACACCGCTGAGCCCTACCTTCTCCCATACTGATTTGACTAAGTCCCAATCGGCTATTGGACTTAGTCGTTTTTTCAGCCTGAAATAGACCGACCGCACAGCCCAAATCTATGGAACTGTTTTGGGCAGGAAAATGTGCTTGTGATCGGTCATAAAGGGACCTCCAGCTAACTTTTTAACCCCTGGATGGATTTGTCTGATTTTTGGTTATGTTTATATTTAAAGTGTGCTGATTATTAATATGTAAGTTTTATTAATATTGGATGTATAGTTTTAAAGTTACAGTATATGGATAAAAACTGTATTTTTACTGCCTGTGTTAATTATGTTAAACCATTGTGCAACATAATTATATCACAGGCAGAGGGGAGGATTTTGTGTGGGAGTGTCTGAGTGTATTGTATGTGTTTATTGGTTGTGTTCCAAAACCCTGTGGGTGGTACTAATGTGTGAGAATGTGTACATAAGCACAATAAACCCACAGCTCTGACTGTTCACTGCTTGACCTTCAACACGGAACTTTGTCTCATCTTTGGGGGGGATTTACTGTATGCTGTTAGAGACTGATTGCCAGGAGTGTAAGCTGCTTGGGTGCTTTTCCTGTTCGTCTGCTAGCAGCTATTCATGAGGTTCCAGTTCGTGAGTTTGGAGTGCTATATTGTATGCAGTTCAGGAGATTAGAGCATTCCGTTATTTGCGGTTCGGGAGTTTTGTGTTCTACAGTAGCTGTGCCTGCATCTCTGAAAGGGGACGATCGACTAAATGGTTTTAACCCCTTGTGTGCTGAAACGGTCCGTTACAATATACAATATGGATGGGGAGAGGGAAGGTTAAATGTAATTAAACAAATCAAATTATGCATTTAAACCATTAGGGGCGAGTGTCTGTAGATTAAACACCCATTCCATTGCCGAGGATATTTTTTATGTTGCCTCCTCTACAGGGGATATTACACTTTTTAATGCCAATACGTTTTAGTGATTTTTATTATTATGTATGGCAAGGTGTTTTGATGCTGAATGGTTGGATAGCCTTTTACAATATTTCTACAATGTTCGCTTAATCTTATGTTTAAACTTCTTGTAGTCATCCCAACATATTGGAGGCCACATGGGCACAACAAATAAATAAAAAAAATTGTACTGCATCTAATGAAGTCTTTGATGTTGTACATTTTTTTTTTGTTCTATTGGATATAAAATGTGTGGTTTTAGGTGATACAGACTGGTCACTACTTTTACAAACTATACAGCTTCATTAAAAAAATAAAATTGTGTTTTTTTGTTGGGTTTAAATTCTCTCGTAAAATTAGTAGTTAAATGGATTTAAAATTTGGAGCTCCTCTAAAAATAATATTAGGCTTATCAGGTACAATATTTTTAAGCATTTCGTCTTGTTTTAGTAAGTGCCAATGTTTATTCACAATTTTTTTAATGTGACCACTTTTATTATTACAATTGAAAATAATAGAGATGGTCTTTGGTACTTTTGTTTTTGTATACTAAAAGATTAGTTATTTCTTGTTTTTTTAACTCTGCCAATAGTGCTATTTAGACTGCTTGGTGAATATTTCTTTTCAATAAATTTGTTCTTTAAAAAATTAGCCTGATCATTATAATGAACCGTTTGAGAGCAGTTTCTACGAAGGTGTAAGGATTGGCTTTTGGGGGCACTTTCAAGCCATGGTTTATAATGGCAGCTAGATGTTTTTAATAACCTTTAAAACCAATAAGAGACATATTGGGACATTTTCAGATCCACAAAACAAAAGGAAATTAAATAAACTGATAACATGTTTGTAGATACAAATATCCATCTCACTATCTATCCTAGCTGTTCATATAAGGGTTAATTTGAACCAAGAATAAATTTGGTATTGTATCTCCGATTCTCAGAATTAAAATTTATCTAAAATCCTAGTTACGGGAAAAGTACTGATTTCGAAATGTTCTTGTTAATTGTCCAAGATTTCGGTATTTGTAAATATCTGGTTTTTATCAAATATGTATGCGTTATATAACGTAGGATTTAACTAGAAACAGCTGTTCATAACTTGTGAAAAACAATCTATGTCATTGATGCTCATGGCCCCTACCGACATGAAAATGGGGTATAAAAATAACTGACGTATAATAAAATTTGAATTGGTTATTGAACACATCTCTGCTATTCATTTCCAATTTCCAGAGCTCTGAATGAGTTGGCAAATATCCATCATCCACAAAGGGCCCGGGCTGATTTTATCCCCAACAAATTGGTGTCATAAGTTTTGGGTTGCAATTGGACGGAACGGAAATGACAGGTAGTGTCTTTTATGACCTTTATTCTTTACCTGCTTCTCCCATCCCCCACATGTTGCATTTCGGATTTAAATGTTTTTTTTTCACTATTTACATTTTTAAAGGGGATTTTCACTGCATAATGTCTTTGATAGACATGATTTTTTTTTTTAAGTCTAAGGTAGACTTTTATTACTCCTTGGGTTGGAGGAAAGCCTTTGGCAGGCAGTATTGTGCACAATTGTCTATGGTAAACAATTCTTCTTTGGTAGAGGTTCACCTTTGGCAGGTGGTAAAATGATTTTCAAGCCTTTAGCAGGCTGTGATGTCATGTAATGTAATGTACATGTACATGTGGGTTTTGCAGAATAAAATGGTTTCAAATAAAAAATATTTTATAAAAAAAAAAATATTTTAAATAAAAAAAAGGGGGTTAAAAGGGAATATTGTTTAAACCCTGTATGATGGATGTTTGGCATTACTCCAGCTTGCTACTTTATGTGCTATTTTATGTAACTGTGCAACGCTGATTTTAAGCATAAAGTCTTAATTTAGGGAATGTCAAACGTACATGTAAAGGTGATGATGAATAGGACAAAAAAAAATAGAGGTTAATTAAGGGGGCTACAAATTCTAGAACTAACATGATTTCTCTGCATGTATGTTTGTTTTTTATAATGAGCCCTTTATTTTTATACTTGGACAAAAGTACTATAAGCCCACTACACTTTTTTATGAGAGTGGGATGTATGATTGTTTATATGATGAGCCCTTTATTTTCATATTGGGACAAAAAGTCACTTAGTTCAAAACGTCAAACACCACATTCTTTCTGCCCTGTGTGCAGTGGCGGATCCAGAGCCTGATCTCGGGAGGGGCACTTGTAGATTATTTAAAGAAATAATCCAGACACAATAACCACTACAGCTCAGTGTAGCGGTTATGGTGTCAATAGTGCCGGGACCCCCTCCCACAGTAAGTAGTCAAACCGTTTAAGAACAGTTTGACAACTTACCTGAGATCTGCTAGGAAATGGGGCTGTAGTAAGGTATAGGAGCAGTGGTGTGTGTGAGTGGTGCAATGTGTAAGGGGTGCAGTGTGTGTGTGTGTGAAGGTTGTAGTGTGTGAGTGAGGGCGGCAGTGTATGTCAGGGATGCAGTGTATGTGTGTAACAGTTGCAGTGTGTGTGAGTATTGCAGTGTGTGTGTATATGTGTATGGGGGCAGTATGTGTGTATGGGGGAGCAGTGTGTGTATGTGGGGGCAGTGTGTGTGTATGGCGGGCAGTGTGTGTATGGCGGGCAGTTTGTGTGTATGGGGGCAGTGTGTGTATGGGGGGCAGTGTGTGTGTATAGGGGGCAGTGTGTGTATGGGGGGCAGTGTGTGTGCATGGGGGCAGTGTGTGTGTGTATGGGGGCAGTATGTGTGTGTATGGGGGGCATGTGTGTGTATGGGGCAGTTTGTGTGAATGGGGGGTGTGTGTGTATGGGGGCAGTTTGTGTGTATAAGCAGTTTCAGTGAATGGGGGCAGTTTGTGTGAATGGGGGCTGTTTGTGTGTATGGGGGGCAGTGTGTGTGGGGGGCAGTTTGTGTGTATGGGGGGCAGTGTGTGTGAATGGGGGGGCAGTTTGTGTGAATGGGGGGGCAGTTTGTGTGTATTGGCGGGGCAGTATTGGGGGCAATGTATGTGTGTGTGATCAGGCTATGGTGGCTTTTTTTATTATTATATAATATTTTTTAATTTAATTAAAATAAATAAATATTCTATGCCCCCCCTCCCTTCTTACCTTTACTGGGAGGAGGGGGGGCATTTCCCTGGTGGTCCGGTGAGGGATTCATTGGTGGTCCCAGTGGTGAGAGTGAACTCTAGCCCGCGCTCCCGGGCTAGAGTTCACTCTCGCGAGATTTGGAGCGTTGCCGTGGTAACCGCGGCAACGCTCCAAATCTCGCGAGAGGAGGACCCGGAGGAGCTGCAGACTGAGCTCCCGGGTCCTCTCTCTCCTCCCTCTCACTCCCTCTCCCTCCCCTGCCGGCTGTCAGCACAGTGCCTGCGGACCGGGGAGGGAGATCTCTGATCTCCCCTCCGGTCCGCAGGCACTTTGCAGGGCTAACACCTGCATGTGCTGGCAGGGGAGGGAGACCGGCGGATTTCTCTTGGGGGGGCAATTGCCCCGTTGCCCCCCCCCTGGATCCGCCACTGCCTGTGTGTTTGTTGCAGAGAATTCATGTTGTAAATGTAGATGATTATAAATTAGAGAGCAAAATTTATATTTTCAGCAGTCCAACACATGCTTCATTTTGTGCTGTAAGCTAACTTGTAGTAATCCAGTACATCACATGTTGTATGTGCTTTAAATTGTATGTATTCTGTAGCATTGTGAAAATCTGTAAATTGTTGTATGGGGATGCTGAGATTTTATTGATTGTGACCCAAACTGTGCAGAAGTGGGTTTGAAATTTTCGTCATGCAATGTAGGATCTGAAAACCATGGACAAAGGTTTTTACCTGTGTTGTTATGATTTTTGGGAACTCAAATTGACCGGTCAAAATTTTGCCATGCCTTTAACATGGAGTAGTATAAAAATATTTTGAGGTTTTGAGAGTTCTGACAAATGCAGGTGATACAATGTCTGTGTAATCTGGTCCAAATGTTCTATAAGCGTATAAGAGAGAAATTCTATTGACAGAGTACATATGTTTCAACTGGTTAATGCATGTGTTATACAAATTTTTAAGTCAAACGCGTTATATGGCCGTACGGGATCCCTTCTTTAAAAAGAAAAAAACCTTTGGTACTAGAACTCTTAAATAAATTTGATACAAAATAAAATTGGTATACCTTACAATAATATGTTCTGAATACAGCTGTTAAAAGTTTATTCTGTGTAAATGGTGATTGTGATAAATGTGTGTTTTGGGTACTTATTTTAAAGTGTGCAGTTTAATTGTCGTGTATGTTAATGGATATTTTGCTGTGTTATTTTAAATTATATTTGAATAAGTTTGTCTCAGTATTGGTACAGATGGAAATGGCAGCGTAATAATCTATTAAATAACTGATTTATTATTGAATACTAGTCCAAAAGCAATATGAGTTGTAATCCTTAAAAAAAAAAAAAAAAAAAAGCTGATTTCCAAAATTCTGTTGCAATAATGGACTTTTTGCCAAAATTCAACTTTCCTGTCCAATTGCCAGGTTTTCTGATCTAATCTTAAAGCAGTACTGCTTGCATAGTTTGCAGACATGCATAATGCACAAACATGGGAACCTACATTATGTCTGTGTTTCTTTTGAGGGACACCGAGTTTGACATTTATTAATTTATTTTGGATTGAGTTAATTGCCTGTCCATGAATATGCTTTTTGTATTGGCATGCCTGCTGGATATCTGCTACATTCGCTGTGTTCTGTGTTATAAGATGACATGTGTGATATTACAATGAGTATGAAGAATATTTAAAGAATATTTGCATGTCATTAACGCAAGCCTTTAGTGTCTTTTTACAACAGTTTGAAAAACGTTGATCAGCCGACAAGAAAGGGGCCCCTGGGAAAGAAAAGAAAAAAATAATAATCTGCTTTTCAAAATCGTGGATCCACATTTCCAATTTTAAATGGCTCTCTCTCCGTATTATTAGAGGAGTATTAAGAGTTAACTCTACTTTTAAAGTGCATTGCATTATTTAAGTCAAATAAAAAGAAAAAATTTTTATCTTTAACATAAACAATTGTTCTGTTATATGGTTATATAACAAGAAAAATTAATGGATATATAGGATAGGTTTTTTCCAAGATTAAGATTCATCTAGTGTGCCTGATTGATTATAGCAAAATGATGAAATGGTATTTTTAATAGAGATCAGACAATTTCTTTTGAGGCAATTCTAAACTACTGTATTATATTTGTATTGGTATATTGAAAGCATTTTGCAGACCCAGAAGAGAATAAATAATATAATAATTATAACAGGAACCATACTATGGGAAGAGGTCACCCTATTAAATCGCTAAGGGGTTAAACTCATTTTTGAAAAGCATATAAAATTTAGTTTTTGTGGTTAGACTTTTGATACTCAATTTGAACTCAATTGAAGTATTCCAACC
>OW240924.1:45681407-45716402 GCA_933207985.1 Pelobates cultripes | reverse complement strand
ACTTTGTATGGCCTCCACTTTTGCTGTTTGAGGCTTAACTAGTCCTCTCCCAATCGAATAACCCAGATATTTTGCCTCTTCCAAACCTATAGTACACTTAGATGGGTTAGCAGTTAAACCAGCTAGGCGGATAGAGTCTAGTACTGCCTGCACTTTGGGAAGATGTGAAGCCCAGTCGGAACTGTGAATGACTATGTCATCTAAGTATGCGGCCGCATAACGGCTATGAGGCTTCAAAATCCTATCAATCAGTCTTTGAAAAGTGGCAGGGGCCCCATGTAACCCAAATGGTAGCACCTTGTATTGGAATAATCCCCCTGACGTCGAAAAAGCTGTCTTTTCTTTTGCTCTGTCTGTGAGAGGTACTTGCCAATAACCCT
Source organism: Pelobates cultripes (assembly GCA_933207985.1). NCBI lineage: Eukaryota > Metazoa > Chordata > Amphibia > Anura > Pelobatidae > Pelobates > Pelobates cultripes. The sequence goes on along the minus strand of OW240924.1, from coordinate 45,716,022 downwards.
TCGTAACGTCTAAAGTAGTCAGGTACCGAGCCTTACCCAATCTCTCTATCAGTTCATCAACCCTAGTCATTGGATAAGCATCAAACTTTGACACACTATTTAATTTACGAAAATCATTACAAAATCTTAACGAACCATCAGGTTTTGGCACCAGTACTATAGGGCTGTTCCACTCGCTTTGTGATTCCTCAATAATATCAAGAGCTAACATTTTCTTAATTTCTGCAGCTACTGCCACTTTCTGTGCTTCTGGGATTCTGTACGGTTTAAGACTTATATTCACCCCTGGTTCTGTGACAATATCATGCTTGATAACGCTAGTCCTGCCCGGAACTACAGAAAATACATCCCGGTTTCTACCAATAAAGTCCCTTACTTCCTGTTTCTGGTGGGGGGACAGGGTGTCTGGTATATTTACTTCAAGTTCACTACCAGTCTTATTAGTGATAATTGAAGTAGTTAAGACCTCTCTGTCCTTCCAGGGTTTTAGTAAATTTATATGATATATTTGCTCGGGTTTTCTCCTATTGGGTTGTCTCACTTTATAATTAACTTCCCCAACCTGTTCAATAACCTCATATGGGCCATGCCAAGATGCTAGAAATGTATTTTCTACTGTAGGGACCAAAACCAGTACCCTGTCTCCTGGGTGAAAAACTCTCAGTCTGGCATTTTTATTATAACTGTTTTTCTGGGCCTCTTGGGCTTTCTGCATATGTTCTTTAACTATTGGCGTGACAGCCGCCATCCTATCTTCATTTGAGCTATGTGCTCTGTTCCCAGGTTTCTTTTGCTATATCTAGCAGACCTCTGGGATGATGGGCATATAGAAGCTCAAAAGGAGAGAAGCCCGTAGAAGTTTGTGTCACCTCCCTTATGGAGAACATTAGATAGGGTAGTAAGCAGTCCCAATTCTTACCATCTTTGTCAAATACATTCCGTAACATACTTTTTAAGGTCTTGTTAAACCGTTCTACCAGTCCGGGGATGATAAACAGAGGGCCTAAGATGTTTAATTTGAAGTAGTTTGCATAACTCCTTTGTAACTTTAGACATGAATGGTGTACCCTGATCTGTCAAAATTTATTTTGGTATGCCCACCCGGCTAAACATGAGCATGAGTTCTCTCGCTATTGTCTTTGCAGATGTGTTACGTAGGGGTACTGCTTCCGGGTACTTGGTAGCATAATCCAGAATCACCAATACATACTGGTGCCCCCTTGCAGACTTTACCAGAGGACCTACCAAGTCCATTGCAATCCTTTCAAAATGTATTTCTATTATAGGCAATGGTACCAGAGGACTGCGGTATGCCTTAAAAGGGGCGGTGTGTTGGCATTCAGGACAAGAAGAACAATAATTTGCAACTGAAGCAAATACCCCAGGCCAATAAAACCTCTGTAAGACTCTTTCTTTTGTCTTTTCTATGCCTAAATGTCCCCCCAGTATATGGCTGTGTGCAAGATTTAGGACTGTATGTCTGAAGGGCTTAGGAACAAGTAGTTGTTTTACAACATCCATCCCCTTTTTCTCTACTCTATATATCAAATCATTCTGTACCTCAAAGTAAGGAAAAGAAGGGGCTCTATCTAGTTGTACTGGATCATCAGTTGAAACCTGGATATTTTTACGGGCCTCTGCAAGAGTGGGGTCTTCCCATTGCGCTTTCCTGAAGTTAACAGGACTGACTTCTAATTCAGGGAAGTTAATGCCTTGATCCTGATCGTTATCGGACTCCTGACTATCGTGGCCCTGGTCATCTCCTACTAAAGCTGGCCTGTGACTTGAGGCTTCAGCCTTCTCTGGTCTTATGCCTAGTCCTTCCCATTCTATGTCAGAAAAAGGGAACACATTTCCAGAATCATCATCATTTGTTATACAATCATGATCTACTTTTCCTGTAGACCCCCACAAGTCTAAAAATTGGGGGAAATCCCTTCCCAACACCACATCATAAGCCAATTTATCCACTACCCCCACTCTATGATTAACAGTACCAAAAAGGCTTTCAAATTTTAGCAAAACTGTAGGATATTCACGTTTGTCACCATGAACACACATTATACCAATTTTCTGCAATGCATCAACATCGGCTTCAGGTACAAGGCATTTTGCTATCAATGTCGCCATACTTCCGGAGTCTAAGAGCTCTAACCTCTTTCCCATTCACCCTTATGGAACATATCTGTGGATTGTGACTACAGTTGGCAACAGCAGATTCCATACAATTCAGCAAACAAGACAATTGTACATCCTGATTAATCATATTGCATTGCATAGGTTCATCAATCAAGGGACAGTCTCTAGCTTTATGTCCAGGTTCATTACACCGGAAGCATTTAATATCATCAACTGTCCCCCACCTAGACCCTTTTCCAGGATTAACATTTCTAGGCAAAAGCATATGGGGTCTCTGAGCATATGTCTCTTGTTCCTCTGTGTCTCTGAAACCTTGAAAAATCTTACCAGGTCTTTCAGCAGCTGGAGTCTTAACTCTCTGTTTAGCCTTTGTGTTGTTGAGCCACTGTCTGTCATCTGCAGCAACATATCTTTCCACCAAACCAATTAACTCATCAGCTGTTTGTGGATCACTCTGACTGACCCATCGACGCAGTGAAGCAGGCAAGCCCTGCAGGAATCTGTCCATCACAAGAAGTTCCATGATATGGCTTGCCGTATTTATTTCTGGTTGTAACTACTTTCTAGCAAGATGTATCAGGTCAAACATCTGGGAGTGGATAGGTTTCTCTTGGTTGAAAGACCAGGCATGAAATCTTTGGGCACGAACTGCCCTAGTCACACCAAGTCGTGCAAGGATCTCAGCCTTCAGTTTGGAGTAGACCCCTGCCTGTGCTGGTTCCAGGTCATAGAAAGCCCTCTGGGGTTCTCCAATAAGAAAAGGCGCCAGTATGCTTGCCCACTCACTCACCGGCCACTCTTCTCTCTCAGCTGTCCTCTCAAAAGCTAGCAGGTATGCTTCCACATCATCTGTAGGTGTCATCTTCTGCAGGTAACGGCTGGCTCTGATCATTTTAACCTCGGACTGCGTCCCATCTGAGACTCTGGTCAGTCCCTTGGTCAAAGCCTGTATCTCCTTCTGTATCATACTGGTGGCCTGATGTTGCTCCTCTCTGAGCAGGCGGTTTGCCTCAGCTTGGGCTGCCATATCCTGCTGGATCAAAGCATCTGTGTTGGCCTTTTACATAATTACCAGTTGCTGTAGGGCTGTAATATTTTCCTGTTGTGCAGCTGTGGCCTCCTGCTGTCTGGCTGTAGCCTTTTGCTGTGCAGCTGTAGTTTGCAACAAAACTTTCACAACTTCCTCCATATTTCTACAGGCTTGTTTGGCTTCCAGTTAATACCCACAGGCTTCTTTAGTGCAGTGCCCGCATTCTCCACCATATGTGACAAACTTACTTTCCTGTTTGTGTTTGTCCAGGATCTTTTGGCAACCGCACAGCCCTCTAGGGTAAGAAAACCAGGTCAAGACAAAGTCCAGTTTCAAAAAGGCCTCTGGCCTGTTTATTTTCTGTTGTTGTGAAGTAACAGGATACAATGAACAGCAAATCTTCTTTCTCCTCCAAAACACTTCCCTCACTTCACCCTGCTTTAACTGCAGTTATATAGCTGCTCACAGCCCCTACAGATGAGGCTAATGACCTCGTTAGGCAGTGAGCCAAAACTCTATGGAAAACCTGGGCTGGACTCATGCAGAACCACTCTGACAGTGGGTGGAGAATCGGCCCACCCTGCTCTTCCGAATACTCCACCCCAGGGACCCAAATAACAACAGAGGAAAAAAACCTACATTTAAACTTAACTTTCCCTGGGGCTGCATGTGCTTACCCACATGTCAGGATAGTGGCTGTGCAAAAGTCTGTGTGCCAGATATACACCCCTGACCACCATCCCCAACACTGTTACAATATATATATATATATATAATATATACACACGCATACATATATATACACATCCATATTTATAGGTGTATATATGTAATACCCATATTTTGTGATCCTGAGGAAAGTCCCTGAATGGGGCTGAAACGTTGATCTTCTCTTTTTAACGATGTTGGATGGAATAAACTTTTGACTTCTAACAAGAACCAGGAGTGCAGCCGCCTTTATAATATATATATATATATATATATATATATATATATATATATATATATATATATATATTTAGAGAGAGAGAGAGAATATGGTTGTATGAGATATGGTGAGGGTCATTCACAGCAGATGATTCCAACCTCTATTTTTCGGACCAACAGACAAATGGATGCCAAGTTTTGTAATATGTAAAGTATTTATAGGACTTTAAGTGGATCTTAATGACCGTCTGAGGGATGCCTATACTTATAGAGACTCCCGCATCAACACCAGAGCTTGAGGATCTTGGCTTGGTGTGTCAAGGGACCTTGTAATAGGTCTGGAATTTCCCTTGGAGGTACCAGATTCATCTTACTCATCTTAGGAATTGAGTTGACATGGCCTTCCGTTGTCTCCTTTTGAATTACCTTTAGGAAAGTTGAAAACAGGAAAATCATGTACATCAGACTAAAATTCCAAATTTGAGTAAGCATATCCAGACCTTGAGCATTCTGGTCCTAAAATCTAGAAAAATGCTTCTGGACCTGGTAGTTCAGAGAAATGGCTATTAGATCTATGCAGGGTATCAGTCTCATCTGAGTCAACCCTGAGGATACATCAGGACATAGTTGCCATTCCACCTTGTCCAGTTACTCGGCTCAGGTAATCAGCCATTGTATTCTAAATCCCTTGGTTGTTCTTCTGTGTCCTGATTATGGGCTGTAATTCCCTCATCAATATGTACAATCCAACAAATTAGTATAGTTAAAAAACATATACCACCGGGGGCGCCACAATCACACACGTGTAATTATATTTACCAAATGGTAGACACAAGGAATCATGTAAAGAGATAAAAATGGAACAGTATATAGTGAAGTATTTAATAGTACAGATACAAATAATAAAGATAAAAAATACACTCACAAAAGTAGTGGCACAATAGAGACATATGTCTAAATTGTGCTATAAAAGCTTGTCAGCCCCTTGGGCTAAATACCCTTTGTACAGTGGATCCGATTTCTCCAGATTCAGTAATGGTCAGTCCTTGTTCAGCTGGAGTCCAAATCTGTCCAATAAATATCTGTAGGGGTGTTTAAGCTGCTCGACGCGTTTCGTCTCACCGACTTTTTCAAGAGCTGTACATGGCTTCTTTCTTCCGGCTTTTTAAATCCTGTGTTTCGCGCGTTCTTTTCATTGTGCGCATGCGTATCGCGGCTAAAAGGTCCATACACATAGCCGCGCATGCGCATGTGTTCCACCTTGGAACGCAAACAACTTTATTGGCAATTTGTGCCGGAACGCACTTCCGTATTAGACCACCGGGTCCTACGGAATAGTGTGAAAGCACTCAAGCACTATTATATATAAAAAATAATTATATCATTTCACATTTATATTTAACATTATATGTGACAAAACAACTATTTGTCTAATCTATTATATTATACAGCAAAAAGTACTAATAACATATGAAAATACATAAACCATAGTATATAGCTAGAAACAGTTAAGGTATATAACCCATCAATTACATTATACATCACTAGTACAGATGGCATTAAAAATATGGACATTTAGAAATATGGAATTATAGATCTCTGAAACAGAAGATGATAGTGTATATTAATGAACTCATATCCAAAAGAATACAATTCAAATTATAACCATATGTGGTCATCATTTTCCAATTTTTAAAGAGGTATGGCAAGGGCACCATCAGATTTAAAATATCAAAAAAGGGGAATAAATTTTACCTATCTAAAAATAGGTCAATAAAAATAAGAATAAAAAATTCATAATTTAAGAATAAAAATTAAAAAACAGGGTACATAAATCAGTCCATAAAGACTAATATATCTAGATCTACATTTAACCCTTTTGGAGATGTTGTTTTGAGTCTATAGATCCACTCAGTTTCTTTCATAGCCAGCGCTTTTTCTATATCTCCCCCTCTCCAATGTGGGGTTATAGTGTCTATCCCTATACATCTAAAATCTTGGAAACTAAAATCAGTACAGTTTATACAGTGTCTAGGGACACTGTGTTTTATATTTCCTCTTTTTATCCCATTAAAATGTTCCAAAATCCTGATGTGTAATTTTCTTATTGTGCGACCTATGTATTGTATACCGCATTTACACTCCAATAAGTAGATTACATTTTTTGTTTGACAATTTATAAAATGCTTTATTTTAAAAACTTCTTTTGTGGCAGTGCATATAAATTCTGTTGTTTTTTGTTTTTGGAACTTACATGTACTACATTGTCCACATTTAAAAAAACCTTTTGGTTTTTCTTTAAGAAAATTGTTACCTAAAGTTTCTATTTTCTCCGAGGTATCTCTCCGTGGTAAAGCGCTGGGAGCTAAAATTGATTTAAAATTCTGAGTTTTTTTATAAATGATCTGGGGTTTACTTGGTAAAATATTAGTTAAAAATTGATCCTGTTTTAAAATAGGCCAAAAGTTTTTAATAATTTTCTCGATGGTATATGCTTTACTATTGTATCTAGTTAAAAACGAAATGTTATAGTCTTTATTATCTTTCTTATGTACCTTTTTATTTTTTAAATTTTTTAAATTTTTTAAAATTTCTACTCTATCTTTATTTTCTACTTGTTTTTCTGAATCTATCAACAACTTTTGAGGGTAATGTCTTTTCTCGAATTTCTTGTTTAGTACTTTGACCTATTCTTTAAAGTCCTTTTTATTGGTACAATTTCTGAGGAGTCTTGTTTGTTGTCCTTTTGGTATATTATTAAGCCAATTAGGATGGTGGCAGCTAGAGTACTCTATAAAGCTGTTCCCATCTGTTGGTTTAAAATGTTTTATTGCAAACGACTCCCGAAGATACAAAAAAGGAAAGATCTAAAAAGTTAATATTTTCAGGGTGGGTTTCTGCTGTAAACCTCAACCCATGGGTATTGACATTAATATATGATAGGAATTCTTCTAAAAGTGGTCTCTCTCCCTCCCAAATAATAAGAACGTCGTCGATATATCTTTTCCAGAGCACCAGGTTCGCACAGTAGGGATTATTGTCCCAAATGTTTTTAGCTTCCCAATCTGCTACAAATATATTGGCGTAGCTCGGTGCAAACCTGGTGCCCATGGCAGTTCCACATGTCTGCAGGTAATATTTACCTTCAAACCAAAAAAAATTGTGGAAAAGAATAAAACGAATAATATTTAAAATCAAAGTGGCTTGTGCTTCATGCATATTTTCATCCTTTTCTAGAGTCTCTTTAATGGCTCTAATTCCTTTTTCATGGTCTATTGACGTGTATAAAGATGCTACGTCTACCGTGGCCCAGATATAGTTATCCTTCCACGTTAGGCCTTCCACATCTGTAATAATCTGACTTGAATCTTTAATATAGGAACGAGTCATTGAAACATATTTTTGTAGAAAATGATCTACATATTCTGAGACATTACTCGTCAATGATCCAATGCCACTGATTATAGGTCTACCTGGGGTGTTGATGAGAGACTTATGAATTTTTGGTAGATAATAAAATATAGCCATTTTGGGGGATTTAATAAAAAGATATTCAAACTCGTCTTTGGTAATGATATTTTTATTTTGTCCTTCCAACAGCATTTTAAAAAGTTCCTTTTTATATGCCTCCATTGGATTAGATTTTAAGACTATGTAATGTATCCTTATCATCTAGAATTCTAGACGCTTCCCTCATATAATCCTCACGATTTAAGATGACTATACCACCTCCCTTATCTACTTGTTTTATAACGAGCTCATTGTTTTCTTTGAGTTGTTTTAAGGCAATTTTTTCTTTTTTGGTAAGGTTATCTTTTCCTTTGTCTTTTGTTAGATTCTCAAATTCTTTTAAAATCATATCGCTAAAAACCGGAATAAAATCCCCTTTTTCCCAGGTTGGAAAAAATTTGGATTTATGTTTTAAACCCGAATGTACTATCTGTGGAGATAAAGATTCCACATTCTCCTCCTTGGTGCCCTTGCCATATTCCTCAACCTCTTTTTTCTTCTTTTCAAAGAAGCGTTTAATAGTCAGTTTTCTCATAAATTTTTGAGTGTCAATAAATAGTTCAAATTGGTTTGGACCCTTTTGTGGGGCAAATTTTAATCCTTTATCTAAGATCTTAATTTCAGCTTTATCTAGTTCATGTTTAGACAGGTTGAAGATGCCTTCCAAATTGTCTGAAGATCTTATATCATCTGACTCATTTAATATTCTGACATCTCCCCCTCTTCTAGATCCCCTAGCCCTCCTACGGCTCCTATGAGTTTTCTCTTTTTGGGTGGAGTTTGGGCTGTGCTTAGTGGGGCAAACCTGTTCCTTTGTTGCCAATAATTCTTTATTGGACTTTTCTTTTGTCTTCTTCCTAAAAAATCCCCTTGTGTCCTTTTAGAACTATCTCTTATCCTATCTGTCTCAGTAAGTCTTAACTTCTCTTTTCGTCTTACTACGGGATTTTCATATTTATTTCTTTCAAATTGTGTAGGAGTGATCCACCTGGTTTTATAGGGTTTTTCAACCTCCTTTCTATCCCTATTTTTATATATCTGTTTATCTAAGTTAAGATCAGTTGTTTTATAATTAGATCTATAAAATCTATCAATAAACTCATTAGTTCCAAAGAGCATTTATCTAAAATACTATTCCACTTTGTCATAAAATTCTCATTTTCCAACCCAAAGGCTGGTTGCTTCTCAATTCTCAATCCTCTCGGTGTTATTCCCAGTTTTATATATTGCTGTAAATATTTTATTTCCCACCATTTTTTTACTTCCTTCTCTGCTAGCTTTTCCAGCCTTAGAAATAAAAAACTTCTTTCTCTGGTGGGACTTATCTCTTTTTTAGAGAATAAGTTCTCAAACCTCTTATTTCTTGCTTCCCTCATAGAGGTAGTCATTAATTTACAGTAAGCCATTATTCTGAGGTATGATTAAGCAATAAACAGTGTAACAAAACACACGTGCACTAAAATGCCCACTACCTAGGAGTGAAATCACCATTATAGACCTAAAGGTGTATATCGGAATACAAATATAAAGGAGAGGAACGGTAAGTGATTTTTCTTTAAGAAAGATTTGGACTCCAGCTGAACAAGGACTGACCATTACTGAATCTGGAGAAATCGGATCCACTGTACAAAGGGTATTTAGCCAAAGGGGCTGACAAGCTTTTATAGCACAATTTAGACATATGTCTCTATTGTGCCAATACTTTTGTGAGTGTATTTTTTATCTTTTTTATTATTTGTATCTATTCTATTAAATAGTTCACTATATACTGTTCCATTTTTATCTCTTTACATGATTCCTTGTGTCTACCATTTGGTAAATATAATTACACGTGTGTGATTGTGGCGCCCCCGGTGGTATATGTTTTTTAACTATACTAATTTGTTGGATTGTACTGTTTGGGATTGGGAGTGATCCCTATTTTGGAGTGGCTAGCCTGCACGACTTTAAGCACTTTCATTCCCACTTACCGTTCCTCTCCTCATCAATATGTGCCTGGGTGACCCACAGTGTTTTTCCTGTCCTTTTGTAAGCTATGCAAACATGTCCCGTGGCTGCGCAGGTGTAGGTGGTAGTGAAGAGGTTACCTTCTGAAGACAGTCAATGCATAACGGTTTTCCTACCACTGCATTCCCATCACAATCAGAACATGGTGTAGATTCAGACATAAAATAAACAATAAAATACATTTAAAAAAAATATATATTACATGTGGCATAGTATTAAAGTACAACAGGACACGGTCAAATTCTATTAAAAAGAAAACAGTCAAACAGATTTAAAACTGGCTGAAAATAGCCAAACAGATTTCAGCCAGAACCTGAAAATACATTCCAAATAAGTTTGGGATGTTTACAGTAATTTCCCCTCGATTTTGGGTACTTTTTGGCTATTTCCCTTATCCAAGAAGGCTGCCGCAACTTTTATACCCATAATGCAAGTATTGGTATTGAGCCCGTAAGGCACACCATGCACATGCGCGGGCATCTTCCGAGTGCATTTGCCGTTTAAAGACCATGTGTCCTTAAGGGGTTAAAGGCAATTGTTTTATTCCTGTCCTATCAGCTGTAAGGGGAGGAGCTAACCCATAGGTATATGCTGCCATGATTAGCAAGGAAATGTATATGTGTGTATATATATATATATATATATATATATATATATATATACACACACATACACATACAACAAATAGATCTTGGCACTCACCCCTTTAATTTCAGATGAATAAATCTTGCCTAGGTGCTCCCTTAGCGTGATAATATAATCCAATAGAGAGAAGATTATTTAAATCACATCAAATTTGTCCCAATCAACATTTCGACCCACACAAGGGTCTTTTTCAAGATATATATATATATATATATATATATATATATATATATATATATATATATATATATATACACACACACACACACACACACACACATATATATATATATATATATATATATATATATATATATATATTTGTGTTAACGGGGCATAATGCCGTAACGAGCCACATATTATAAATTAGTATATGCATCATATCTGAAAAGTTGCTTGTGGTGTGCTGACACCGACGATGCGGTAGGGATTTAATAAAAGCGAGGGCAAAAAAAGAAGGATATAATAAATATAATTTATTCTATTTACAATTATCATATAATTAGTTACATGGTCATGAAGTACTTGATGTATTTCTTGTACAGGTTGAGGTATGTATCGTAAATAAGCAGAGGACTTCCAACATCCTAGAGTTTTAATAATGTGTACCAGAAAATTTTTACTGAAGGTGGGTGGATACTGACCTACTATGAATTAGTGACCAGTGTATTTGGAGGGATTAAGACCAAGTTTCATGAGCAGAATTTGTATGTATAACATAAACTTGGCTGTGGTAAGCATTGTTCCGTGCAATAATAGTTGTGAAAGAATTTACTTTGATCCCAAGGCTCAAGCTTAGAGGTGTCATATTAGATTTTCTATATTAAAATTGGCTAACTTGGTCTCAGGAAAGGCTTAATGCTTAAAACGACACTTTAGACCATATATGTCTAGTTTCGGGAGCAGATAACCCCTACCTTAGCTGTCTCTCCTAAATCAGTCTCTTATTCGGAACTTCTCTGTTATATTTACATAACGTTCATCCCTATGTCTTATCTGTACTCCTTTCACCCTTTCACTCCCTTCCTACTACTGTCCTATGAGTATTTGCACATAAGCACCTACTTTTTAATGTATAAAAACACATACTGATAAATAAAGTACACCAAGTCCAAGTACAAGGAGCAATTAAGAATATTAAGAGGTTACTTAAGAAAGCTGGTATGCCCTCAGAGGGCCCTCTAGACCCACATACATGGAGGGAATTTATGGCAAATTACAGAGGATGGTTAGAAGATAATGACTTAGTAGAAGTCACCAAAAAATGGCATGATACTACAGTTGAATTAACTAAATGTGTTTGTAGAGAAACTACCAGAAAAGGTATACCATATTATCAATGTTTTGGACCTCTAGCTCCCAGTGTAGGCAAGATCCTGGGAAAAATCTTGTAAACCCATCCTTTTACCCGGAGAAGGCAGGGAAACTTTGGTCCCTAAAGACCAACCGATTTCCCAAAATCAAGCATCTCTTGGTTCTACTAACACTGGTCAGAAAGAATATTGGATCTGTCCATGGTGCAAATGGACAAATTCTGGGGGAGGAAAAGTGGTTCCCCTAAACCCCCAGCTCACACATTGTACCTTTTACAGAAATCAGAACCTCTCTTTCCAGTAATATTACGCAGTGACACTTCATATGGTTCCCCAGCCACCCCAGTAAGACCTATGGGTTCATTAGAGGAAGAGGGTAGTCCACCAGACTTAAGGGAACCCCTAGTTGCCCCCCTAGACACCCCAGTGGGGCCATTAGCTCCACAATTTACTACTCCCATGATAACCAAAGTTAAGAGCTTATACCATGAGAAGAGACAGCTGAGCTCAGGTATCCAATACTGGGAAGAATATAAGCCCTGGACACCTAGTGAACAACTGGCAATAATACAGCAGCTGCCAGATGTAGAAAAGCCCCCCTTAGCTCTAGTCCAGTATCTATCCACCATTCAACATAGAAACATAGAATGTGACCGCAGATAAGAACCATTCGGCCCATCTAGTCTGCCCAATTTTCTAAATACTGTCATTAGTCCCTTGCCTTATCTTATAGTTAGAATAGCCTTATGCCTATCCCTCGCATGCTTAAACTCCTTTACTGTGTTAACCTCTACCACTTCAGCTGGAAGACTATTCCATGCACCACTACCCTCTCAGTAAAGTAATATTTCCTGATATTATTTTTAAACCTTTGCCCCTCTAATTTAAGACTATGTCCTCTTGTTGTGGTAGTTTTTCTTATTTTAAATATAGTTTTCTCCTTTACTGTGTTGATTCCCTTTATGTATTTAAATGTTTCTATCATATCCCCCCTGTCTCCTCTTTCTTTCAAGCTATACATGTTAAGTTCCTTTAACCTTTTCTTGTAAGTTTTATCCTGCAATCCATGAACCACTTTAGTAGCCCTTCCCTGAACTTTCTCTAAATTATCAATATCCTTCTGGAGATATGGTCTCTAGTACTGCGTACAATACTCCAAGTGAGGTCTCACCAGTGTTCTGTACAATGGCATGAGCACTTCCCTCTTTCTACTGCTAATACCTCTCCCCATACAACCAAGCATTCTGCTAGCATTTCCTGCTGCTCTATTACATTGTCAAGCTACTTACCAGTGCATTTGGATTGATTTAAAACAGATTGTCGCCCTAAAAGCTGGCCCCATTTGGGCTAGAATAATTGCTAAATATACTAATGCCCATGAAGATAACCTCAGAAGAAGCAACATACAAACAGACTAAGGGTTTAGAACCAAGTCTGCATCTGGAGCATGTCATGTCACTGCAGTGAGAGAATGGGCTAAAGTGAAGACAGAGGAACTAGCCCATAAATTGAATCTGTTGAAACATTCTTCACCAGACTACAGATGGCTTGGAGGCATTAGGTTACATAAAAATTGAAACCACTTCCACCAGACTGCTTATTAACTGCTTCAAGGATGGTCTCCACGTACCCATAAGGACTGGTCTCCAAAATGCTAGACCTGACTGGAGACGTTTAACCTATGGTTATCTGGTAAACTTGGTTATGGGAGTGGAAGCCAATCTTAACACTAAAAGAGGAGCACATCTCTAATGGCACTATCTGTCCCTAGAGCTGGTGGAGACAGAAGGCAGGTAGACTGCTGGAATTGTGGCAGGGAAGGATATATAAAACGAAACTGCAGGATACAAATGATAACTCCCATGACAACCAACCACCCCCTACACCTCCCCCTCCCCAATAGGAAATTGGCAACCCAGTGCCCCTACATGCTTTAAATATCCCTGACTGAGCTGGACCCTCACCCATTATCAATGTAACACTGCCCTGGGACTGAATAGTCCCTTTTCTGCTGGACACTGGGGCAGCCAGATCTATGTTGCAGGAAAAAGTATATGTGTTCCCGTATGAGAAGCCTGATGATGTATTATCATGTGTAGGGGTGGATGGGATCCCAAGTGACATTCCCCTTACCTGCAAACTGAGATTGCAGCTACACGACTCTACTGCCCTTGTAACAAGACTACTTGTCAGCCCTCATGCCCCTGCTATTTTACTAAGCAGTAATATACTGTCTGCCCTTAATGCAAATACCCAGTATAGCCCCACTGGAAAAGTAACATTGCCTGTGCCTTTAGAGGACAAACAAATGATATCCAGTGGCGTACACATGACCCATGGGGCCCGGTGCGAAAATTGATCCAGGGGCCCCCCCCCACGCTTACTCGGCGCGGGTCGTGGGCCGCGACACATGGCGGCGGGCACCTGGTCGCAGGGCTGCGACCCCGCGACCGCGGTATGCACACACACTTAAAGGACCACTACAGACACCCAGATCACATCAGCTCAATGAAGTGGTCTGGGTGCCAGGTCCCTCTAGTTTTAACCTTGCAGCTGAAAACATAGCAGTTTCAGAGAAACGGCTATGTTTCACTGAGGGTTAATCCAGCCTCTGGTGGCTGTCTCATTGACAGCTGCTAGAGGAGCTTCCGCGATTCTCACTGTGAAAATCACAGTGAGAAGACACTGAACGTCCATAGGAAAGCATTGAGTAATGCTTTCCTATGGGCGGTTTAAATGCGCGCGCGCCTCTTGCCGCGCATGTGCATTCGGAGCTGAGAGGCGGACACTGGGGAGTCCGACGCTGGAGAAAGGTAAATGCTGAAGACACACACACACACACACTCTCACAAACAGACGCATACACACTAGCTAACAGACACGCACATTTACTGACAGAGACACACTCAGCGACAGACATACATACACACTCACTTACAAAACATACACTTTCACTGACAAACACACACTCACTAACAGACATCAAACACACTCAGTAGCACACACACACACTAACACACACACACTAACACACATACACTAACACACACACACATACACACAAACACACACACACACTAACACACATACACTAACACACACACACACAAACACACACACACACTAACACATACACTAACACACACATACACTAACACACACACTAACACACAAACACACACACACACACTAACACATACACTAACACACACATACACTAACACACACATACACTAACACACACACACATACACACTAACACACACATACACACTAACACACACACACACTAACACATACACTAACACACACACACTAACATACACATACACTAACACACAAACACTAACACATACACTCACACACACTAACACACACACACACTAACACACAAACACACACTTTTAAAATTTAATCCCCCCAGCCTCCTTACCTTTTAGAGTGCTAGGGGGATTCCCTGGGGTCCAGTGGTGCTGCTGGACTCCTGGTCACTGGGTGGGCGGGCTGTCTGGGCGGCCGGCACGCGAGGGAGCACTTTACACTCTGTGCTTCCTCTTCAGCTCCCTCGCGCGCCGCGTAGGGATGCCGGCGCCGGAAGATGACGTCATCTTCCGACTCCGGCATCAGTGTGGTGCGTGAGGGAGCTGAAGAGGAAGCACACAGTGTAAATTGCTCCCTCGCGCGCCGGCCGCCCAGACAGCCCGCCCACCGGGGTCAGCAGGGCCAGCCTGGGGGGGGGGGGCCCTGAGGTGGCCGCCTCCTGGGCCCCCCAGGGGAAGAGGCTGGCCCTGTGGCTACATAACGGGTCGCAGGGGCGACCCTGGTATGTACGCCACTGATGATATCCCTCTCAAATGTTCTGGCAACTCTCACTATGCCCAGCCATGTGCCAGAACCTGCCATTGACTTGTCATCAGTCCCTAATTCTCTATGGTCTACAGGGAAGACAGATACAGGCAGACTCTCTGTGCCCCCAGTCAAAGTAAATCTTCTGCCCCGAGCCACCCCTCCCTGTCAAAAACAATACCCCCTAAGCCCTGCACAGGAAGATGCTATTTCCCAATCTGAGCAAGAATTACTGCAGGCAGGGGTAATTGTCCTGATAACCTCCCCTTGTAACACACCATTGTACCCAATTAAGGAAAAGCAAGAGAAAGGGAAACCTGTGGTTTACCATATGGTACATGATTTAAGGGCAATTAATGCTGTAACTGAAATAATTGCCCCTAATGTTCCCAACCCACACACGTTGTTGTCACAGATACCACCTTCTTCTAAGGTATTTACTGTTATTGACTTGGCAAATGCATTTTTCTCTGTGCCCTTGCATCCCGGCAGTCAGTATTAATTTGCATTTACACATAAACACAAGCAGTACACTTGGACAGTATTGCCCCAGGGCACAAAAAAACTCACCCACTATGTACAGAATGTCTATGGCCCAAATTCTTGAAGTGTGGCCAAGGGCAGATGACGTAATTTTATTGCAGTATATCCATGATTTACTTTTATGTTGCAAAGATATGGAAACGTGTAATGTTCAAACTGTTTCCTTGCTGAATTTTCTGGCACAAGCAGGTTACAAAGCTACAAAAGCCAAACTACAAGCATGTGCTAAAAATTTTATTTTCTTAGGACGTCTTAGGACACAAAACATCTCACGGAAAGTAGAAAAACTACAGTTCAAAATATTACACCCCGTGTAGCCTAGCCCAGCTGGTTTCATAGTGCGGACCTTGGCTTTGCTCTGCAGCAATCTACATGCAGCCCCTGTATGATTGTCTCGCCAACGTAAACAAATGCTTTTTACACCCTTAAATTGCCTTTCATCTCAGCTCCTGCACTGGGTCTTCCAGATTATAGAAAGCCTTTTACACTGTTCTGTACTGAACAATCGGTATGTTACAGCTATCCTTACACAGAACCATGGTGGTAAACAAAGACTAATAGCATACTACCCCACCAGATTGGACCCTGTTGCCAGGTGTGCCCCTCGTGTTAAGGCAGTGGTAGCTGTTACTGCCCTCCTGGACAAAGCCACTGATATTGTCTTAGATAACCCAGTAACCATATACACACTGCATGACAACAACAGCATATTGTCACAAGTTCAATCAAAACACATACATACTGCAAGGCATCTCAGAATGCAATGTACCTTGCTTATGCCCCCTAATGTTATCCTGAAAAGGTGTATGGTGTTAAATCCATCTACATTACTTCCCCTGCATTTAAAAGAGGGGAGTGGAGATAGTGGGAAAGGTACTTGTACTTCTGATCTTTTTGTAAATTCACTTTCACCAGATGAGTTAGCTGAAGCCCAAATACCCCATGATTGTGCAGCACTAATGGCACAAGAGACAGCAGTTTTTTTGCATGTAATTGAATCTCCATTATGTAATGCAGATTTTGAGTTTTTTGTAGATGGTTCCAGATATGCTGATGAGAAGGGTACTTTCCACACTGAATATACTGTTGTCTCTGCACATGAGGTATTAAAAGCTGAACCACTCCCTCCTCACTGCTCTGCACAGGAGGCTGAGTTGAAGGCACTCACTGAAGCATGCAAACTGGCCTCTGGTTTGACAGCTAATGTTTGCACAGACTCTCGCTATGCCTCCGGTATAGCCCATGATTTTGGCCCTATATGGCAGGCTCATGATTTTCTCACCTCAGCAGGTGCCCCAATCAAAAACTCTGAAGCTGTGAGTGCACTTATGGACGCCATCCCGCTACCCACTCAAGTAGGCATCATCAAGGTGGCAGCTCCTGTGAAGATCACAAATGAAACTACAAGAGGAAACCACAAAGCAGATGAACCTGCCAACTTTCCTGCAAGTTGTTCTTACAGATGACGCAGTTGACTACAATATACTGCTGAGCTTACAAAGACAGGTAAGCAAGGAAGAACATGACCTCAGGAGGAAACAAGATGACAGAATGTGGAGGAAAGGTAAAAGACTGTGTCTACCATGAGTGTTGTACCCCATGATGGCCCAGATAGCCCATGGACCTACACATATTTGTGCCCCAAGTCCACCAGCTTGTGCAAATATAAGTCGAATTATTCTCTCCTATTGGGGTATACTGAGCAAACAACATCCCTGTAAATGCCAAATGCTAACACAAACTCTGGTATTAACAGCTTCCTATTTAATCTAGGATCCCACGCCTTCAATACCACTGACAGACCACTGTATTAATAGGTCCTATTGTAAACTATATCTTGGGAGGCAATTAGTAGCAAGACAAGATTGACATCCTTGCCTTCCAAGATATCTTTTTTGACATTGGCTGGTACCACATGTTCCGGTTTTATCACATTAGGAGCATTTGATGACGACAAGGAATTACCCGGTTGGGTGAGGGGGAGACTTGTCGGGTCAGTGGTTGTTGGCCCAGTACGTGATATGGCCCGTACTAGTCTGTTGTTGATCTGTCCCATGGAGGACAAGACCAATGACATTATGGCATGGAGGTCTGACAAGTGACCACCACTTGACACTTCCCCAGCACCAGTGTTATCAGTATTAGTATAAGTTTATATAGATCCACCTCCCTGGCAGTAGCTGGATAAGGTATAATTCTACTGTGAAGCTCGGCCATAATCTATGGAATAGCCCAAGATCTTATAGATGTAGGACTAGCTTGTAACGGCACCCCCAGGCATAAAAGGGGTTAAAAGCCGTATAGGAGATATTCGGAACCATACGAATGCTTCAAACAGCCGAACAGGAAAAAACATATGAACGGTTTACACTCCTAGCAGTCGAACTGGAACAGCATACAATAAATCCCCCCCAAGAACGAGACAAGGCTCCGTGTTGTGGGTCAAGCATTGATCTGGTTAAATGGGGCATGCCCGGTATTTATGCAGATCTTCCACCATGTGGACAATCCTCTAGGGGACCTGGTGGAAGACTGGGACACAAATTGCACAGTGACCAATCACAGGCATACATAGTGAAACACTCGCACTAGTACAGTATAATCCCTCCTCTCTATCCTGGAGGTAATTGGGAAGTAATCCAATTATCTCCAAGAATAGAGGCCAAACTCCATTACACACGTTAGCAAAAAGACCTAAAAATACACAATGTTACAAATACTTCATAAAACATACGTTCAACATATCCTCAGATAGCTTAGATCTGAGCGCACATTATTACTGAATGGCGCTCAGATCACATACATACAGTTCAATCACCATGGAGCCAAAGTCTTTCGTTATACGAATGTGCTCCATGACATAGTTATCTGGGGTAGCACTGTTCACACAGAGAAAATACCGAAGGGACCAGCGTTTGGATAAATGCAGGAGGCTGGAGGTCGGCGGCTCAGTGGTGTTCGTGAATATAAGTGTCTGTTTTCAGTTCCACGGTTTTGTAGCTGAACACCACTGGCCGTTCAGCAGTTTATGATGGCCGCTGCCACGTGTTCGGCTATACGTACACCGGCCACCCAGCATTCGTCAATTAAGCTGCAGTTAACCGCACCTTCAGGGAGATTAATTGCCTGCACACTCCATACCCAGGTGGTCCGGTCATTCGTGTGTTTGTTTGGTAAATTGAATTTACCAAACACCATGGCAAAAAGGCACGAACAAGCCTTTCTGTGGGGAGAAAAAAAGTTTTAACACGGGGCTATAGTCCAGAGGTAGCAGGCGGGCAACCAGGCTTCTCCAGAACATAGTGGCGAGGTTGGTTTTGCCACATAGCTCTTGCATTTTTTGTGGATAAAATACATGTACTGTAATCACTGGTTAGCAATGTGCCTCCATTTTGACGGCTAGGCTTGTGCCATCTTATTCACATCCTAGTCATAAAACTGTGAGATGCAAGCTAGTGTACACACTCAAAAGAGCACTAAGATAAGATGCCTTCTTACAGGAGATGCTGCACATACAAAATAGTGTTGGGAATAAAGAAAGGGGGAGAGGGGGTTGAGAAACAGCCCAAACTTACACTATAATTAAGTTTAATTATATACTAAATTAGGATATACAAAACTAGAGAGAGAGAAGCTCCCACCAAATTTGTAGTGGTTGTGGGGTAATACAGGGCCTAACCCAGAGAAAAGAGAAAATAGAGAGGGCTTGAAACTGGTCTGCAAAGAGGCACACCCGACTCCAGTCCTATAACCCTAATGGAAATTACTGAGTAAAGGTAATTAGCATGTAGTACCTAATATACATATGCATAGAAAACAAAAAACTTTATTGTCCAATATTGGATAAACACATCTAAATATCCCAGACACCAAAAAAAGTGAAAAAATAATAATAATGAAAAAAAGATGATAGTAAGTATAAAAATAGGACCAACTGCTGGAGCTGATGTGCACAAAGAGTACTAATAGCCAGATAGTGATACTGATGAAGTGGAAACAGTATCTAAGGGGAGATATACAGTGTATACATAGGTAGATACAATAAGGTAACCCTAGTTGTACTGGCCAAGTGATAACAGAATGGGCATATCTTATAACTAGTCAAGCTCAAAGTAATGTAAATCTGTCTGTGTGGCTCTAAGTACAGCAGGATCAAATAGGTATATGGCTTGTCAGAGAGTGTCTGGGAAGTCCACAGCAGACCTCAGATGAAATAGAGTCATGATTGGTAAAAACTGACAGTGGATAACATAAGAAATTGCTCTCCCCTATTATGATAGTCTCTTATAGCACCTAAATGTAGGTAACTGAGCACACAATTGTATCCTGATAGATTCAGGGCATAAGTATCGAAAAGTAGAAAACAAAAAATGGCTTGAATAAATCTATATAGTGTAAAGTATATAAAATCTGAAGTAGATATTTAGTAGATAACACCCCATAAAACAGGTACTAGGCTTAATTGGCAGATAAGGGATAGCGTCCAGTATACTACTGAAAATCCCTAAATGGACTCTTAAGCTAAATAGTGCACTAATAAATCTCTGGGTCACAGGATAGATTATTCAGTACTGTGAAAAAGTCCCTGGGAAAAAGAGCCCGCTAGAATGGAAAGATCAACTGAATGCTTATCATACTTGTAGGTATGCTGTGCTAAGCTTAAGGAGTAGATAACAACTGAACAACTGAGTGCTTATCATGCTTGTAGTATCTGGTATCACTTAGGTGTGCTGTGCTTCAACTGGAGGAGTAGTGAACTGCCTATCGAGAGCTAGATAGACCCATATCTGAGAAAGACCCAGAACCGTAGGCTAAAAGCAGCTGCAGAGCAGTATAAATTTAAAAACCCACAGAAGTGTGGAGTCTACCTTATGTAGACTATCATCTTTTTTTTCATTATTATAATTTTTTCACTTTTTTTGGTGTCTGGGATATTTAGATGTGTTTATCCAGTATTGGACAATAAGTTTTTTTTTATTTTCAATGCATATGTATATTAGGCACTATATGCCAATTACCTTTACTCAGTAAATTCCATTAGGGTAATAGGACTGGAATTGGGTGTGCCTCTTTGCAGACCTGTTTCAAGCCCTCTCTATTATATACTAAAATAACACTTTTTAAAGATTTTTTTATATATTCAAAATAGTAATTCGAATAGATTTTTTATTATTAAATTCTAACACTAGATGCATGTATTAAAGATAAAAGATAAAAACCCCATATATTTACACTATATAAGGCATATTCCTGTCAAGCAATTAATTAAAATCATGAGGGAATCTATGTTTAATGGAGGTTTCTATAAGACCCCATTGTAAGACTGGGTTAAAACTCGGGGCATCTATGCCAGCTACTTAAAATTACGATAAGATTTGATGCCTCTTTGTCTGTTAAAACTAACAAAAAAATCATTTGATCTGACATTATCTCCGTAATTTAGATAGCCATAAAAATACTAGCTGTGATGTAAAATGTGTCATTGATAGTAATTAACCCCTTAGGACAAAATAGTAATTGGAATTGATAATGAAAATAACAATGTAACGATTACTCAATCTATTGGTCATAACCCATAAAATTGATCACTAGGACGAGGCCAGCACTCATAATAGTGTATGCCCATCTGATTCCATTGATCAATTTAAAAAGTTGACAGGAAATTTACAGATTAGATATTTCTTTAAAAGTAAGAACACCCTGCATGAGGAGATACATACATTCTTGGGAATAGATGCTTAACACTTTTGAAGACACACCTTTTACCTCAGGAATTCTTGGGACACTGAAAATATCTTTGTTAGCCAGAGCACTTCTGTACTTAGAAAATTTATCTTTCACTTGGATTCCATCTTCTATATCTTTAATACTCTTACTCATACATTCATTGGATTATCTCCAACAATATAACCTCTACAATATGAGTTAATTAAATTTTTACTAAAACATAAATATACCTGGATAATGATGATCAGATTTAAAAATGTTAAAATAATAATTAGCTAAAGGGAATAATATAATTCTGGATTTAAAATTTCAGCTGAAATTAGTAATTATATGAATTTGCTGGTAATTTGCCAAGTTTAGCATATCAAGCTATTATCCAGAGATATTAGACACTTCCTTAATAATTCAGGGATAAGTATTTATATTGTTACCAGATACTAGGAGACTGCAATGAGTTGTAGCATAATTGTTAGGTAACTGCAGTAAAGCGATTTTAAGACTAAGGATTTTCATATGGATAGTGGATGGTCAAGAATAATTAATTTGACTATGTGCGTGAGATAAAACATTGCATTTTGTTTGCAATGGTTAATGTGTTTACTCTGTGAGAATTTAGCCAGCTGTGAATGTAACTGTGTGAATGTAACTGCTAGTATCCGTTAATGGCTTTGTACTGCTTTCTGTGGTAATTTTTCTCATCTATGTTAAAACAATATCAGTTGTGGTGATTTACAAAGTTGCATGCATATAATTTCCTTTGAATTTAATTTTGACATTGTTGAATACTGTTACTAATAGCCTATTGATTATTCATGTGTATAAAAATCTGTACTGTTACTTGCTAGTACGCTGTATATATTTTAAATTCTTCACATATATTTATTAAATCTTTTTACATAATTAAGCGATTTTATCAATTACAATTTGAAATGCAAGCCTTATATTTAACCTTGTAACTTCCAAAACACTATAAAGGTACTTTTTACTCGGGAGACTTCACTGAAACCAAATATGAGTGTTAAAACAGTACAACACATCATCATGATGATGATGATGATAACATCAGTAGTGATGTCCCGAACGGTTCGCTGCGGACGGCGAACATATGACCATGTACCTCACAGTCAGCAGACACATTCCAGCCAATCAGCAGCAGACCCTCCCTCCCAGACCCTCCCACCTCCTGGACAGCTCACTAAGAATGCAGCTTCAAAATGGATGCTGTCCAGGATGTGGGAGGGTCTGGGAGAGAGGGTCTGCTGCTGATTGGCTGGAATGTGTCTGCTGACTGTGAGGTACAGGGTCATATGTTCGCCGTCTGTGGCGAACTGTTCGTGACATCACTAATCATCAGTGAAAGTGCAGTTTTTGTGTAAATAAAACAAAACAAATATGAACCCTAACTTGGCCAGGATTTGTGACTAAGT
Organism: Pelobates cultripes; assembly: GCA_933207985.1. Classification (NCBI taxonomy): domain Eukaryota; kingdom Metazoa; phylum Chordata; class Amphibia; order Anura; family Pelobatidae; genus Pelobates; species Pelobates cultripes. Next base: position 45,692,908 of record OW240924.1, on the reverse strand, counting down.
GACAACTAAAAAAGACTGGACATATACCATTTTAATTACACTGGGTTGTCTACTTTTTCAAATGGTATGCCATGATGGGGATAATTCTCAATCCTTGACTGCCATACAGTCTCAAAGAAAACATAACCAATCCTGCAAATTTCAATGTGTAAAAACTGAAAAGGGGAAAGCCCTATATTTTATCCTCTAAGCTTCCAAAACCCTATAAAACAAGTAAATGGGCATACTGTTGCACTTATGAGACATCGCTGAACAAAAATATGTGTATTTTATTGCAGTTAAAGCTAACAGTATTATGACATTCACAGTTAAAATGCCACGCAGAACTTAAAAAACATTTCTTAATTTCTCAAATTTTTCATTTTATTCATATTAAATTATGTTTCGTATATAAATATTTGATGTGAAATAAAAGCTTTGTTTCTCCTGAACAAAATTATATATAATAAGTGTGTGTGCACTTAATATGAAAGAGGTAATTTATGGTTGAACAGACGTATAGCTCAAATTCCAGGTATGTTTTTTTTTTTTAAATTCTTTATTTTTGTTGTACATAGCAGTGACATACGCCACAACAGCGTGTCTAAGAATGTACTTAAATGGAACAGTGGCATGAGGAATTGCACATTTTTGTATAATTGTAACAATCATCAGCTTGGCTAAACAGTGAAGTAATTAATATAGAATGAAAAGGTAGCTTATTTTAACAATCAGAACAGAAAATAACCTCGCTAGTGTTTCATGTTAGCTAGTTTTGAGTGACATAGAATAACGTATGAATCATTGATTCAGGCTAGTTCTAGCTATTATACAAGGGTGGATAACATATGATTAGTTTACTGTCAGCACTAAAGTGTAGTAGTAACAGGCTGAGTGTATGTGCTTATTGGCTACGTGCCATATATAGGCGATATTATGAAACAAGGGAGGCTATCAAGTGCTTCATTAATTAACCCTGTAGTGTGAAGGCAAGTCTCCCCTTTAAACAATAGGTGTGTGCTACGCTGAAGGTTAAGCTTATCATACTGTTGCAGTTAATCAAGTTCAGATGGGTGTCAGGTGGCAGGTGTTAAGATGCTGTGTTTCGGAATCAGTCCAGGCGACAAGCAATTAACCACCTAAGAGAGTGTTGGTTGGTTTGCCTGCAGGGTGCCCAGAGTAGTTCAGCCAATGCCTATCGGGTACTGGGTACAGTCCAGGAGTGAGTGGTAGTCCTGCATGGCAAAGCTCCTAGGCACTGGCAGGTAGGTCGGTTCCTCGATTGCTTTTGCAGGAGTCCCTTTCCACTTTTCCGGCTGTAGTTGTGACCTTTGCTGGGTTGCTCGCTGGGGTCTCGTTGTGCATCTCGTCGCACCGCGGTATCGGCTGGCTGGGTGTCGAACCGCTCTTCGCCCCCCCAGTTGGTCCCACGGTTTACAGCGTTTTACGGTAGTTGGGTTATGAACCTTCTTGCGGGTATTGACGTCGGAAGCGTGGGGTGTACTTTGCGGGGTAGGCCTCTCGCTCTGTCTTGTGGCCGACATATGCTTGCGTGCAAGGCCGGTCTCTGCTTGTCTCCTCGGCTTGGTCTGTTTTATTGGCAGGCCTTCGCTTTTGTGTTGGCGCCCAGTTCTTGCTTTCTTTTCTCTGTGAGAATTGCTTTGAAGGCAGGAGCGTGCGGGTGGCAGTGTCGGCTTTTGCTCTTTTGGGACTCGCTTTAGGGCTTGATATGTGTCTAGTTTTTCCCAGAAGGCTTCAAAGATGGCATTCAGCCTTGCCTCTGTGTCATCCCTGGGAAATGTGTCGGGTCGTCCATTTGCTGTTGCCGCCATTTTGATATTCGCTAACTCGGTCTGCCTGCGCCGTCCCTTGTATCGCATGGGCGCTCCTGGGACCGGGATAACCCCCGGGTGACGAGGGCTTATGTGCCCGTTGCCAGCTTTGGAGGGCTGCGGGGGACCGGCCGCCTCCCCCATGCTGCACTTGCTTGTAGGCTGCAGGTGTCCCTCCTCTGTGTCTCGCCAGTTGGGTCGTTCATTTGGTGTCTGCTGGTGCCCCATGGGGTCACCTCTCCGCATGTGGCACTTTTATGTCAGCTATCCGCCGTTATTGGTCTGATTTAGCGTGTTTTCTGGCAAGCAGAGCAGGAGCAACTCTATCCTGCGACCGTTCGCCTCTGCGGTCAGGCCCCGCCCCCCCCAGGTATGTTTTGATCAGAACTTGTACAATTGCCTCCGTCCTTAAGGGGTTAGAAAATTTTAAATAAAAATAAACATTGGCGCAAACTATTTGAAAGCTTGGAATCTCTGAATTCATTAAACTGCCAGAACTGGCATATAAAATATGTCCCTCATTGAGGGATAAACTCCCAGTTAGTGAGCCTACAGCTGGCACACAAAGAAAAGGTAATTAACTATGTGTTAATTGTGTTGCATGTCACTCCATGATTTTACCTTAATGGTAAAAAATACTTAATGTGTGACATGCCATACAAGTTTTGTTGTATACATTTTGAAATGTCCCTGTGGGTTACTAAATGTTAGACAGACATTAAAGACATTTTCAAAATACAAATCTACTATTCACACAGGTGCAACAGAATTACCTACATCAGCTCACTTCTAGGAATTTATACACAATTTATCACAATTAAAATTCCAGATTATCGATCATTTTCTAGAAAATAAAGTCAGTTGATAGGAGTAAACAGGTTTGATAGGAGTAAAAAATTACTAGATAGGAGGTATTCCTGATTAAATAATTCGATACTCTAAGACAAGCATGTCAAACTCAAAGTCTGGATCGGGCCACATAAACAAGGTTTATGTTTATGTGGGCTGCAAAAAAAAAAAATACCGTAAATTTTCATAGAAACTTAGGTTTATTTTAAAAAGTACAGTATAACCTCCCCAAGCATCCCCCTCTACTAAACCACACCACCCTGTGCCAAATCTGATCCTCCCGCTGACACACACACATATTCACTGACAGACACACACATACAGACACACTGACACACACACATACTCACTGACACACACTCACAGACAGACAGACACATAAACACACACACATACTCACTGACAGAGACACACACACACACACACACTCACTGACAGACACACATATTTGCTGACAGACAGACACACACTGACAGACACACAAACACACATACTCACTGACATACACACACACTCTGACAGACACACACATACTCACTGAAAGAGACACACACTGACAGACACACACATACTCACAGACAAACACACAGACATACACTCACACATTCTTGTACACACTTTTTTTTATTGCTCCTTACCTTAAGGAGCCGATGTGGGGCATCTCCCTGGGATCCTTCCTGCTCCTCATTGCCCCCTTGGCGCGGTTTAGTGATGCCGGGTGCCGGAATATGACGTCATATTCTGGCGCCCAGCTTTACTTCGGATGGTGTGAGGGAGAAGTGAGGAGCAGGTACACTGAGCTCCCTGGCTGGCCACCAGCATCCTGCTTCCTCCCCGGGCCGAGTAAGTGTTAGCAGAGTAGGCACCAGCAATATTGGGAAAGCAGGTGCCTACTCTGCTATAACACTGAGCATGTACTCGCGGCTCGGCTGGCCGCAAAGACGGTGCTTGTGGGCCTCATGCGGCCCGCGAGTTTGAAATGCTTGACCTTAGGGCTTATATGTTGACAATGACCTTACACCATTACTCTGAGTAACTTTGTTTTTAATTTTGACTATATTTGTATTTTAGCAATAATTATTTTGTTGTTTTTCTTGTTGCAAATGTTCTTAAATTATTTATGGGTCTGGAATACCTTGAAACCCAGACTCAGTTCATTTCTTCAATACACTTTGGAAAAATACAAAAAAATACATAGTGGCACTTTTATTAAATATTCTAGTAACCATGCACTCCTTGAACTTTTTCATTATGAATTGTTATCATTTAATAATAATCATTGATTCATTCTGAGTAGTACTTAGTATATTTCACTTTTCACAGCATGCCATATGGTCCCAGATGGCGCCGCCAGATGACAGATCCTCCTGCTCATCAGAGAATTTCACCACGGACCTGGAGGTAGAAACATCCCTTACTAAAACCCCAGAGGGATATCTGCCTCACCCATTAATAACTAGGAGCCAGTTACTGCCGCACTTCTCAAAACTGTGCTGGGAGAATTGGGTGCAAATATTGCTGAAGATATCTCCCAATTTAAGGCAAACATAGAACATACCAACACAAGACTCACTCAGTTGGAAGCAACAACCGGTGCCCAAGACACTAAACTGACCAATATGGAGCAGAGGCTGGACAATATAAAGCAGGCTCAGCGGGACATAGAGGCTCGAATAGAAACGCTTAAAAACTATAGGCAATGCTACAACCTGAAAATGTGAGGAGCTGCCACACTACCTCAGGAGGCTTTTTATAGTACAAATGCCACCCAAGCAGGCAAAAGGCATGAAAATAGATGGTATATTCCGAAGTCCCTGACTGACCCAGCGACCGCAACGGCTGACTTAATCGTTTGCTTCCAATCTACTCAAGACAGGGCCCTCTTCCACATGGCCATAAGGAGAAAACACCTTTCCAGTTCGAGGGCTCACTCATCTATGTCTACCCCGACCTCACTGGGTCTGGAACAACAGACGCACGTTTGACCAACCTAGATCCCTCCAAAATCTGATATTCACCCCTAGGGTACCCAAGGAACACTCCACCACTGTTGTGGTCACTTTACTGTCACCTAAGCCACTGCCCCATGGCAGTGAAAGCAGGCCTCATCCAACCTAAGGGCTGTCTAAAGCCCATGGTGAAAGCAAATTTGTATGTTTCCTATTTTGCAGTTTTCCTTTTATTTCTTAATGGTTTCGTTGCTAGTGTTATATTTTTATTTTTCAGTTTTACACTATGACCCTCTGGGTTGCAACTCAGAACTCTAAAATGGACGCTTTCCAGTCATGAACCTACCCAGGTTCCCTCGCAGCCACAACACACAAAGCATTTCACTTCCCTTTCCGTTATATGGCCTATATAGGCACTTTGCAGAGGGTTTGATCCTCCTCCCCCCCACCCACATTCCATCTGCCAGTAACGTTTATTTTTCTCTTGACCATAAAGGTAGGAATCGATCCTCATGGGGAAAGGTAACTGCCCCAAGGAGTCCACTAGATGAGCCTTTTTCGATGGCTTCAATTCGATATAATTAACAAAAACCCTCTCTTCACGAGTTATAACTATGAGAGACAATACCGAATATGATATTATTGTGTCATGCTCTTGAATATGCTGTGTTCCATACTTCCTGGTGTGGGATCCATTTGAGTATTGATTGCAATTCTGTATTAATTTAACAATTTGAATAACATTTATATTTTAATTGCAATAGGTTTTTGTGACAAGCTTGTCTTTGATTAAATTGGATCTCAGCCTATTAGGTTCAGCCAACTGAATCTTGATGCATTTCATTCAACTAATTAAACAAGTGTATGCTTACAATTTCACATGCATCTATGGTTAACCATGTGCCCTATATATATGGATTGTGTTTATTGTGATAAATTAATAAAAGAAGCAGAGGAATAAAGTGGTTTAAATGATGTTCTAATTACCCTGTGTGAAGTCATTCAATAAATACATATTTAAGTGGGCAAACCAATAAAACAATGTTGGGTGAGGGCACACACAGTGACATTACTAAGCTCTTGGATACAATATTAAACAATAGACCATAGTGTAGTACATCTCAATTTAGAATATATATGGTTATTCTCTCACATCCAACTCACATGTAGTTCTTGTTGGAAGATTGGAAAATGCTTTCTTCTGCTTGACATTATATATAATATGTATCATCCATGTATTTGTATGTTCATACAACACATTTTTCGTTCTTACTAAAACTTGTGGGCATATGTCACTTCTGAAACTCTTTGGGAATTATTCTGTTCTGAAAATTATAAAAGTTATGGTAGCTTTATTAAATTGCTTTAATGATATATTAATCTATGGATAATCTATAAATCTAAATCTTACAGTTGATTCCCTGATAATCAATTAAAGAAAGATCTTATCACTATTAATTTCTGTAGAAAACAAAACCATAAAAATGGTTATGTAATCAACAAGAATTTTTAGAATTACAATTTATAATATCATTAGCTTCTTAAATGTATAATATATTCCCAGATTTTTATAACGTTTTAATAACTTTAATATTTAATATATGTGACCAGCATTCCAGCACCATTTTTGATTCCTTTTTACAATCTACTTAGTTTTTACAACTTATTTAAAGCATGTTTTTAGATACTTTTAGAGATATCCATCTGATACCTATGTACTAGTTTGCAAGATATGTAATTAATTTTATTTATTTCATTTATACTAATTCTGGTCACATAACTATTTCCTTCAAAAATAGCCCTTCAAAATTTCTGTTACTTTTTAACTTTGTTATTTTACCTATTGTATTACATTTAAACAGAGAGAGATATTATATTGAAGATTCCTGGACCATCTTGTTTTATTCTTAACACCTTGGACTGTAATTTACTCGGTGGGGAATGTACCACCAAAGTGATACTTACCTCCACTGCAAACTGCTTCAGAGGCACTACCTGACAGCCTATACAGTCCCCCTCCACTGATTCAGGCCACTCTTACAGAGTGATCATATGGCCCCAATAGCTGCCTGACATATAAATTTCGTATTATATATAACTATAAAAATACAATTGAAAGGAAATTTTATATATAATAAATATATATATATATATATATATATATATATATATATATATATATATATATATATATATATATATATAAACCCACAAACTTTTAAGGGTGGTCAATACTCAGAGGACTTGCTTTCTGTGAAAACTTAGCTTTTATTGCACTGTCTGTCAATGTTTCAGTTTAAAAACATAAACTTTCATCAGGACAATCTTACACATGAAACACACAAGAAAAAAAAATAATAAAATAAAATATATATATATATATATATATATATATATATATATATATATATATATATATATATATATATATGCCATTCCATTAGAAAACACAAACCTCTTTTTCATGCAGACCACCCACTTCCATGTGTAGGTTACAACCATTGCCATGGCAACCGAGACAAATATCATCCCGATAAATATCTGAATAAAAACAATTAATAGTTAAAGTACCTTTTAATCGGATGATTCCTTTAATAAAACTACTGCCCACTCTTAAATATAATTACATAAATATACACATAAACTTTAAATATATATATATATATATATAATATATACAACATACAAGATCCAGCGCACTTGCTCATTCACTAAACAGCCATTTCAAGTATAACAGAATGTAATAGTTTTATTTAAAAACACCTCACCTGAGCAAAAAATAATGGGGGTTTAGTTACAGTATATATTCATACATTGCATAAGCCTGCCACAACGTCAATGTACCCCATTCTTGGCAGTTCCTATTCTAGCCACTTAAAACTTGCTTTTTGGGGGATCTGCCTGGCAATCATGGCAGTCCCTCTGTAGTGAACCTGTCAATCCAGCTGATCAGAGTGTGAGTTTCCACAGAGGGTAAGTATCTAGGCTGGGGGGAGGGGCATTAAAGCCCTTCTCTTGTAGGACAGCATAGCATGTCCTAACATCATTAAGTACTCAGACTTTGTTTTATTCACTTTATTTAGTTGATGTAGCACCTTTTCTCGAGTCATCCAAACACAATTTTTCAGCAATTGTTTTTTGCAGCAATCATTTACATATCTCTTGCCACAGGTTTCTCTTTAATATATACTGAAGAAAAAAATATTATTTAACATTTCTGCTGCCCTTTTCTGATTCTTTTTTACTAACACACCCATCTATGATTTTCGGTGTAGCTACACTTTCATTTTATTTTATTTTTTTTAGAATATTAAAGGGACACTATATTCACCTGAACAACTTTAGCTTGATGAAGCAGTTTTGGTGCATAGAACATGCCCCTGCAGCCTCACTGCTCAATCCTCTGCCATTTAGGAGTTAAATCCCTTTGTTTATGAACCCTAGTCACACCTCCCTGCATGTGACTTGCACAGCCTTCCATAAACACTTCCTGTAAAGAGAGCCCTATTTAGGCTTTCTTTATTGCAAGTTCTGTTTAAGATTTTCTTATCCCCTGCTATGTTAATAGCTTGCTAGACCCTGTATGTGATTAAAGTTCAATTTAGAGATTGAGATACAATTATTTAAGGTAAATTACATCTGTTTGAAAGTGAAACCAGTTTTTTTTTTTCATGCAGGCTCTGTCAATCATAGCCAGGGGAGGTGTGGCCAGGGCTGCATAAACAGAAACAAAGTGATTTAACTCCTAAATGACAGTGAATTCAGCAGTGAAATTGCAGGGGAATGATCTATACACTAAAACTGCTTTATTTAGCTAAAGTAATTTAGGTGACTATAGTGTTCCTTTAATGTATTTAAAAATCATTTTTTGGGTTAGTTTTGATCTCTTTGGCTTTCTAAGTTTCTAATTTAGCCCATCTAATCGCCTGTTTATAAACATTATTGACTCACTTATATCTCATATAGGATACATCTGATTTGTGTGATTTAAATGCCCCTTTCTAGTTTTAATTTCTCGATTTACCTTCCCTTTAAGCCACATTGGTTTCAATGTGTTTCCTTTTATTTATTACCCAATCGTATACACTGAGAGGTGCACATCTCTAACATTTAATTGAAGATATTCCATTCATCCTCAGTTTTTTTCCTCTAAAGAGAGTGTTTACTACATTACTTTTAATATTTGTACATGTTATTTTTAATCTAGTCATAAACTGCGTATTTCATCGTAAGTAAAACTGTCACTTACATAATCACATATAATGTAACGGCAGATAAGAACCATTCGGCCCATCTAGTCTGCCCAATTTTCTAAATACTTTCATTAGTCCCTAGTCTTATCTTATAGTTAGGATAGCCTTATGCTTATCCCACACATGCTTAAACTCCTTCACTGTGTTAACTACTACCACTTCAGCTGGAAGCCTATTCCATGTATCCACTACCCTCTCAGTAAAGTAATACTTTCTGGTATTATTTTTAAACCTTTCCCCTTCTACTTTAGGACTATGTCCTTTTGTTGTGGTAGTTTTTCCTCTTTTAAATAAAAGGCTCCTCTTTTACTGTGTTGACTCCTTTTCTCTGGAAATTACGTCATTTAAAAAAAGCATTAAAAACCACCTTCAACTTGTAATAATGATTTTTCATGTGCTGCTTAATTTCTGTTACTATGTATTTTCAAGGTTTTGCAAGTGCCATCACAATCCAGTTTAGTCCAGGCACAACAAAGGCACATGTAAAAGACTGCTAAATTTTTCTGTTTTGCTTTAAGTTTTGAGATAGTGGACTTTGCCCTTTGCCCTGTCATGTGAGGAGGAAGGGATGGGGTGGCAGGAAGAAGAGGACTGGGGAGAAGCCATGTTCTCTGAGTCTGCTTCAATGGTCTATTACTGCTGGGACAGTGAAATAATAACAGGGGAAGGCTAGTGCACTCCAACTACAAGATGTCTGCTAGTAGAATTACAAGACTTGTTATTTAATATTCATCTCCCTGCAGATTCTGGAACTTTCTGCAGGAAAGTGTGCAGGAGTGTGAATGAGCTTTTGCATCCTGTCTGCAGAAGGAAGAGAAAGGATTGCCATTACTGTTCTTCTGCTGTCCTACATTCTGCTGGATCTCTCTGGAGATATCTGAAGTTACAGAAGTCACTCAAAGGTATTGTCTCCATAGATTGCTTCAGGATTCTCCCTTATAACTGTATCTGGGTAGCGCTACCTACACCTAAGGGCACCATCGTTGTGCACATAATTCACCTGCAGGTACCCATGAGTTTAACTGTTCAGATGTAGCTATTAATGTTATGAAGGGAAGTTTGTTGTCTGCATTCCTGCTGCTAAAAACTCTTGTGACTGTATCATTCCTACATCAGGGACTTTATCATCATTTAACATGAGCCAGGAGCTGCATTGTTGTTTCTGCTGTTATATGTGTATCTCTTTAACCACAATACAGTGTGTATTTCCATGTCTGTAGTTATTTCATGTCTCTGAGTTATTAAGTGGAGGGTACTCATCTACTCAGTAGGGTGGGTTACCCATAAATAGAAGTTGAACTGAGTGGAAGCACTGTGTCAGAACAAGATGTCCCGATCTCCCAACTATAGCGGAGGCTCAGGATCCCTGTCAGTGACAGAAGAAGGTGTAACTGCTGCTAGCTACGGCTTGTTGCCAGGAGCAGGGCAAAAAAGGGTTACAGATGGAGGCACTGCTGAGATGGATCGGGACTGCAAAATTGTAAAAAGAATCCAATGTCTCAGCCCCAAAGAAGTCAGGGACTGGGCCAAGAAGAAATTAATTCCCCCAAATCAAGTTGTAGTTGTGTGTAACTGTAACGAAAATATACCCCAACACGCAGGATTTAAGCTAAACAAATGTCAGCACAGAGGGAAGGTACATCTACCGGACCTTAGAGTGGCCGGACTCGACGTAAAGGAGAGAGATACAGAGTCAGGAGCGATCCGAGGTCAAGGGCACAAAGAGACAGCGTAAACTTGGATTAGCCGGGGTCTGGTACACAGAAAACAGCAAGCCGGCAAACAGAACAGATAAGGATAAAGAGATAACGTAGTCAGAAACAAAGCCAAAGTCAAGTACGAAGGAACACAACTGAACACAACAAGCGCTAAAGGGAACTGAAACAGAAACCACGATAGGGCAAGGAACTAAGGGAAAAAGGTGTGTATATATACCTAAACATCTAATATGATTGGTCCCTGTCACATCCATGCCCCCAAAATGTAGGTGTATGACAGGGACCAATGGGATGCCTTTTCCAATTTAGGCTCCCACTGTCCCTTTAAGAGCGCGCCCGCGGCGCGCTCTTAGAGTTAGGCGGGACACGTGTCCGCTTCTCGCGGTCACTGCCTGCCTTCCTGTTACAGCCGTCGGATTAGCCGCGCGCGGCTCGTGCAGGAGCAGGACCGCGCGCGTCTCGAACAGAGGACCCCGGCCGGCCCCTGGAAAGGGTAAGTACTGCTACAGTAACATGCCTATTAACTTGGAGAGGAAATGTTTTGAAGATGCCATTCGACAGATCCCAGGGTTACAGAAATTCTGCCTTATACAGACAGAGAAGGATGAGAAGGCAGGACTTGCTGTTGCTCTAGTGTGGTCCAAGCATCTAATGAGCATAATTACAGGAGACTTAAAGCTTTCTCTGGAGTTATGCCAATACCAACCGGGGAAGAAGGATTTGCTCTGTGGAGAAGTAATGTAACCCAGAAACTAAAGGAGTGGACCTGTACTGAAGAGTTCAAGCAACTGCGGTTGATCCAAGGCCACTAGAATTAATAAAGTGTCACCTGCTACACTTCCCAAATTCTCCTGCTGACGATCTTTTAAAGGTGTTAGACCATACTTATGGTGAAGAAAGTGAAGAGGAAGAGCTCCGGTT
>OW240924.1:45629987-45681307 GCA_933207985.1 Pelobates cultripes | reverse complement strand
ACAATATGCTGCCACGGTTCAACAGGAGAAGGAAACCCTCACTTACTATCTCATTAGATTAGAATTAATGCTAGGAAAGTTGTTTGAGAAGAATGTTCTCACATCAGAAAGGTTTGATGAATATAGAAGGAGACAAGTTCTAAGAGGAACTCTACCAAATGATTCTGTAGCTACAGCATTGGTCAACCTTCCACATGCTAAGGGGTTGTTGGATTAAGCTGAAACAATGAAAGAAGCCAAAATAATACATAAACAAGTTGACCATATCCTAAAGCATCATGATGGCATAAAGAAATCATCATCACATGAAAATCAAAAAGCAGCTGTATTAAACAGGGAAGAGACCAGGGAACAAGGAAGCTCTAAAAAAAAGTTCTCATATCTCTCCTCAGCCAGGGAAGAAAGGATAATTTAAATGTTTTAGCAGTGGGCAAGCAGGACATGCTGCAAGCAAATGTCCCTTGAATGATTCTCTTATTTCAGAGGGCTTAGTTGTTGATCCAGGCCCCACATGTGGCAGACCCTGGAAGAAGAAGCGGTTTTGGAAATGAAGAAAGAAGTTCTCTGGTGACAACTTGGCTGGAAATTCTAGAGTAGAACCAAAATCCCTTGTTTTCCATGCATCCCCCTAGACACTGGGTATCAAGTAATGATCATCTTCCGGTCTTTTTATGAGGAGCATCTAAGCCATTTACCAATGTTACCAGCAGATGATGTAAAATTGTGGGGGCTGGGTTCTCAGAATTACTCCATTGAGGGAGTTATTAAAGTACAGATTTTGATCCCTCAATTGGACACTGGGAAAGAATGACCTATGAATGTGGAGGCTTTGGTGTGCCCACATCTAAATCGTCCCAGAGTTCCCATCATATTGGGGACTAATACTCAGGTGATGAGAAATGTGGTTCGAGGTTACTTGAAAGAAATGGACAATGCCTGCTTTAACAAATTGAATGAACTAGAACTAGCTCTGAGGCAAGAATGTCACAGATTAGCCCTTGAAGCCGGAACAGGTCAGATCCATTATTTGGGCCAACACCTGTTGACCTTCAACCAGGGGAAATGAAATCAGGAGAGTGTCAGTTTTGCCTAGAGTCTCTTCCTGAAGAGGATTTAATTACAGGCTGTAAGCGATATCCTTCATGAGATGGAGGAAGCAGGAATTATTCAAGAATCAAGAAGCCCATATGCATCACCTATAGTGGTGGTCAGAAAGAAAAATGGGTCAGTACGTCTTTGTGTTGATTACCGTACACTGAACAAGAGAACTATTCCTGATCAATATACCTTGCCAAAATAGAAGATGGCAGCCGGTGGTTCAGTGTCTTCGACCTTCGCTCTGGATACTATCAAGTCCCTATGAAGTCAGAGGATCAAGAAAAAACAGCTTTAATTTGCCCTTTAGAATTCTTCCAATTGACTTGAATGCCTCAAGGTGTTACCAGAGCCCCTGCAACCTTCCAGCGATTAATGGAGAAGACTCTAAGAGATATGAGCCCTAGGGAATGTCTAGTTTATCTGGACAATGTAATTGTATTTGGAAGAACCCCTGAAGAGCATGAGAAAGGTCTGTTAAATGTAATAGATCGTCCACAAAGGGAAGGCATTAGTTTGTCTCTTGATAAGTGTAAATTTGCTCAGACTTCTGTAACCTATGTTGGATACATTGTATCAGCAGATGGTGTTGCCACGGACCCAGCCAAAATAGAAGCAGTCGTCAACTGTCCTAGGCCCAACAACATTGAAGAATTGCGTTCATTCTTGGGATTTTGCGGCTACTACCATTGTTTTGTAGAAGGCTATTCCAAGATAGCCCGAAGCCTCCATGACCTCCTTAAAGGGGACTCTAGGAAGGCTCGGACCAGCCACTCTAAGGAACTTATAGGAGAGAAATGGACTCAGAATTGTGAAGAAGCTTTCCAACTGCTCAAGAGAAAGATGACTGAAGCACCCATGCTAGCTTATGCTGATCCCAATATGCCATATATGATCCATGTAGATGCAAGTTTGGAAGGACTAGGAGGGGTTCTCCATCAGGCATACCCTGAAGGCCTGAGGCCAGTAGTATATATTAGTCGGAGGCTTACAGGAAGTGAAAAGAACTACCCAGTACACAAGTTGGAGTTTCTTGCTCTGAAGTGGGCTATTGTGGACAAGTTTCATGATTATTTGTATGGTGCTAAGTTTGAAGTGAGGACGGACAATAACCCTCTTACCTACATCTTAACCACAGCTAAGTTGGATGCCACAGAACACTGGTGGCTAGCAGCAGTATCAAACTATGATTTCTCTTTAAAAAACAAGCCAAGTCCTACAAATGTGGGGGCAGATGCTGTAACGGAGCTCCCTGTACTACGACCGAGTACCCTCCGTTGATGGATGCTCCTAGCGCTTCCTGAGGACTCCAAACACTGCAGCAGACACCACAACCACCGCAGACTCCACAACCGCCGTAGCTTAACTGGAGTCTCGCCGTCTTCCTTCCACCCTGGATCAGCTTCTGTCCTCCAGGACCGTGTGGGGAAGACCTCTCCTCCAGGAGAGCGTAACAGGAACAGCTCTTAAAAGAGCTAAGTGATTAAAAGCTCAGGGGAGTATGCAGAGCATAGCAATCCCCAGTGTGATATAGCAGTTCCCTCCAATAACGAGACAAGGCTACGTATTGAGGGTCAAGAAGATCTGATCTTTAATGGCACACACTCTGCTTTTATGAGATTCTGCCCATGCAAGGGAGACACCCACATAATTAGCAGTATAACCAATCGGAACAATATACATTCGGGGAAATTCCCATCCCTCAGATAATCACATAACATAATTAAAACAGAACAGTAAAAATACAGTTTTTATACATGTACTATAACTTCCAAACTACACATCCAATCTTCATAAAAATTACATATTTGGAATCAATCCATTAAGGGGAGCAACATATTAAAAAATGGCACAAATCAGACAAGGGGTTCAAAAGTTAGCAAAAGTGTCTTTTGGGGCCTGGCTGGCAGCATGGTTTTCTGGCCCAAACCGGTTTTACAGAGGCCTCTATCCTGGACAATGGGGAAAGTAATCCAATTATCCAGGGATAGAGGCAGACTCCATTAACCACATGTTAGCAAAAGACACAAAAAGACACAAAAATACATAACTCCTATTGAACTGAACAGAACCCCCACATTCAACCTATCCCCAGATGGCTTGGATCTGAGCGCTCAATATATCCAAACAGCGCTCAGATCCCACAAATACAGTCAAATCGCCATACACACTAGGTCCATAGTCATGGGGCAGAAGGCTGGCAATTAGGCTTCTCCATAACACAGGGAAGCAGGGCAATTTGTCAAATAAAATAACAGTTACAAATGGCAGTTTGTAACAGATGCTCTATCTAGGAGGCCTGGATTGCCTATTACCAACGAAGATGGGGAGTGGGTTGAGATTCCAGGCCCAGGAGTCAGAGCCCTATGTCAGACTTCTATTGTGGAAGATGGATGGGTCAATTTTTCTGATTTAAGATGTATTGATTCTCTTAGTTGTTCCCCCAAGGCAATTCATGAAGCCATGTGTCTTCCAATTGCTATCCCTGAATGGTCTGTCATCAGCTTAGATGAGAAAAAACAAGATCAACTCAAGACCCAGTAATTGGCCGTCTCATCAAAGCTGTGGAGAAACAGGATTTCCAGTATATTAAGGATTTGCCTGTTGAATTACGAAACCATTTTAAAAGGGAGTGGAGTCGATTTCATATTGAAAATGGAATCCTATTCAGAGTTATACAGTACCATGATCTCCCTGGCAGAAAACAGTTGGTCCTCCCTCAAAGGTTTAGAGGAATGGTTCTTAGATCTCTACACGACTTCCGTGGCCATTTAGGAATTGACAATACTTTCTGCCTAATCCAGGATCGATTCTACTGGCCCTACATGAGAGAATCTGTGGCCGAAGATGCAGAAGATGCATCCAGTAGAAGACTTTACCTACCCGCATTCTGGCCCTATGGACTTAGTGTGTATGAACTACAGGTTACAGATCATTTTACTCGATATGCTCAAGCCTACGCTACCAAGGATCAGAAGGCAGTTACAGTTGCTAAAGTGTTATGGCAGAAATTCTTTACCCTTTATGGGTTTCCTAAACTATTACATTCTGACCAAGGTCGAGATTTTGAAAGCAGAATAATTGAAGAAATGCTGAGACTGTTACAGATTGAGAAAACTATGACGACTCCATATCATCCTGAAGGTGATGCTCTTTCGGAGAGATTCAATCGAACTCTATTGGATATGTTAGGCACTCTTAAAGATGTAGAGAAGAGGAATTAGAATCAACATGTAGAAACTCTGGTCCACGCTAATAATTGTACCAGACATGAATCCATTGGGTTTTCCCCTTATTTTCTGATGTTTGGCCGGGAGGCAAGACTGCCCATTGATATCCGTTTGGGAGTGTCTTCTGATGGCATGAGCCATGCTTCTCATAATCAATATGTTAGGAATTTAAAAGAAAGTTTACAAAGGGCATATAAATTGGCTGAGCTAGCTACTGACAAGATTAATGAAAATAACAAGTGAATATATGATTCCAAAGTACATTACAAAGACATTCAGCCTGGAGATAAAGTACTCTTGAGGAACCTGGGAGTTCCAGGGAAGCATAAATTAGCAGATCACTGGAGAGACACTCTTTGAGGTTATTTCCAAAGTTCCCAGGATTCCTGTGTATCGAATCAAAGGGCCTGAGGGTACGATCAAAGCTTGGCATAGAAATCACCTACTACCTATTGCTTTCTCTAGTGAGGATTCCAATTTGGAGGAGGACACTGGTGAAGCCAATAAGAATTCCAGCATACAGCCACTCTTAGAAACTGACTCCGAAGACAACCCTGGAGAAGGTCCCAGCGTGACTTCACCAACTAATGATAAAGAAGAAGCTACAGCTTCCAGCCTTGACAGAGACTGGTGGACAGTGCCAGAAACACAGTTGGTCTCTTCTACCTCTGCTCCTTTTCCTTCTTCCTCCTCATCTGGACTGAATCCTGAAAGTCTCAGCTTTGTCCCTCATTCACCAGTTAGGGACTCTAACTCTATACAAGGATCTGGACTTCTGTCTACCGGATCCCTTCCCAATGGTTTGGGTGAAAGACCCTGTGATGAATGAGTTTAACTGTTTAGATGTAGCTATTGATGTTATTAAGGGAAGTTTGTCTGCATTCCTGCTGCTGAAGACTCTTGTGACTGTATCATTCCTACATTAGGGACTTTATCATCATTTAACAGCCAGAACTGCATTGTTGTTTCAGCTGTTATATGTGTATCTCTTTAACCACAATACAGTGTTTATTTCCATGTCTGAAGTTATTTCACGTCTCTAAGTTATTAAGTGGAGGGTATTAAGCTACTCAGTGGAGTGTGTTCCCCATAAATAGAAGTTGCACTGAGTGGAGGCACTGTGTCAGAACAAGATGTCCCAATCTCCCAACTATAGCGGAGGCTCAGGATCCCTGTCAGTGACAGAAGAAGGTGTAACTGCTGATAACTACGGCTTGTTGCCAGGAGCAGGGCAAAAAAGGGTTACACAGATAATGCAAGTAAAGGAAGCAAAACATTATCTGGTTTCTCACCATCCACTAATTATGTTCAGTGACAGACAGTTTGCGTACTGGTCCGCCCCGGGTGCCAGCAGATTGGGGATTGCCATGACCAGCCCCGCCGGCCCCCCCATGCTGCAGCCGCCCGAGCTTTCTGTAGTTGGCCTCAGGCGGCTGCAGCTTTGCCCGGGCGGTGCGTCCATGAGGGCGGACCGCACCGCCCGGGTGCAGCCTGAGGAGAGGCTGACAGGAGGGAGCGCTGAACGCTTTGCTGTAGCGTGGCCGAGCCCTGCAGCATTGATAGTCCGACGGGTACAGAGAGCAGCTGTCTCCTGTACCTGGCCGGACTAACAGGAAGTGCACACTGAGTGTGCGTCCGGCCGGGTACAGGAGACAGCTGCTCCATGTACCAGCGGACTATACAGGGCTCGGCCACGCTACAGCAAATGTAGGGGAGGTGGGGTGTGAAGGGGGTGTGAAAAGGGGAGAAAGGGGGGTGAGAAAGAGGGAGAAAGGGGGTGAGAAGGGGTGAGAGAAAGAGGAGAAAGGGGGGTGAGAAGGGGTGAGAAAGAGAGAAAGGGGGGTGAGAAGGGGGTGAGAAAGAGGGTGAGAGAGAAAGAGAGAAAGGAGGGGGGTGAGAAAGAGAAAGGAGGGGTGAGAAGAAAAGGGGAGGGGGAAGAGAAAGGGGGGTGAGAAAGAGAAAGGAGGGGAGAGAAGAGAAAGGAGGGGAGAGAAAGAGAGAAAGGAGGGGGGGGAGAGAAAGGAGGGGAGAGAAAGGAGAGAGAGAAGGGGGTGAGAGAGAAATTAGGAGGGAGGGAGAGATATTAGGAGGGGGGAAAGAGAAATTAGGGGGGGGAGAAATTGAAATTAGGAGGGGGGGAGAGAAATTGAAATTAGGAGGGGGGAAGAGATATTAGGAGGGGGGAAAGAGAAATTAGGGGGGGAGAGAAATTAGGAGGGGGGGTGAGAAAGAGAAATTGGGAGGAGGAGAAGGAAATTGGAGCGGGAGGAGAGATTGACATTCATCACATACACACAATGCACCCCTTGCACACAGAAAAACACACAATGCATTACACACACAGACACACATACACAAGCAATGCAACCGTTACACACAATGCATCCCTTACACACACAGAAACACACAATGCATTCATTACACACACTCAATGCACCCCTTACAAACATTCAATGCATCCCATACATACACAGAAACACACCTTGCAGCCCTTACACATACAAACACAATTTCACACAATGCATTCCTTACACACATATCAGGACATCCCTACACACTCCACCCCCTGTGAACAAACTCATTGGTGGAACATGAAGGTGGACCCTGGGACCCAGACCTTGAGCTGTGTAAAGGACCCCCAAAAAATGGAGCTGCTTCCCGTTCTCCCAGAACATTGATTTTTGTGACCACAGTTACAAACCGCCTCCAGAGAGCCTGTTCTGCACCAGACCAGTGGAGCCAGACTGCAGCTAGAGCCCATCATCATCCTCATCTGGTTGTAAGTAGGCAATCTAGTATATTATTCGTGGCACTAAGCTCTAATTTACCTCACATTAAAGAAACACTATAGTCCCCAGAACCACTTCAGCTTAATGTAGTGGTTCTGGTGTCTATAGCCTGTCCCTGCAGGCCTTTTAATGTAAACACGGCGGCACTGCAGCACTGGCGTTAGTTAACATGGCATATCATATGGGTGGGGCGGGGCGGCAAACTTTACACAGGATCCGCCCCGGGTGTCAAATGCTCTAGGTATGCCCCTGGTGACAGAAAAGACCATCATTTAAAACAATGATTGATAGAGAGACCAAAAAAGAAAAAAGCATATTTGCCAAATGCAGGTATAAGTAAACACTATATTAAAAAGCCTGTGAAGTGACAGTTTCCCTTTAAATGCCTATCACTTTTTTTTTTTTTACCCCCAATATATTTCTGTGACAGATTATTTTTTATCAAAGAAATATCAAATGTGGCACATCTGCGGTACAGAAAGAAACACGTTATATGTCTCTGACCTAAACAAAATTCACTTTAACATCTGGCCTGTCAAATGTTTGACCAAATAACTTTGTTTTGAGAAGTTGCTGTGATGTGATTTTTATATTACAGGTTCAGCAAAAAGGGCATCACAAATACCACGGCTTAATGACCTTGATGGATTGATTTTTTTTATTTTTTTTTATGTTCCAGTCATATTTTTAACTGTGTACAGGAATTGTTTACTAAAATCACCATTTACATACATGATTATTAAGCATTAATCTTTTTATGTAATTTAACCTAATATCTTAAATAGTTCATAAACGCTGATTATGTAATTAAGGGGGAAAAAATATGTTGTCTATCTATCTGCTTGCGTATTGTCTATATGTCTATATCTGCATGTCTGTCTGTCCACCCACCCACTAACATTTATTTCCTTCTTTTCCTCCTGGCCAGGATTCTTCTGAAATCTATATTTAAAAAAATGGTCTCAAATGGATCTAGTACTTCACATTATCCAGGAGTATTAAGTTATGTCAGTCCAACTGTATAGAAGAGAGTTAACCAGGCAGGCAGGCAGGCAGAAATGGAACTACTGAATCAGATCTCATTCATAAACTCCAATTAAAACCTGGCGTGTTTTATACACCTGAGTGAGCCCGTGTTTCTGCAATGGATGATTATATATTGTATCCTACATGTTTTAATTAGCAGTGAACTTGTAATAATAAGTTATTTTGATTTTGTTTATTGCCATTTTATAATGTAGGTTAAATAAATAATAATTTATTATTGGACAGTACAGTTAATTATGTAAGTAATATAGAAAGAAATAGGCACAGGAAAAGAGAGAGGGAGGGAGGTAAAGAGAGAGAGGAGGGAGGGAGAGAAAGAGAGTAAGAGAGTGAAGGAGAAGGATAGAAAGTTATAAACAGAAAAGCAGAGAAAGACAGAGTAAAAGAGAGTACTGCAATAGGATAATGAGACATACTGACAGGGGTGGAGAGGCAGAGAGAGTGACAAATAGACAATAGAAAATTCAGGTTTTTTCGTGTTTGTTTACTAAAACGTAAACAAAAGTCCTACAAACAAAATATAAACGAAACGAAAGTGCAAATGCCGAATGCATTATCTTTTAATTTTGTTTTGTTCATTTAATAGACTCCATGCTGCAAGGAAATTAACTCCCACAGCAGGGAGAAATAACAGTGCATATGCGAAAAACCAAAAAACCAGGAAGGGAGCCAACAGCACTACCAGCTCCATCCTTGTAATAACTATTCCTAACCCCCCCCCCGCATTAAAACCTATGGGGGGGCACTATGACCCCCATATTAATAAAAGGAAGGTTAAATCCTCCTGCGTTCCCCTACTCAGTAGAGGTATGTCGCCTAAACAAATTTAGAAGTACTAGTGACTGGGCAGCTATTGGGGGGGACCTGGGATATGGTGGGGAACACAAATACTTAAATGGGCGGGACATAGTGCCCCCTGCGCTCCCACCCATGACCTGCGTGTGGGGGCTATTAATATAAATGGGGGGACCTAATGTCCCCCCTGGTGCCCACCCGTGAGCGGCAGGTGGGGACCCTAATTAAATAAATAATGAGGGGGACCTAATGTCCCCCCAGCTCCCCACCCATGAGCCTAATAAATTAAAGGGGGGACCTAATGTCCCCCCTGGTCCCCACCCATGACCGGCAAGTGGTGACCACAAATAATAAAGTGACTAGAGGTCCCCAAGCTATTAAAGTCTAGCTATTATAGCACTGTATGATTTAGGCTTGGGCTTTGTGTAAATGAGTTTTGTTTGTAAGGACAAGTGTGAACAAAAATATATGCGCTTGCTAAAAGTGACAAACACTTAATATCTGCCACTATTATGCCAAGAAACCACTTGTGCATAATACCAGAAGCACTCTTTATTTGGCAATATTACTCTATGACACTTGACCGTCAGCATGCGATTCGTAAACGATGATTTTTCCTTATATATGAGATTGCCTGAAATTCATTCAGTGCTCACCTATTGCCTCCTTTGCACGCTGCTCCGACAACACCATTGATATTTATTTACATTTCATCAGTAATTTATGCTGTGTATTAGAAGCTCTAAGCACTAATTGATGTACATATGACTCTTAGTGATTTACTTTTTATTGTGCATAATATGTTTTATGCAGTGATTGTTACACCCACTAATCCTAATAGCTACTTTTTGTTGGACACAACAGGTGAAATTATAATTCTATAATTGTATTTTTGTTATTTTTGCAGCATGAACCTGGAAATGTATACTTGCCAAAATTGGTAAGTGTTAATCTGGGATAGGAGGGATCTGTGTGAGGTATGAATCATGCATGCATTACCATAGAAAATTTACAGTCTGTACACAGACAACATATTTAGCCAGAAAACCATAAGCACAATACACTGTGAAAATATTTCATCAATTTTGAAATTTAAAATTAATTCAAAGTAAATTTCACATTCTTGATCAAAATGACTGAAATGGTAGCTTAGCTGACCTGCAATTCACTTTGAATTCACAACAATTCTAACTTAATTGAAAAACTGAAGTAATAATATTGGGCATTGATTGATTACTCCTGAGCAATCCTGATATTAATAATATAAGTATATAGACAAAATGGCGCTGGTAAGCACATACATGCAGTGTCACTAGACACAGGCCTGGGTGTCACAGCTATTAATTAAGCTGGCAGGCATGATACAGAATAAATCTAGAATTGAGCGGACACCTGGATGTTCGGGTTCGCCGAGTTTGGCCGAACTTCGCCAAAAAGTTCGAGTTTGGGCTCGAACTTGACCCGAACCGTATTCAAGTCAATGGGGACCCGAACTTTTGGGCACTAAAATGCCTCTAAAAAAGTCATGGAAAGGGCTAGAGGGCTGCAAAAGGAAGTAAAATGGGGGTAAGAGTAGGACAAGTGCCCTGCAAACAAATGTGGATAGGGAAATAACTTAAAATAACATAAAATACATACAAATTAAAAATAATAATCTTGAACTAGGAGGAAGATGTGGAGTAGGAGGTTGAGGAGGCGGTGTCACATATTCATCCGCTTATAGAAATGTGGTTAATGACATTTACTGTCCACACAGGAAAAGTTGTGCCGAGCAGCAACCTAATCCACAGAAGGGTTAATGCTGAGCAGTAATTGTGCAAATGAAACCTTGTGTCATGTATTCATCCGCTTAGAGAAAAGTGATTAATGACATTTACTGTCCACACAGGAAAAGTTGTGCCGAGCAGCAACCTAATCCACAGAAGGGTTAATGCTGAGCAGCAATTATGCAAATGAAACCTGGTAACTGACTTTGGGGTCAAAGGCCGGTTACAGCCTATCAGAACTAAAGGAGGGGTATTTAGGCCCAGTTCTCAGCCTGCTCAGTGCCCTGTCGTGGTTTCCCTTGTGGTTGTCCGAGAGCGCGTTCCTGTTTATAGTTTTCTACCTGGTTTTTGACTTTGGCTTTGTTTATTGACTTCTCTATATTCTGGTATCCTGACTCCTGGCTTTCCTCATCGCTGTGTCCCTTTCTGTGTTCCCTGACCTCGGCTAGTATTTTTGACTATTCTTTGTACGTTAAATCCGGCCATTCTAAGGACCGGTAATACGTTACTTATTTGTCATCCGTGCTGTACAGTTCTACGTGCTGGATCAAACAGTAATCCTGACATTACGACATGGCCATAGATCCTGTAGAACTGTGTCAGCACATAGCTGCTTGCGAGAGGAAATTAGAGGAGAATGATCACCGCATGGATCAATTCACTCAGGCTTTAAGTACGCTTCTCGCTAGAACGGAGCATCTGCAGCCTGCAGCGTCTCCTCCTATAGCACCTCTACCCTGTGTACCTCCACCCACTGTTAATAGGACTCCTTGCATCTCCTTATCACCATCCCTACAGTTTGATGGCAATATCCAGGAATGCAGGGGTTTTCTTAATCAGATGGAGTACCATTTTGAGGCCTCACCAGGGTCATTCCCCACGGACAGAGCAAGAATTGGTTATCTAATGAATCAATTAAAGGGCAAGGCCCTTGCCTGGGCTAATCCGTTGTGGGAGAGTAATCGGAGCATAGCTCATAATTACCAGGAATTCCTTGCCGAATTCAAGCTCACGTTTGAGCCATTGGGTAGAGAGGATGACGCCTCCACTGCCCTAATGCACATCAGACAAGGTAACCGGTCTATCTCGGATTATGCTATTGAATTCCGTACCTTAGCTTCCGAGGTAGACTGGACTAACAATGGGTTAATCTCAGCATTCAAAAAGGGTCTCTCAGAGACTATACTAGATGAGATAGCCGCTAAAGAATTACCTAAGAGTCTTAACGAATTTATTACGTTTGTCATGCATATTGATAATAGGTTAAGACTCAGAGAAGTCACCAGAAGCAAGACCAGACGTACGGCTATGTCCCTAGCACCTCAATTCTCTAAACCTGTTTTGTCTAACCTCCCTGTACAGTCCGAACCCGAACCTATGCAGTTGGGGGTCACTAGACTGTCAGAGGCCGAAAAACAGTATAGGAGAAGGGAGGGGTTATGCCTATATTGCGGTAGAAAGGGACATATGATAACTAATTGTCCAGTGCGTCCGGAAAACTTCCGCACCTAAGAACCTTAAGGGGACAGATCTTAGGTGTGATGGAGTTGTCCTCTAACAAAAACAAAAGTAGATTCCTCCTTGAGGTATCTATTTCCCTTGATAACAAGAAGTTTTCTTGCAGTGCCCTAATGGACTCAGGTGCTGCTGGAAATTTTATTGATGTCCAGTTTATTAGGGGTAATGAGATACCGGTCAGGGAGAGACCTACGCCGCTAGCTGTAGAGGCTATTGATGGTAGACCACTCACACAACTGCTTATAACCCACGAAACTGTCCCTATTATGATCTCCATTGGGGCCTCCCATAGGGAGGAGATGACGTTTCAGGTTATTACTTCTCCATCATGTCCTATCATATTGGGGTTTCCGTGGCTGAGTAAGCACAATCCCTATATTGACTGGGCTAATGGGGAGATATTAGAATGGGGTAAAGAGTGTATGGGGAGATGTATAAAACCAGTACTAAAGAGATTGGATACTATTGACCTTCCCACTACCACTCCCCAAACTCCTGGAGTTCCCATACAATACCGAGAACTTCAGGAGGTTTTTAACAAGGCTCAATCCAATGTATTGCCTCCCCACAGAGCATATGACTGTGCCATTAACCTGTTTCCAGGCGCTATGCCACCTAAGGGGGCAGTTTATGCCTTATCTCCCCAGGAGAGTAAAATAATGGAGGAATACATCAAAGAATCCTTGAGCAAAGGGCACATAAGAAAGTCATCCTCACCAGCTGGTGCAGGATTCTTTTTTGTTGAGAAAAAGGGTGGTGAGTTACGCCCTTGCATAGACTACAGGGCACTTAATAAAATCACTGTAAAAAATGCATACCCTATTCCACTCATTTCCGAATTGTTCGATAGACTTCAGGGAGCTAAAGTATTTACTAAGCTTGACCTTAGGAGCGCTTACAATTTGGTTAGAATTAAAGAGAATCATGAGTGGAAGACGGCATTTAATACCCGTAGTGGACACTATGAATATCTGGTAATGCCATTTGGGTTATGCAACGCCCCGGCCGTATTCCAAGACTTTATAAATGATGTACTCAGGGAATTCATTTACTCATTTGTCTTGGTTTATTTGGACGATATTTTGGTGTATTCCCCTGATCTTCAAACTCACCACTCCCATGTGAAACAGGTTCTGCAGACGTTGTTGAAAAATAAACTTTATTGTAAATTAGAAAAGTGCATATTTGACCAGCCTGAAGTCCACTTTTTGGGTTACAACATCTCTGCATCGGGATTTCAAATGGATCCTAAAAAACTAGAGGCTGTACTACACTGGCCATTACCCTCTGGTTTAAAAGCCATTCAAAGGTTTATTGGTTTTGCCAACTATTACAGAAGATTCATCAAGGGATTTTCTTCTGTAATAGCCCCAATCACAAATATGACTCGCAAAGGGGTTAGTAGCACGGTATGGTCCAAAGAGGCTGTGAATGCTTTTGAGACTCTTAAACAAAGATTTGCCTCTGCGGACATACTAAAACATCCTGACACCAGTAAACCTTTTATATTGGAGGTTGATGCATCCGAGACAGGGGTAGGGGCTGTTCTCTCTCAGAGAGAAAGCCAGGGAACACCATTGCATCCTTGTGGCTACTTCTCCAGAAAGATGTCTCCTGCTGAGCGCAACTATGATATTGGCAATAGAGAACTGTTGGCCATTATTCTTGCCCTCAAGGAGTGGCGACATCTTTTGGAGGGTTCCAAGGACCCCCTGTTGATCATAACCGACCACAAAAATCTGGCATATATAGGGGATGCCAAACGTTTGTCTTCCAGACAGGCTAGATGGTCACTGTTCCTTTCACGTTTTAACTTTCTCATTACTTATAGACCTGGTTCTAAAAATACCAAGGCTGATGCCTTGTCCAGGCAATTTGATAATGAGTCAGCTCCAGGAACAGATGACATCTCCTATTATTCCAGCAGAGTGTATTATTGCTACTACTGTCCTCTCACTGTCTTCTCCACTGCTTGGCACCATACTGGAGGCCCAGCCTCAGGCGCCCAGTGGTAAACCGTGTGATAAACTGTTGTTCCCCTATGTGAAAGGGTTAATATCATGAAAGTGTTCCATGACAATATAACTGCTGGACACCCGGGCATCAATAAGTCCACTGCCGCGATCACTAGATCATTTTGGTGGGATTCACTCAGGAAAGATGTAAAGGAGTATGTGCAGGCATGTTCTGTGTGTGCAGTTTCTAAGGTGACTCATGCACTTCCTTGTGGCCTGTTGCAGCCTCTTCCTGTTCCTGAGATTCCATGGTCCCACCTATCGATGGACTTTATTGTTGAGCTTCCTAGCTCTGCTGGGTTCACTACTATTCTCATGGTTGTAGACTGATTTTCTAAGATGGCTCACTTCATTCCTCTCAAGAAGTTGCCATCTTCGCAAGATTTGGTCCTAATTTTCATACGTGAAATTGTCCGTTTGCATGGCATCCCCCACAATATTGTGTCTGATAGGGGCTCTCAGTTTGTGTCCAGGTTCTGGAGGGCGTTCAGTAAACAATTGGGGATTGATCTCTCCTTCTCCTCCTCCTACCATCCACAGACCAATGGTACAGCTGAGAGGGCTAACCAGTCATTAGAAGTTTATTTTCGTTGTTTTATTAATAGCACACAAGACAATTGGTCCGAACTACTCCCGTGGGCCGAGTTCGCTAGAAACAATGCTGTTCATGACTCCTCTGGGCACAGTCCATTTTTTGTCAATAATGGTAGGCATCCTACGGTTCTCCCTGCGGTATTTTCTGATACTGCCATTCCTGCTCTGGATGAGCGTCTGGCCTCCATTCGGGATACCTGGGTTAAGGTTCAAACTGCTCTAGGGGCTGCTGCTGAACGCTTCAAACACTTTGCTGATAAGCGTAGGAGTGCCAACCCTGTGTACCAAGTGGGGGACTGGGTTTGGTTGTCATCTTGCAACATCAAGCTTAAGGTCCCTAGCATGAAGTTTGCCCCCAGATTCCTTGGTCCCTATAGAGTGCTTCGTAGGATCAATCCAGTGTCTTACTCTCTGGCTCTTCCTGCATCTTTAGGGATTCCCAACACTTTTCATGTGTCCTTACTCAAACCTCTTGTCTGCAATAGATATACTGTTCCTTGTGTTCCTCCCCCTCCGGTGGTGGTGGGTGGTCAGGAAGAGTATGAGGTATCTTCTATTGTGGATTCTAGGTTTTCTCGTGGCACTTTACAGTACTTGGTTGTTTGGAAAGGTTACGGTCCTGCTGATCGTTCTTGGGTTTCGGCTCCTGAACTGCATGCGGGCCGTAAGATCCGCGCTTTTCACGCTATATTTCCTCTCAAGCCTGGTCCTGTCCGCCCGGTGGGCGTTCTTCAGGTGGGGGGTAATGTCACATATTCATCCGCTTATAGAAATGTGGTTAATGACATTTACTGTCCACACAGGAAAAGTTGTGCCGAGCAGCAACCTAATCCACA
This sequence comes from Pelobates cultripes, assembly GCA_933207985.1. Classification (NCBI taxonomy): domain Eukaryota; kingdom Metazoa; phylum Chordata; class Amphibia; order Anura; family Pelobatidae; genus Pelobates; species Pelobates cultripes. The sequence goes on along the minus strand of OW240924.1, from coordinate 45,665,622 downwards.
GAAGGGATAATGCTGAGCAGTAATTGTGCAAATGAAACCTGGTGTCATGTATTCATCCGCTTAGAGAAAAGTGATTAATGACATTTACTGTCCACACAGGAAAAGTTGTGCCGAGCAGCAACCTAATCCACAGAAGGGTTAATGCTGAGCAGCAATTATGCAAATGAAACCTGGTAACTGACTTTGGGGTCAAAGGCCGGTTACAGCCTATCAGAACTAAAGGAGGGGTATTTAGGCCCAGTTCTCAGCCTGCTCAGTGCCCTGTCGTGGTTTCCCTTGTGGTTGTCTGAGAGCGCGTTCCTGTTTATAGTTTTCTACCAGGTTTTTGACTTTGGCTTTGTTTATTGACTTCTCTATATTCTGGTATCCTGACTCCTGACATCGCTGTGTCCCTTTCTGTGTTCCCTGACCTCGGCTAGTATTTTTGACTATTCTTTGTATGTTAAATCCGGCCATTCTAAGGACCGGTAATACGTTACTTATTTGTCATTCGTGCTGTACAGTTCTACGTGCTGGATCACACAGTAATCCTGACAGGCGGTGACCGTGGCGGTGTAGGTGGAAGCGGCGGTGGATGAGGAGGTAGCCAACACTGTTTTTTTTTTTTTAATTGGGGTAGCCCCCAAAATATTGGGACATATAAAAAAATAAACATTTGCAGTCCGCGGTGCGTTTCTTGCAGTCCAATAACGCCATCAGGTTTTTAAAACTGTCTCCACCAGCGGAATGCGAGCATTTCAAAGGCCAGGAATTTTGAAATGCTGGCATTCAGGGCCAATGATCACGGGTGGGTAGGGAGATACTTCCTCTTTCTCTCCAGTGTTTGGGAGATGGACAGCTGAATGCTTCCATGGGACAGTGTGGAGATGCTTGGGGACGGTGGCAGACGTGGTGGTGTTGCTTCCACATCCTCTGTTTGCTGGGTGGAGGAAGAGGTGGAGGAAGAGGCCGAGACAGCAGCAGAAGAGGAAGCAGGAGGAGCCTGAGACCTTTCTTAGTTTTTGAGGTGCTTACTCTACTGCAGCTCTAGGTCTACATGTAGATGCCTGGTCATGCAGGTTGTGCACAGGTTTAGAACGTTTATGCCTCGCTTCAGGCTCTGATTGCACAGCGGCAAACCACTCATGTCTTGTCGTCAGCACATTGTTTGAAGAACTGCCACACCAGGGAACTCCTTGGAGCTGGCTTTGGTGTGCTCGGTCCCTGGGTGCGGTGGGTAGTAGCAGGCGTACTGTCTAGGGGACAGCCACTCTGCTTTCACACCCTGCTCCCTCCTATGCTGTGCTGGTGCCTCTGTGCGACCACCACCTCTTCCTCCAAACTTGACCTTCATTCCATGTGGGGTCTAGGACCTCATCATCTTCCACATCATCTTCCATCCACTCCTCAACCCTGCCCTCCTTGCCGGTCTGCACACTGCAGAAAGCCACATCAGTTGGCACCTGTGTTTTTCTAGCATGTAAAGTTCACTAAGAATAACTTACTGAAATGGCAAGCACTATAATTGGTACAGCCTGTAGATTAGTGATAAAGATTATGGATTATGGTCCCATTTGACAACTTACCTGGGTTCCACTGGGTGTTGGTAGCACCTTCCTGTGCTGGCAGGTCCTGAGCAGGAGCCTCAGGCACCAAGGGGCCTGCTGGTAACTTCCTCCCATGGAAAGTTGTCAAGCTGGAGTGGTAATGCTGCATGGAGTGTTAAAGATTAAAAGTGCAAGTAATCTAAATTGTATCTCCAAATGTTTCATATACAGTATAATGGCAACCTATGTAAAACATGTGCGGTATACTTTAATAACTAATTATTCTTTTGCAGGCCAACTGAACATCCAGAATGACAAACATGCTTCAGAGTTGGGTTTTTCATTTTTTTTAAAGCTTTTTTTTTTTTATATTTATACACTTTTAAAAATATCTTTTTACTCACATGTTTAAAATCACTGAAAAATGTAAATTGTAAAGTCTGCAAAGGACATATGGAAATAGTTTTTTAGAATTGTATCCAGGCAACAGTTTTCCCTATAAACTGACCTCTCAGTTTGACTTGTGAGGATATTGCCCCAGAATTACAATATTGTTTAAGTACCTCTTAGCTATTGATAACTGGTTTAAAAAGCTTGTTATATGGTAGTTTCTAGTGTAGAAAATATCAATATGTTTTCTATCACTTAGATCTGTTTAACAAGTGTTGTAGGTGTGAAACAATTACAAGTGACTGATGTAGTAAATTCGAATCAAAGTTCCATTTGCAAAAAAAAAATTCTCGCCCATCTTCTGTGGGTTATTGCATTTTTAAGATGTAGACTTATTGTATCACACTAGCCGTGCACAGGTAGATTGTCTGGCATGTTGTTTTGGTGTTTGGTTTTTAACTTTGTAGTTGTGTCTTTACACAATATAGAAATGTATATTAATGCTTCTGTATATGAAGTGATCACAATAACACGTATTTTTCACTTAAAAAAAAAAAAAATCAGGCTAAACAAAAATTCGTAATTAACAATATGACATCTGAAAAGCACATGAAAGGATGCTTTATGATTTAAAAAAAAAAAAAGAACACACTGCATGAAGGTCCTTTTCACTAGAGTGTGTAGTCATGAATGTAACCAGTAAAACTTTGTTTTTACAGCCACTGGTTGGCCAATACATATTTTAAAACTTGTTTAATTTTGTTACAACATGACTTGTTTTTAACTTGTCTATAATACATATTTTTGTATGACTTATTGTATGATTATTGCATTTTAATGGTCTAAGATAATTAACATGTCAACAGGCAAACGTAACCCGAATGATTTGTCTCAGTCTTGCCATCTATACTACCTGCACCATAGGCAACATTTATTTGTCTTTAGACTTTCTTGAGAAGCGGTAACTAGCCAGTGTTGCACACATACACCAGATATGAAGTGCACACCCCAAATGTACTATTTAGCACCAAGAAAATGTGAATTTTTAAAACTGCGATGTAACCACAGTATTTAACGGTTCTATTTGACTCTTAGATATGAAGTGCACACCCCAAATGTACTAATTAGAACCCAAAAAATTAGATTTTTTAAAACTGCAATGTATCCGCAATATTTGACAGTTCTATTTGACTCTAAGTTATGAAGTGCACGCCCCAAATGTACTTTTTAGCACCAAAAGAAAGTGAATTTTTAAAACTGTGATGTCACAGTAGTATTCAAAAATGCTTAGATGTTGCCCACTGAGCTCACAGCAATATTTAAAAATGCCTAGATGTTGCCCACTGAGCTCACAGCAATATTTAAAAATGCCTAGATGTTGCCCACTGAGCTACCAGAACAGGATTAAAGTAATGTGCCTGGCACATTAACAAACAGACTGATTGCTTATTTCTCTGTTGCACTGGGCTCAGGACAGGGTACAATAATGTAGGATAGCACTCACAAAAATAATTGCTGTAGTTTGCAGATTCAACACCAGAATTCTTTCCTAATCTGTCCCTCACAGCTGCAGCATCCTCTCCCTACACTAATAAGAGCTCATGTGACTCCAGCTTATATAGAGGCTGGGTCACAAGCTGCACTGGCCAATCACAACCATGCCATTAGTAGGCATGACTGTGATGGCTTCTAAGGGCACACGAGTCAAACGCTTGTTAATTGGCTGCCCTGCAGCTTTTCAAAATGCACCATTAAATCGCTGAACACCGAACTCGTACCCGAACATTCACTGAAATGTCCATGTTCAGGTCCGGGGTCCAAAAATTGTAATGTTCGGTACGAACTCAAACTTTACAGTTCGGGTTCGCTCAACTCTACATAAAACTGTATAAAGCCACAAAACACAGTATCAGCATGACTCAACATCAAGAAGCTGTGTACCATTACGAAAATAGTATAGTGCTAGGCGATAGATAAGAGATAATCTAACCGCACAGACATGACATGGCGTCTTTGGTGTTCATGAACAGCCTGGCCAGCTGCCAGTCACATCTGGCGCTCGTGACAGGTGTTTGCTGGGCTGCACTGAGAAGAAACTTGGTGGAAAAGTACAGACTGCCCACGCTTTTGAAAAAGGTATAAGAGACGAAGAAACTTGGCACTTACTTGGAGAACTACCCACCTGTAATACGGACGCGTGTTGCTGGCTCTGCTGTTCCTAGTGGAGAGGGTACCTCCAAACCTGACTGCCAGAGTTCCCCCAGTCATGTGCAGCGGAGTGACAACCAAGCTTCTCTAATGGTGATGTATACTAAGCTGATATCTAGATATTTAAAGGATCACTATATGGTCAGGAACACAAACATGTATTCTTGACCCTATAGTGCTAAACCTACCATATAGGTGGCTTGCCCCCTTTGGCCCCCTATAAAAGTATAAAACTCATCTTATTTCCAACGCTGCACAGGTCCACCAACGCTGGCTCTGCCCCCTTTGTGACATTATCAAAATGGCCGATTTTTAGGCAATCCAATGCTTTCCCATAGGGAAAGCATTGAATTGGCTACAATGGGCATGGGGGCGGAGCCAAACACTATTTTGGCCAATCAGCACCTCCTTATAGAGATGCATTGAATCAATGCATCTCTATGAGGAAAATTCAGCATCTCCATGCAGAGTGTGGGAACGCTGAACAGCAGGGCTGATTGTTGTGCAGCCCTGAGCCAGGAAGACCCTCCAGGGGCCATCTGAGGAGTGGCAACTTGGAGTTGTCCCTAGGGGCAATGTAAATACTGCCTTTTCTCTAATTACTCTGTAGTTCTGGTGACTATAGTGTCCATTTAAGCTGTTTGTTGTGAATGCATGCAATAACTTAAATGAGGGTACAACTTATATTGTATTGGATTCCCTTATACAATAAAGTGTTATGTGAATTCTTATATTCAACTAGGTCTCTGTGTCAGTGGTGTATCCTGGCTTTGTGCTGCCCTAGGCAGGACAAAACTCAGACGCCGTGCACCACCCCCACCCATCCCTTCCCCACCGCCCCGCCTTCTAAATATGCACACACATTCACTGACAGGTATGCATACACTAGCTAACAGAAACACACACACACACTAACAGACAAACACACACTCACTAACAGACAAAAACACACTCACTAACAGACACACACACACTAACAGACACACAGTCAGACACACAAACACAGTCAGACACACACTCTAACAGACACACACAGCCACTCACTTATATTAAACACTCACTTTTTTTTTATTTAACCCTCCTCCTTACCTTTGGGAATGCTGGGGGGGGGGGTCTCCCTCTCCCTGTGGTCTAGTGGGGCTGCTGGGTGGGCGGCACTGGCAAGGGATCACTTTCCCCTGAGTGCTCTGCTCAGCTCCCTCGTGCAGCGCCTGCAGAGTGATGCTGGGAGCCGGAATATGACATCATATTCTGGCTCCCGGCATCACTCTGCAGGCGCCGCGCGAGGGAGCTGAGCAGACAGCTCAGGGGAAAGTGCTCCCTCGCCAGCACTGACCGCCCGCCTGCCTGGACTGTTAGCCGCACGGCTAACAAGACATTTGCCCTGGGCATTTGGGGGCGGCTCTTTTTGCCGCCCCCTGTAAAATACCGCCCAAGGCAAATGCCTTGTTTGCCTCGCGGCTAAAATGTCCCTACTCTGTGTGATTTTTCTTTCCTAATGTTCAAGATACTCATCCCGAATTGGATTGTGTGCTTCCAATATCGCTTTAAACCTTTAGGTACTGATTATTACTTTTTGGGTATTGGTACTTCAAGAATCTAATGCAGGCTTCCCCAAACTCCAGCCCTCCAGATGTTGCTGAACGACAACTCCCATGATTCTATACATGAAATAGATAGGCTGAGAATCATGGGAGTTGTAGTTCAGCAACACCTGGAGGGCCAGAGTTTGGATAAGCCTGATCTAATGATTAGGCACAACAAAAATCCAACACACACGCATAATAAACACTGATACTTGGCATACAATAAACACACATATATACAGCTGTCACTCTTATTGTTCTCATCCTTTCAGAGATTTGGGTTATCTTTTGCCAGTCTCTAGCTATTCCCAAAGTTGTCTGTATGACAAAGCCAGTGAATATAATATTTATGACATCTGCTCCCTGAGGTCTGGAATCTGCCCTAAATACCTACATTTGTTGCATGCGTGAAGCTTTTAGCTAAATCAATAAATACTGTAAATATGGGTACATCTAAACTGATTCACATGCATTAAATGGCTCTGACATTCTGCAAAAATAGTGGCTACAATTAAGTTTTTGACATTACATTTAAGAGAAGAACAAACCAAATTGTATAATAAATTTATATTTTAATTAGTCAAAAACCGTTAAGAATGCATTGCTCATATGTGAAACTCGTTCTGCTGAGAAAGGATTGTGTTAATCACTGTGGCCCCCTTGAGCTAGTCATAGTGACACGACAGTTTACTACTTGCCATATTTTAATTAATTATGTTATGTCATTTTTGTAACAATAAAGAAGATATATTTTCCTTGATGTTTGTATTGACTCTGCTTTAAGTTCAAATAATTTTTCCTGTGTGCAAAGTCTACCTGAAAAGATACTTTAATATTTTTTTTTAAATTTTTGGATAACTGTCAAATACAGTGCAAAATAAATAATTTAAAGAATGTTGCTTAGTCACTCATTCGCCATTCAAGTTTCAGTTCACTTGCCAATTAATCACAGTTTGCTGTTACTTAATAAACCCTTGTGTGTACTCAAATAATGTCTTGGGTATTTCCAACTCAATGTGCATATGTCAATATTGGATATAAAGAAAATTATAGTAATAATTCATGAACAGCATGACCTTGATCTTTAGTCTATAAAGTACCTCTGAAGTAAAATAATAAATATTTATTCTCATATAGAAATCTAGTGCAGGAGAAAATAACCCAGTAAGAACTGGGTGTATTATCAAAACCCACTATTTTGCATGCAAAGGAGATGCCCTCCTCATAAGTTCACTAACAGGTTCCTGAACCTCATTCTTGTTTTCTCTGAATTCGTTATGATTCTAACAAACACCAACCACCCCCTGGCTCATTAACTACAAAGAAACCACAGGATTAAGTTCTTTCTCTGTGTGGCCGCTGTTCGTATAACCAAATGCCATGTGCGTTGTCACACGAACGCAGGTAGCGGGACTTGGTCATCAAGTGTCTAGAGCTCTAAGTCGGACACTCGACCTTGCGAACACTGGAGAAACCATATGAATGCCTGCCTCTTTCTGTGACAAGCCAGGAGAGCGCTGTTCAGTAGGTTTGTTTGTTCGAGCAAGATGAAAAATTTTACCTATGAGGCAGGGGAACCATTCATCTTTTTTGTCGGTTTGGAAATCTCGAAATTGACCGACTGCTTCCACTAAAACTATGGAACTGATTTGGGCAGATGCCCCATGAGCGGTCGGCCAAAATTTTACCCTGATGGTGATCCGACTATTCGTGGGAACTGAGCGCTATTTGTACAACTTGGGTGCTCAGATCCAGGCTATCCAGGGATATAATGTTTATTATGTATTTTTATGTGATTATGCCTAGTCATGCTGACACTGGGATTTGGGGACATTTTGAGGGAGTGTTCTGGGCGTGTTTTACTGCCTCCAGATTTTGTATATAAGTGGGCCAGTTGGCCAGATTAAACACATTTGTTTCTACAATTCATCAAGTCTAGGCTGATGTTTGGGGAACTTGGAGCTATAATCACTTTTGCGCTTGGGAGATTTATAATGGATATACTCAGCCAGAACATTGGGGATCCGTTACATCATGATAAATGGGGGAGTGCGGAGGTTCAAATAGGGCTTAACAGGTTCAGAATTCACCTGTCCTGTATGAGAAACTAAATTTATTAATTTTATATCCTAAATATTAGCTCCTGCTCCGCTATTAATCTAGTGTTTCTTTTAATTATTCTCATATAGTATGTATTAAAGGTTACACTTGATTAAACTAGGTGACTCACTAATACCCACTCTGTCGCTCCATCTGTAATACGCGTAAAATATTTTACCTGTGTATCATCTTATAAACTTACCTTTAATTTTACATTCTTGCTCTTGTGTTTTCACTATGGAAATAGAATGAACTGGGCCAAGTTATGGCAGAGAACTCCATGGCATGTCATCCTTTATGACAGTACTGCCGCAGTGAATGAGTTTTGTTTGAATAACTGCAGTAAATAATCAGCTTTTATTTGGATGAAGTATTCGATTATGTATTTCTAAATCTATAAATATAATATAATATATATATATATATATATATATATATATCTCAATACCTAGAGTCATGACTATTATTTAAAATAAAAATTAAAAATTATTTAGAATACTCCAGTACAATTCTAGGAGCAGAAAATAGTCAACTATATAACTAGATAGATAATTATGCCTTTCCTAACACTGTTAAGAAGTAATATGTAGGTGTCAGGGTCTTACCTTGGTGGGAGTCCAATGTGCAGAGATGTATGCTCACCCTTGCAGATAAACACAGCCCACAGTAACCAGGTAAGAAGCAACCTAGGCTGTGAATCTGTGCACAGGGGCCTAGTCAGGAACAAAGCTCCAATACAGAGGGCAGGCAAGGGTACAAGCAGAAGGGTAGTTGAGGTGTAGCCAAAGTCAGAGGATGCCAGAGGACAGAAAAAACGAGGAGATAAGCCAAGGTCAGAAGCCGGGTCAGTCTGGAGAACACACAATCAGGAGACAAAATATCAGGAACCAAATACGTCAACCAGAATCAATTAACTGACACTGCTCTCAGGAAGAGGCAGTGTTATATACCTGGCTTAATCAGCAATCTGCCTCAGGTGGACTTAGAGTGACAGGAGCAGCTACAGGTAAAGTCCAACCCCCTTGTGCTGCAGATAAGGCAAGGACAACAGGTCTAAAACCACACAAAATAAATAGGTTCAGATTGACTCAGAGGCAAGAAAGCAGGCCAAAGACACTGAAGGACCACAGTTCAAATCCCCTGTTGGACACCTGTAGGGTGGCCATGGCTGGCCATCTGCATGGCATGGGGATTACCCTGACAGAACCCCACCTTCAAGAATGCCCTCTGTGCATAAACAGGCTCATCGTAAAAGTAGCACTCCTCACTGTCAGATTCACTATCCGTAGCATACCATTCTGAGATATCATAGTCCCCAGCATAGGGCTCCATAGTACCAGCTTCAGGTACCGCCGGAGAGCAGTCAACGTCTTTGATGATCCAGGTGCAGGTGGTAAGTACTTCAATTCCAGAAGGTACATTTTTGGAATCTTTTGCCTTTGGTACATCAACAGGAGTGGAGTTTGTGGCTTGCAATGCCTTCTCGAACATCTGTAAATCATGTATATGGACCATAGTACCATTTGAGGCATAGGTACAATCCGAAGGTAGGTCTTCTTTGAGCAGGCAGGAATCAGTGATGGTACTGGCTTTAATATGGGTGTCTTCAGGAGGAGGTCTCTGGAGCAGGAGGAGGAGATTTTTTCAGGGAGGCCAAGCACAGAGAGGCATAATGGCATCTTTGAAACCTAACAGGCTGGCATGCAGATCTTATAGTACGAATAAAGGTAGTAGCCAGTCAGAGAGCTGGAGGCTAGGTGGGAGAACAGGGCAATGAGAGATGAAGTGTCCCCTTTCTCCATGGTAAAAACAGAGGCCATGGCTTCTCCTCCGGTCTCTTTCTTCAGGAGTCAATTTGATCTTGACCAGTCCTATTTCCATAGGTTTCTCTGAGTCAAGAGGAACATTGGATACCTCTGGAGTCTTCCTATGAACCGGACAATAAGGAGGCAACAAGGAGGTGTGGCTTTGGAACTGGGTCTCCCTGTCTCTGGGAATCTAGGATCCTTTGGAACGTGGAGCAGGCCTTGGCGCAGTAGTTTTTCTGGAGGTCTTGTACTGCAAATCCAGTGCAGTCATGAAGGACCCCAAACTGTTAAGGACAGGACCCTTAGCCTGCAACATCTGGTGTGCCCATGTTTTGATCCATCCAGACAGCAGATTGATAGCGGACCATGATGAAGTCAGTGGCAAACGTCCGAGGCTTTAAGGCGAAAAACAACTCACAATCCAGGATGTGCAGTTACCGTTGAATCTTCCTGGTATAACGACAAATGGCTCAGAATAAGCAGGTTCCGGGGTTGGGCATACTGTGCCTTTAAGAGACTGAACTTCTCACTGCAACTCCAAAACAGTCTGGGCCAGGCTGGACACTTGCTGGGTAAGCAGCTTGTACATCTCTGTGGACTCCATGATGGCCACTTAATTTGTCAGGGTCTTATCTTTGTGGGAGTCTGAAGTGCAGAGATGTATACTCACCCTTGCAGATAACCACAGCCCACAGTAACCAGGTAAGAAGCTACTTGGGCTGTGAACCTGTGCACGGGGGCTTAGACAGGAACAAAGCTCCACTACGTAGTGCAGGCAAGGGTACAAGCAGAAGGATAGTCGAGGTGTAGCTGAAGTCAGAGGATGCCAGAGGTCAGAATAAACAAGGAGAGAAGCCAAGGTCAGAAGCCTCAGGTGGACCAGGTGGACTAAGAGTGACAGGAGCAGCCATAGTCCAGCGCTCTAGTGCTGCAGACAAGACAAGGATAACAGGTCTAGAAGTTCAAAACCCCTGTTTGGCACCTGTGGGGTGTCTACGCCTAGCCATCTGTATTGCACAGGGATTACCCTGACAGTAGGGTAGTAACCATTTTGCATTGCATAGTAATCCATAATGAAATTTAGCACAACCTATCGTTTTCAACCTATCCTTTCTTTAGCTTTGGTTTTTACCCTCCAGACAGATTACTTTCTCTGACAGGGCTCCATCCTGTACCATACCAAATAGAAGACCCTTGGTCATTCTACATGCTATAGCAATCTGTGTTTGTCATAGTTCATGACTGCGTTCACGTAGAATATGAATAAATAGGAAGGAGGAGGGGGAAGGGGCGCTGTTTATACTACAGTACACTTTACATTTGCAATAGCAATCTACAATGCTCTATATACTGTAGACACTTGTTGTAACTTTACATATTGTAGGTAGGCATTATGTACCTAAATAGAACAAACAAAAAAGCACTAAATGGGTAAAACATACTTTGTGTGCAACCATAAATGTAGCTCAGGATATATTGTTTCATATAAACATGCTTTAGAAATTGATGGAAATATTTCCTTGTAGCTATATCAAGACTGGGGAAAAATATAAACATATGCTCAATAAGATTAAATAATAAAAAGTAGGTTTATGAAGTAGTTCTCAGATAAAACAATGGACATCACTGACATATAGCACACGTGATGAATGACAGTTTTAAAATTATGATAGTATGCCGTAATCAATGAGATAAAGAGCACATAAGTAAAATCGGAGCAGGGTATGGGATACCATCAGCAAACCATTGACTAGCAATGAGCTTACTTTAATGTCAGCTTAAGAAATAGATAGGAAATTTACATCTGCCTATTCTAAAGCATTGAATGTCAGCTAAGCAGAAACTGCCGGCTGGTTGCAAAAGTATTATCAATCTGCCATATAATATCTAAGTTAACTTGGCACTAAAACTAGATAACTGAAAGAGTCAGTGTATAAAGCCATGTACAGATATTGCTTTTATATTTATATTCTGATGGCATTTTCGTGAAGCTGCAGACTTAAAATTGCCATATTTTTTTTTTACAAATCTGATAATGCAGACAAGTTGTCTGTGAATCCCATGTATTAAATAATCAATGCAATATTTTAGAAGAAAAGAAAAGTGAATATAAAAAAAGTGATTGTTATGCTAATGTTATTTTTGATTAATGTATTAAAACAATGGACAATACTGATATATAGCACATGTGCACCAAACAGGGTTATTCACTAAAGTAAGAATTCAAAGTGAATTTGAAGCCAAAGTAGCCGATCTAAAAGCATAGAGAATGTTTCTAATTTTACTTTTTTGACTTTTAATTTGAGATTCATTTCAAACTTACTTTGGATTCTCACTGGCAGTTTGTACAATACACCATCATCCTTGAGATAGTGCCCTCTGCCCTGCCCCTTCACGCCCACTCCTAGCCCTGATGAGAGCGTCTTTAAAGCGAGGCAAACAGGGTAGCTGCGCAAGGCCCAGTTACATCTGAGGGTCCCAAAGCAGCTACCATGTGGGCTCAGCTGTCCGCAAATGTTTTTTTTTATTTGCCCCATGGGCCCGCCAGTGCTGCGGCAGCACCGGGAGCACACACACACACACACACACACCAAGAGGGCTGGCCCGGGCCGGGCGCTGTGGCACTTTAACAGTGTGATCAGGCCCCCTTGTCTTACGGCAGCAGGCTGGGAGGAAGTGACTGCCGTGAGTTACTTCCTCTCAGATAGAGTTGAAGATGCGCGGGAGGAGGAGGAGGAGGCCGTCAAAAGGGGGTTGTCAGAGCCTCACACTCCTAACTACCTCAGCCTGCCACAGGACCCCAGGGAAGCCACCCTCCTGAACCCATAAGGTAGGGCTGGAGGGTGACTTTAAAAATGTAAACTTTGCATGTGTGTCAGTATGCATGTGTGTATGTGTGTCAGCATTTGTGTGTGTCTTAGTATGTCTGTGTGTGTCTTAGTATGTGTGTATATGTGTGAGTATGTCTGTCAGGGTATCTGTGTATGTGTCACCATTTATGTGTGTGTGTTACTATGTCTATGTGTCAGTATGTCTCTGGGTGTGTCAGTATGTATGTCTGTGTATGTCAGTATGTCTGTCTGTGCTTGTGTGTGCGTCTGTGTGTACATCAGTATGTCTGTCAGTGTGTGTCACTATGTCAGTGTGTCAGTATGTCTGTCAGTGTGTACCTCTATGTGTGTCAGTGTGTATATCCAGTGTGTATTTGTATTTAGTATATATAGGTTTCTCTGTGTGTATCTGTATCTGCATGTGTGTCAGGTTGTGTATCTGCGTGTCTGTATGTGTGTCAGTGTGTGCATCTGTATATAGTCAGTGTTTTTATCTGTGTATCTGCATGTGTGTCAGCATTTGCATCATACATAGTACATAGTTACATACATAGTTACATAGCTGAAAAGAGACTTGCGTCCATCAAGTTCAGCCTACCTCACATTTGTTTTTTGCTGTTGATTCAAAAGAAGGCAAAAAAAAACAGTTTTGCAACAAGATAGGAAAAAATCCCTTCTTTACCCCAGCATGGCAGTCAGATTTATCCTTGGATCAAGCAGTTATTACCCTACATTGAAAGATTATATCCTTGAATATTCTGTTTTTGCAAGTATGCATCTAGTAGCTGTTTGAACTCTGATAAAACCACTTCTTCAGGCAGAGAATTCCACATCCCGATTGTTCTTACAGTAAAAAAAACTTTCCTTTGCCTTAGACGAAATCTTCTTTCTTCCAGTCTAAACGTATGGCCTTGTGTCCTATGTAAAGTCCGGTTTGTGAATAGATTTCCACACAATGGTTTGTATTGTATTGTGTTGTTTGTATTGGCCCTGAATATATTTGTATAATGTTATCATATCCCCTCTCAGGCGACGTTTTCCTAAACTAAATAGGTTTAAATTTGTTAACCTTTCTTCATAGCTGATATGTTCCATTCCTTTTACTAATTTTGTAGCCCGCCTCTGCACTTTTTCTAGTGCCATAATATCCTTCTTTATATCAGGTGCCCAAAATTGCACAGCATATTCAATATGTGGTCTTACCAGTGATTTATAAAGAGGCAAAATGATATCGTCCCGAGAATGAATGCCCTTTTTCATGCATGACAATACCTTACTGGCCTTGGCCACTGCTGATTAACATTGCACATTGTTGTATAGTTTGTTGTCTATAACAATTCCCAAGTCCTTTTCGTGTGTTGTTATCCCTAATTAATATACCATTAAGGGTATACGTTGCTTGTGTATTCTTTACGCCGAAGTGCATAACTATGCATTTTTCAACATTAAATTTCATCTGCCATTTGAGTGCCCAGTCCCCCAGTCTATCTAAATCCCTCTGCAGCAAAGTAATATCTTGCTCACATATATTTGTATAATGTTATCATATCCCCTCTCAGGTGACGTTTTTCTAAACTAAATAGGTTTAAATTTGTTAAACTTTCTTCATAGCTGATATGTTCCATTCCTTTTATTAATTTTGTAGCCCGCCTCTGCACTTTTTCTAGTGCCATAATATCCTTCTTTAGATCAGGTGCCCAAAATTGCACAGCATATTCAATATGTGGTCTTACCAGTGATTTATAAAGAGGCAAAATGAAATCGTCCCGAGAATGAATGCCCTTTTTCATGCATGACAATACCTTACTGGCCTTGGCCACTGCTGATTAACATTGCACATTGTTGCATAGTTTGTTGTCTATAACAATTCCCAAGTCCTTTTCGTGTGTTGTTATCCCTAATTAATATACCATTAAGGGTATACGTTGCTTGTGTATTCTTTACGCTGAAGTGCATAACTTTGCATTTTTCAACATTAAATTTCATCTGCCATTTGAGTGCCCAGTCTCCCAGTCTATCTAAATCCCTCTGCAGCAAAGTAATATCTTGCTCACATTGTATTATTTTACAAAGTTTTGTGTCATCTGCAAACACTGAAACATGACTTTTAATGCTGTCTTCAAGATGAGTGTGTCGGAGTAGCCATATGTGTCAGTGTATGTACATATGTCTCTGTATGTGTGTCAGGTTGTGTATCTGTGTGTCTGTATGTGTTTCAGTGTGTGTATGTGTATCACAGTGTGTGTGTCGGTGTATGTGTACATATGCATACATATCATAATTCACATCGTCAACACTACAGACAAGTACATCCCTGCATTCAAACACTACGTACAAACACAGTCCTGCATTGAAACGTCAACAACACATACAAACACACCTTTGTAGGGCGTGGAGTGGGGGGCAGGGGGCCCTATCAAATGCTTGTCCTGGGCCCAATCAATATTAAAGATGGCCCTGGCTCTGATAACTTTTTGTCACTACCTGATTCCAGCGCCCATGTTCCTCAGTATAGGGTCAGGCTCCACCTCCGCTTCTCATCCAATGCGCATTTTTTGCTGACACTGGATGTCATCATGCAAAAGTCTGCTAAGGACCCTTGTAGACAGCCACTAAAGGTGGAGTTAACCCTGCAAGGTAATTATAACAGTTTCTCAATAACTGCAATAATTACAATTGTAGGGTTAAGGGGAAAGGGATACTACACACAGACCACTTCAATTAGCTCAAGTGGTCTGGGTGCCTATAGTGTTACTTTAATCAAGCCTGCCTGCTGGTAAGCAAACACAAAACAACAACTCCCAGTTTCTTCAGTCCTTCAAAAAAATCTTATCAGCTCGCCCCTTAACCTCTCATCCCTTGCAACCTTCCTCTGTCTTCTCTCATGTACTATGCCCTCTTCTCCCAAACACCTATCCCATCCTTCCAGGTACATACACATACATCATAACATTTCAAATGGTCAAATAGGGACACTTTCATTTTAAGGGTGTGAGGGGTGCGCTGTTCTGAGAAGTTTTACGTGACTTACTAAAAACTTTTTTCTTTTTTTTTTAATTAAACCATTTTGCTTTATTCAGATTTTATTTTCGTTTTTTTTTTGGTTTTATAACTTTTTATTGAGGTATTATGAGCAGTACAATGAGGTCAATAATACAGCAGGATATTTCATAGGTACAAGTATATCAGCGTTATTGATAACAGGGAGAGATCAGGGGAGAACCTGTGTTTGTGTTATATAGGGGGGAGTTGTTACATGTAGGTGAGGTTCATATGGCTTTGATGTCTGCATACATAATAGTACAATACGGAAGGCAAACTAGAATACGATGTATGTTAGAGAGTGCAGAGTGTGGGATGACGTTATAGCCGGTCATCGGGTATTGCAGGTTGGTGCGCGCTGTTACCTTGTGGTAGGAATAAGGCAATGATGTGTGGACGTGGGCGCTGAATGGTGATATGTTTGGGTGCATAACAGTTTGGGAGGTTTATACGGCTTATCAGCCTGGGAGGTTGGCAATGCTCGAGGGTAGACAGGGGTTAGGTCTGATGGGAGAAGTGGTGTCTGTCAGCTTGTCCGTGACTTCCTTGGAGCAATTGGAGCCAGGGTGTCCAGGTAGTGTGGTATTCGTCGTATTTGAGAGTGAAGGAATAAGAAAGTTCCTCCATTTTTCTAATGGAGTCAACCCTGGCAATCCAGGCTCTAATAGTCGGGGCTGTGGTCTGTTTCCACATTGTGGGGATTACAGCGTTGGCAGCCGTTAGGAGGTGATTGAGTAGGATGCGATTGTGCTTGCTTAGTGGTTGGGGGTATGTTAGGAATAGCATGGTTTCAGGTGTTTGGGGAAGGTTAATGCCAGTGATGGTGCGTATGAGGTTGGCAATCTTTCTCCAGTAATCCTGGATCACGGGGCAGAGCCACCAGATATGACCTGAGGTTCCCTCAGCTTGTTTGCATCTCCAACATGTTTTAGGTGTGTTAGGGAAGAATCTGTTGATGCGAGTTGGCGTGTAGTGCCACTTGGCAACTCGCTTATAGTTGCTTTCGTGGGTACTATTGCTCCTGGATGTGTGGAAGATGTTGTGGAAGATTTTGTGCCAGTTTTTAGCCTGTATTTGGGTGGACAGTTCTTTGTCCCAGTGTGTGGTGTAATTTGGAAGGATCTCATCCTGACTGTGGCAGATTGTTTTGTAGAAGGATGAGATTAGACCCTTACGTAGTGTGTGTTGAGAGCACTGTGTTTCGAATAGCGTGGGGTTTCTATGTCCCTGGAGGAGTATTGGGTCAGAGTGTAGGAAGTGTTTAATTTGCGCGTGTCTGAATCTAAGCATGCTAGAGGGTTCGGCATTGGGGGTGAGGTCCTCTAGTGGGATGATCCCTTTGTCGTTGCAGACATCACCTAAAGTGAGTGTGTGGGTCTGTTTAGTGAAACTTTGGAGAGCGATTGGGTTAGAGCCTGGCAGGAAGGCTGGATTGTCGGTGAGTGGGTAGAGTGGTGAGGGGTGTGGAGCTATATATTGGTCCCTCCTGATGTTATGCCATGTTCGTAGGGTGTGAGGAATTGTCGGATGTAACTAAAAACTATTTTATGTCAAGACACAGAGGCTTATATTGATTAACTCTTTCTTTACTGTCCACCAATAGCAGTAAAGAATACAAATAAATATAAAGAATGGGACATACACAGTGACCCAGCCAACCCTCATCCAAGTCCCACTATAATTGTAAGTACCTCCCTTAAACCTTCCTCTTGCTTTGCTGCTTCACAGTCAGATAAGTACCCATTGTTCTCTCAATGCTTTGCAATTTGGTTTGGTATTGACGTTAATAGTTTTAATTGCCTTTGGGTTATATGTTCTTGTATTCTCCATTCCACCTGGGCGCCGTTTGGCTCAATTCTGCCTTTTTCACGATAAGAACTGGTTGATTCAGCCTGCGTTCGCCGATGTTCATCCACAAATTCACTCAATTCGGCGGCATTTGGCGGTATTTAGTGGAATTCAGCTTGGCCCAAATTTTGAATTTGCCACATTGGCAGCTTTACCGTGGGTATTGCGGGAATGGTGTGACATTTTGTGTTGTCTCAACACTTCCCTTTCCAGGCCTCTGTTTTCTGTCACATGTGTCCACATGGGCTGGTCTGGACCATGTTGAGCTCCTTTATTTTTCTCCTATTTCTTGGTGGCTACTCTGGGTGTTTAACACTCTCTAGTCATTACAGTTTACTTTTCCCTCTGTGTCAGTTTACTGTACTAGTTGGGTGTGCAGTGCACTTTGTTTGCTGTATTTTATATATACATATATATATATATATATATATATATATATATATTTATATATACACTGTGGTGCCTGTATGCGGAGGTTGATGAACCTCACCACCTGGAGGATGCCTCTTCGGCCTCGAGCTCCCCACCTCTCACCACCTGGAGGATGCCTCTTCGGCCTCGGGCTCCCTACCTCTATCTGATGGCCCTGTTGCCTGTCCAGAGGAGGCCCAGTCATTGGTGTTGCAGCGCTCCGTTAATGAAGCCATTATGACTGCTATGGGCTCTATGTCCTCACCCTTATTTCTCGAGTACTTTTATTGTCACATCCACTGGATGCAGAGTTTTCTGGATTCCCAATGCATGCCTCCTAAGAAGGCTGTGGCCAAATCCAGGTACTTATCTCCTTTTGCCTCCAGAAATCTTGTAACTGGTGATTGTCTAGTTGCTCATGAAGGTGTTTCTCACTCACACAAAAGAGCCTTTTTAAAATGTATTTATTTATAAAATATTTTACCAGGAAGGGTACATTGAGATTTCTCTCGTTTTCAAGTATGTCCTGGGTCCACAAAGCATTGCATTGATACAATAGGGTACAATAAAAAAACAATATTAATACACAATATATACAAAATTTAACACAGAACAGGTAGGAAATGTATAATCAACCATGACAGGTGCATTCTGTTTTGAGAAATGTAGAGAATGATCTCTTAAAGTATTTTAGGGCTGGGGAAGATTTGAAAGTGTGCAGGAGGTCATTAATTGAGGTGCTCTGTAGGAAAAGGAGGATCGGGCTGCTTCCTTTTTGTATTGAGGTAGACTAAATAAAGTGCTGGTACTGGACCAAAGGTTATAGGAGGTAGTAACAGCCAGTTAGGGTGTGCGCTTCCCAGAAAAGCTCTTAAAAAGCTCTTAAACACAAGGCTGGAACGATGAAGGGTGCGTCTGGATTCCAGCGACAGCCAGTTTACTTCTTTTAGCTTGTCACAATGGTGGGTCATGTAATTACATTGTAGCACAAAATGGCAGAACAAGTTATATAATGTATTATGTTTATTAAGGTGGATTTGCACTACAGGTGCACAATCTTTTCCTTTATTGTAGGGCTTAGGCAGGATTTGTATCTGTACAGGGCACCTAGTTTTGGATAAAGTTTAAAGTTTAGATGCAAGTTTTTCTATGTGGAGGCCAAAAGATAGATTGGGGTCTAACAACAACCCAAGTATTTGAAAGAGTGGGCCGCAGTGAGTGTGCTATTTGATTTTGTTTTGATGGATAGATAGCATTTGTGTCATTTGTGTAATTTAGGTACTATTCCAAAGATCATTGTGACAGTTTTGTCAGTGTTAAGGGAGTTGGTAATTAATTTATGACTTTCCAAAAGTTTCTAGGGTTTGATATATGATATTGTTCAGATTTTCACAGAAATATTGGGCATTGGCCAATTTTGTTTGTTTTGTGTATATATTTCACCACTGTCTATATGCACAGTGATCTTTCATAGAGCCAGTACTCTTGAACTTTGACCACAATGAATCCCGAAACTGGTACATTTGAAGGAGGTCAGCTGTGATCCAATTCATATGTGCCCCTTTTACTCAGTTCAGACTGAAAGAATTGAACTGCACGGTCTAGATCTGGGATAACCATTGGAGGTTCCTGATGTCATTTAAAAAGGATTCAAGATTTCATTTTTTGAAGGACCTGGTGATTTTAACCTTGAGAGAGGATTTAGTAGCCTTTATTTTGCGCACACAGTACACTAAGCAGTGGTCACTGAAACTGTTAGGGAGAACACCTGCCTCCTAGATTCTATCTATCGAGCAGGGAATGGTTATGGCTTTTAATGTTTATGCGAGTTGGGGAGTATATTCATTGCGTTAGTTGCAAAATCTTAAACAGCGTGCAAGAACTATTAATTTTAGGATTCAGCCAATCAATATTAAAATCTCCAAAGACCAACAGTTCACTTTCTGGGTTTTGAACTATGGTTTCACTAAGGAGATAGGCTATGTCAGAAAGGGAATTCACTGGGGAGCTGGGTGAGCCGTAGATTCCTGCAACAATTATTGATTTACTGCACGGGATCTCAATTGTGCCAGAAAGGAAATCAAAAGTGGCAGGAGAGTTAAAGTTTTGTAAGGGGGTGAACTTTCTGAAATTGTCAACATAAATTACAATGCCGCATCCTCTTTTTGCGCTGTCATTTCTATGGCATAAATACCCGTGTATTGCAATTGCAGAGTCAGGTATTTTTGTGATTAGCCACAATTCAGAGAGCACAATGATTTTGGGCTTGTAATGTGAACTCCATACTTGCAGTGCATCAAGTTTTTGTGGTAAGCTGTGGATATAACAGTGCACAAAGGAAAGGCCTTTTTAAGCTGGAAAGCTAGGAATGGAATCTGTTGGGGGACCAGGGTTAGACTCTACATCATTTGCAAGGGCAAGTAACATGAGTAATGGGAATTTGGACATAATCTTACTTTGGAAGTATTGCAATTGTAGGGTTTTATACTTTTGTGGGGGAGGGAGGGTTGGAGTGCTTGATTTCAACACTCTCCATCAGCACTCAGCAGATAAATTACAGCAACAAATCAGGCCATGATGTATAAGAATTTGTTTCTGGTGGTAGGAACATGATAGGAGTGTGAAGATGGTTACAAGGAATATTAACACGGTCAAATTCGGAGGCATGAACAGGAGGGGAGGAGATGAAAACTAAAATTAAATAGGTTACAAATAATGCATATATGATGAGGAAATAGTACTTACACTACACATATGGCTAGGTAAAGAACACAAACATAAATGCAGCAAGCACAACAGTGTGTGGATGATAATGAAAATGTTGATTGAAGAACTGTCTGCTGTTTTCCTACTTGTGTCCTCCTTGGTCAACTCCTAGGATCCAGGGCACTTATTGGAAGATGGCACTTGATGGATAGTGGCAAACAGATGAAATGTGGTCTGTGTTCCCTACGGTCATATGCTACCCAGTGACTTGAGATAGTCAATTGACCTAATTGCCTCCAATAAAGTTTGACACATGAGATGGGAGGGTTTGGACAACTAGCTGGCTGCATTAATGAATCATGTTTGTCAGATTAAAGGCAAAAATACATAGAATGAGGGGTGCGATAGACAGTGTTGCAGGGGTTAACTGGGATCAGAGCCAGAGATTACCTAATACATGGGGCAGGGTTGAAACGTGCTAGAGCACAAGTTGAGAATGACTCTGACTCAGAAATAGGGTCTAGTAAGGAGGCTGGTACAGAGTCGGGGAGTGACTTAGGCAAGGGCGCATATCATGTGGGCATTAACCTCTTGCCCTCCATCCAGGCGTGTGCTGCTGTGGGCAACCCTCGGAGTGGGCCCCTTGTGGATGTGGGTGTAACGGCACCCTCAGCATAAAAGGGTTAAACTGCCATTTAGAAGATCTTCCCCATCCAGAGATACAGGCACAGCTACTGCAGAACACCAAACTCCCGAACCACATGTAAGGGAATGCTTCAAACTCCCGAACTGCATACAAAATAGCACTCCAAACTCACGAACTGGAACCTCACGAATAGCTGCTAGCAGATGAATAGGAAAAGCACCCAAGCGGCTTACACTCCTAGCAATCAGTCTCTATCAGCATACAGTAAATCCCCCCAAGAACGAGACAGAGCTCCGTGTTGAGGGTTAAGCAGTGGTCTGGTTTAATGAGGGCTACCTGCCCAGTATTTATGCAAGTCTCCCACCTTGTGGACACTCCCCTAGGGGACCAAATGGGAGAATGTGACAAAGGACAGACATGAACCAATGACAGACACACAGAGGTAAAACATCCCCACAAGGCATCCTAACTTCCCTCCCTCTGTCCTGGAGATAATTGGGAAGTAATCCAATTATCTCCCAGGGCAGAGGTAAAACTCCATTAACCACATGGTTACAGTAAAACACTAAAACACAATAAAATACACCATATTACATTTAACACACAAAATATATACTTGCAACCCATCCCCAGATAGCTGGGATCTGACCGCACAAAAGTACCGAATAGCGCTCAGATCCTATGCACACAGTCCAATCGCCGTGGAGTTAAAGTGTTCCTAAAGTCTGTTCTCCATACGAATAGACTCCATGGCTATCTGGGGTAATGCTGTTCATACGGTTTAAACTACCGAATGAACAGGCATTCGGTTAACTGACCGAATGCAGAAGCAAGGAGGCTGACGGCTCAGCGGTGTTCGCACAAATAAGTGTCCGTTTACAGTTCCACAGTTTGGGCGCTGAACACCGCTGGCCGTTCGGGACTTTAAAATGGCCACCACCACGTGTTCGGCAACCGAACAAAGGCCACCCAGCATTCGTCAATTAAGCTGCGGTTAACCGCAGCTTCTGGGAGGTTAATTGCCGACACACTCCAGCTCCCAGGTGGTCCAGTCACTCGTGTGTTAGTTCGCTAATCTACCGACCGCTGGGCAGGAAGGCACGAATAAGCCTTTTCTGCAGGGGAAAAGAAGTCTTTTAACATGGGGTCATAATTCAAAGGCAACAGGCGAGCAACCAGGCTTCTCCAATGCAATGTGGCGAGATTGCTCTCGTCAAAGTGGGAAACACCAATTTGGATCCACTGGGAGAGCCCATGTTTGACCCGGATGACCTTCATCCTTGTATACTCTATTTTATCACAATTGAGATAACTATTGTTGCCTTTTATCTTCCCTTTGGAGCTCTGGATTACCAAGACGGTGCTGACGAATACATCTTCCCACATCCCATAAGCAGGGATTATACCACTGTATGCTCTTCACACCAGAGCTGGCCATAGCTGTTTTAAATGTGAATTCTCTACCTCTTGTTACTTACTGCACTTTTGGACTCTAGACTTACTGCACTATTGGTTGCTTTCTGCCTCTTCTCTGTTTCATATATACGAACTAACACCCTGAGACGTAGCCAGTCATATTGAAGAGAATACATCTTATCAAGTTTCCCTGATTATCTACTGCTACTCTAGTGAGATCTCCTACCATCTCTAAGACTATTTTATTCATATTGGCGCAGCCCTACTCCATCTTTTTTTGGGTTATGTTTATCAGTTTAAGCATTGGGCTTCTGTTCTTTGTGTTTTAACAGCCTGATTAGGAGGTGATTTTTGCTTACAGTTATAATGGGAATTGGAAGGGAATTGGCTGGTATCACTGTGTATGTCCTATTTTTTATATTTGTTTGTTTTCTTTGCTATTGGTGGACAGTACAGAAAGGGTTAAGCAATACTTCCCTCTGTGTCTTTCACAAAGTTATGACTTCTTATCATGAAATGGCAAAATCATGTAATTTATGCAACTAAAATGTAATATTTAACAAGAACAGTGTATCTGATTTACACAGACTGATTTCTAAATACATTTATTGTAGTTTAAAAACATATTACCATGAGTAGTATTGCTGTGTCGAGCAGTGTTATACAGTGTTAAACCTGACATGTAAAATCTAGACCAAAATAGTTTTTTTTTCAAAGTATTTTTATCCAATAATTTTCACTTTAGTGGTCAACAACACAGTTAACTCCATATTAAATGTTTGTGAAAAATATCTTCATTTTATTTCTTTTATTAGTATGCTTAATAATGGTTAAAAACAGTATAATAAAGTACAAAACATGGACAAAATGTATCATTAAAACATACTTTGGAACAGGTTCTTTAAAAGGTCAATGCAGTGTTAGGCAGAGGGATTTTCTACATTCTGCAATGAGAGCAATCTGTGTCCTCCAGAATTGATGACTTGGCTTGGAGTAAGGGAGTAAAAAATGCAATGCAAACGATTTATTTCATGTGATCTTTTTTTTTGACTCAAACACGATAAAGAGAGAATTATGACTTTAAACTGAAATGTAAAGACACAGGGCTCGGGGCATTGTATACCAAGTCAAGGATCAATAGCCTGTCTGAAAGGAGAAGTGCACACATCGATTTAAAAGTCCCAATATTTTCTTAGTGTCATGACCTTTCAGAATGATCATTGCATTTTAACTTAAGGTGGCAAACTATCGTCTTCAGATATTTCAATGTCTAATATTTAATACATCTAATACATCTATTGCTTTAAATAAACACTACATATAACAAAGCAAGACTTATTGAATTTACAACTTTATGCTTAATAAAATATATTATTACACTACATTTTCGTTGTCAAAAAATAAATAGGTCCAGTTGGACTTGAGTTCCCAAATATACCTCGGGGTAGAGCTTAAAGCAAAACTGTCTGACTCCTCCTTCAACACCCCACCCAAGGACTCACTCAAACTTTTAAGTTATGGAAACCTCACCATTTTGTCCCTCATGGTCCCTATGCCATTTATTTTTCCCAACAAACAATCAACAACCTAAACCTAGCAACACATTCTCACACATGCATATTACTAACATGGATAATTAGGCAATCACTTACATAGTTTTTACATAGTTACATAGCTGAAAAGAGAGTTGCGTACATCAAGTTCCACCTTCCTCACATAAGTTTTTTTGGTGGTTGATCCAAAAGAAGGCAAAAAAAAACAGTTTGAAGCACTTCCAATTTTGCAACAAACTAGGAAACAACATCTACAGCTAAAGAAACCCATCACATTCCTTCAGAGCCCTTTCACGGGAAGCTTTGCATGTGGTAGATGTACCACTTGCAAATTTATCAAAAGAGACTCTAAAAAAAGTGAAGGATAGTGATGACATTGAAGAATTCACTATCTTTTCCTTTTTTAACTGTAATAAAACTGGTCTTGTATACCTACTCACTTGTCAGTGTAATTTAAAGTACGCTGGAAAAACATTTAGGCCATTTAAGAAGCGCATCCAAGAACATGTACGATCTCCTAGGAATCCACTGAACCCTATCTCTAGGCATCTCAGGGAACATCATAATGGAGAGTCCAATGGTTTGCGCTTCTGTGGCCTAGAATTAGCGAAGAAAAGCCCTAGGAGAGGGAATTATGACAAATTTTTGAGACAACGAGAATCCTTTTGGATATATGGATTAAAGACCTTGAGTCCAAAAGGTCTCAACGAGGGCTTCTCATTCTCTCCTTTTCTGTAGTAGCTTATATCATGACAATGATAATTCCAACAAATTAAATAGGATTCTGTCCTAGAAGGAATAACTTATATCATAACCATGATAACTCCAACAAATAAAATAGGATTCTGTCCCAGAAGTTTATAATGACAGAACCACGATAACACCAATCTGAATAAATGGAGCAGTATCCTGCTTAAAAAAAACGTACTACTGGTTAAGCCCACACTAGAACTCTAAAGGGCTATGTCTTATATATTTTTTCTTCTTTTTTAATGATTACATCTTTTTCTATGTTACATGATGCAGGGTTCCTCTGCCCCTACTTTTCATGTCTAGTAATGTCCTGTGCATTAAGCTCTGATAAGAAGTAAGATATGATTTTTTTATGAGTACAATATCCATATTATTCCCAACTAATAATAGAATGCATCACACTGGAAGTTTGAATATTTATATACTTTCTAGATGCTTTTAGTAATCTTTGCATCAAATTTTGGCTCTTAGTCATCTCTTTATGCTATTCATATCTGTTGATATTTGAGCTTCCAATCACAACTATTGCTTACCTCTCAGACACAGAATATATAATTACATTTATTATAACATGAAATTATACTTTGTATCAGTTTGTGTCTTTCTAAATATCTTACTAGGGACTTTGCAACTCTGTATCATGACATAGATATATTTCTTCTGCTACTTTACATTAACATTTCCATGAACAAGCAGAGTCTCAAGTTTAAGACTCTGTGATCTTTAAGGGTTATACCGATGCCAGATGCTAACATAGTCACATAGTCTATTGCCCTTACTTACCTTCGGTGATTCGCCGTTTTGATTTTGGGCTTTTGCGGCTTCCGTCTCTCTGACGTCACAAGACTGAGTATTTTGATGATGCATCATTTAGGAGGCGTGTCCTACCCCTTTATAAGACCGGGCAGGTACCCAGCATGGAAATACTCTTGATAAAGGCGCCTTAGAGCGCTGAAACACGCATCGAGTTTAGACGTCTTCTTTTAAATTGGTTATTTTTTGGATGCAGCCTTAGACTCTCTGGTATCTGTGGGGCAACTTTATTCTGCGGACCTAGCTATAGCCTGAGAGACCTTGATTTTAAGATTTGATATAGTTTGTTCTAATAACTATTTCCTAGGCAGGGAGGAGGCTATTTTATTTAGATTTGTTCCACTAAGCTCATAGTCAGTTTGTGTCCGGTAGATATAGGTTTTCAGTCTACCAAGAGGCAGTTCGATTATGTATGCTACTGGTTTCTTAGCACATACCTAGGCAGTCTATTCAGTGACACTTCTAGGTATCACTCAGGTAGTGTACTGGGCTAGATAGTTACACTTATAGCATCTATTCAGGAAGTTTCCTGGGCTCAATACCTATATGTGTAATACTCTTAGCCTGCCTTTCTACGTCGCTTTTTTTATCAGACTCTATTTTTGAATTCACTAATCTGACTTTAAATGTGTTAAAGGTGTGTCTATTATATCTTGAGGATATACAAGGTTTACATATTGGGTTTACTGTATGCAGTATTGTTTAGGAGTTTACCTAATATTATCACACTAAATTTATTTTTACTTTGTCCTCATATATATGTGTTGCTAGTTACCCTAGTTACCTACCCTCTAAATAACATTACCTTTACTTAAACAGCAAGTGGCTCTATCCCTTCTGTTAAATTTTCAATTTAGAATTATAAGAAGGGAGAGACCATCTGAACTTTACTCTATCAATTCATTAGAAACCAATAACACACAGGTTATAGCATCCTGAGTGCATACTATGTATTTGGAATCTCTTATCAACTAGCTTCACTACAGGTCATTATCAGATATTAAGTCTTGACTTTGTGTCCTTAAGCAGATACCATTTGGCTAATAAGCTAACTGCATGGGTTTTTTTTTACCACTATTGACTTATAGTCAGCTATATATATTTACTATTATGGACCTATAGGCAGTTATATATATACTATATAGGCTGCATCAAACCTTTCCCTTTTAATATCACAAGCACGTTTGTTTTTTTCTTTCACTATTATTATCTTTTCATTGTTTTATCAGTTTAGATGTGTTTAGAGATATTTTTAATATAATTCAATAAAGATATTTTTTATTTTTGTTATACCTTACATTTATTCACATTCTAGACTGTGTGCCCCTTGAGTCATCTCTACCGCTGTGGGTATACCTGGGAGGACTTTTTTGAGTAATAGCCGCTGGCTCTTTACCCTCTTAGTCCTCTGAGGAATTTTTCTTCTATTTAAACTAGGAAACAAATTCCTTCTTGACCCCAGAATGGCAGTCAGATTAATCCTTGGATCAGAAGCTATTACCCTACATTGAAATATTATATCCTTGAATATTCTGTTTTTGCTAGTATTCATCTAGTTGCTGTTTGAACATCTGCATGGACTCTGATAAAACCACTTCTTCAGGCAGAGAATTCCACATCCTTATTGTTCTTACAGTAAAATAAACTTAACTTTGCCTTCCAGTCTTAACGCATGGCCTTGTGTCCTATGTAAAGTCCGGTTTGTGAATAGATTTCCACACAATGGTTTGTATTGGCCCTGAATATATTGGTATAATGTTATATCTCCTCTAGGGTGTCGTTTTTCTAAACTAAAGAGGTTTAAATTTGTTAACCTTTCTTCATAGCTGATATGTTCCATTCCTTTTATTAATTTTGTAGCCCGCCTCTGCACTTTTTCTAGTGCCATAATATCCTTCTTTAGAACACGTGCCCAAATTTGCACAGCATATTCAGTGATTTATAAAGAGGCAAAATGATATTCTCATCCCGAGAATGAATGCCTTTTTTCATGTATGACAATACCTCATTGGCCTTAGCCACTGCTGATTGACATTGCACATTGTTGCATAGTTTGTTGTCTATAACAATTCCAAAGTCCTTTTCGTGTGTTGTTATCCCTAATTCGATTGATTAAGGGTATACATTGCTTGTGCATTCTTTATGCCAAAGTGCATAACTTTGCATTTTTCAACATTACATTTTATCTGCCATTTGAGTGTCCAGTCCCCCAGTCTATCTAAATCCCTTTGCAGCAAAGTAATATCTTAATCACATTGTATTACTTTACAGAGTTTTGTGTCATCTGCAAACACTGAAACATGACTTTCAATGTTTTTTGTCAAGATCATTTATAAGCATGTTATATAGAAGGGGGTCACATAACAGAACCCCGAGGGACACCACTTGCCACCTCTGTCCAGCCTGAAAATATACCATTAATGACAACTCTCTGTACTCTATTTGTAAGCCAATGTTCTAGCCAAGAACAAGCATTTTCATCTAAACTGATTTCTTTGAGTTTAAACACTAATCTATTGTGTGGAAATGTATCAAATGCCTTTGCAAAATCTAAATAGATCCACTGCAACACACTAAGCAATACTTCTACTTACTTCTTCGTATAATGCAATCAAGTTAGTTTGACATGACCTGTGCTTCATGAAACAATGCTGATTTTTGTTGATTACCATGTTCTTCTCAAGGAATTCTTGAACATTATCCCTTAATAACTGTTCAAATACTTTTCCAGCCACAGAAGTTAAGAATATAGGAACAACAACTGCCTTCCTCCAATCCTCTGGAACACTTCCTGAAAGAAAAGAATCTTGAAAGATTAAAAACAGAGGTTTACTTATTTCTACACTTAGTTCCTTACGTACTCATGGATGAATACAGTCAGTCCCTGGAGCTTTGTTTATATTAACTTTCTTTAGTTGCTGCAGCACATTGTCTTGAGTTAACCAATTACAATTTTCCTGAAAGTTTTTAGCAGCAATCATTTGCACATCTATTGCCATGGGTTCTTCCTTAATATATATGGAGGAGAAATAGTTATTTAAAATTCCTGCCTTTTCCTGGTCTTCATTAACTAACACCCCCGTTTCAGTTTTTAGTGTTAATTTTTTGTTTTTTTTAGAATTTATGTTCTTAGAGAATGCTTTGGGGTTGGTTTTGCTCTCTTTAGCTTTCATTTTGAAGTTTAGCTAATCTAATCGCCTTTTTGCACGCATTATTGGATTTGTTATATCTTTTATAGGATGCATTTGTTTTGCCAGATTTAAATGTTTTAAATGCCCTTTTCTTATTTTTAATCACTTGCATAAACAGACATTCATTCATATGTATAGACATAATTACATAGATGAACAAACTTATACACTTAAATACATGACTCCACAAAATTAAAAAGGATACAGAGGGACACTTTAATATTAGGTGTGTGAATGTTTGGAGACTTTCTTATAGCCATTCATGCAACTTGTATTTTAGAACAATAATAAAGCAAATTATTTGCACTGATTGATTTCTAAACACATTTATGGTTGATTAAAGACACATTACTGTATTATTGTTGTTGAGCTCTGTTATACACTCAGATACACCAACAGTATGGAGCTCCTAGAAAAGAGGGACACTAGGATAGAAAAGAGAGACAGAGGTTTTTGAGTACGAAATGGACACCTATATAAGAACACGTGGGTGATATGTACATACATTGAATCTATATTTTAGGATGCCTTAAGCTTAGTAAATTATGTTCACCATCCCTTTCTCCAATTAATCACATTCTGTATCATACTTATGTATGCAAGATCAGTCATTTACATGCAAACACCTGAGCCACACTTGAAAAACCATAATTAATCTGTTACTCACACAACTATTTACACATATACATAAATGCTAAACATGTCATACACACATGTCAGTTATATTGTTTTGACAGTATGTATACAAGTAGCTACACATAGACTTACAAGCTTAGACAAACAAATCAATCAAGCAATGTATACATACACACTCGCACACAAGTAGCCAGCATGCAGATTTATCCTCAATTTAATTGCTGCTCCACAAGCATACATTTTACAGGAGTGGGAAATAAAGATTTCAACAGGAAGAGCATAGAGGGGGGCAGAAAACAAACAAGGTGGAGAAGTAGCAGAACTGGAAGGTGAGGGTGGAGTGTTAAGAGAGAGCAAGAGACAGATTGGTGACGTAGGTGTTACTCTGGGAAGCATTACGCATTTCTGAACAAAGGGGCTTTAAGGTACTTCTTAAACAATTGAAGACAAGGGGACAGATTAATATGGGTAGGCAGGTTGTTTCATAGAAAAGGAGCCATCCATGAAAAAGTGCCTGCTTCTCACTGCTTTCAATACTAGAGCTATATGTGACATCTAGTATGACCTTAATGGATGTATGGGTTATTTCTGAGAGATAATAAAAAAGGTAATATGGTTAGTTGATACATACACACATTATTATTATTGCAAGCCAATTCCAAGGCATTAGATGCATCACTGCAGCTTGGTTACCTTGCAGAAAAAAGCTCTGTTTTGATTTTTTGGGAAGGGGGTATGAAAGAATCTAATTGTGGTCTACAATAGCTTTCAGTGAAAACAAATAACCCCTCAGAGTTTTATATAATGAGCACAATGTTCCCAATGAAAATAATTGGATTGCCAGGATTGGCTGGGATGATTCAGCCTTTCAATCGTCTGAGAATGCAGAAGGTACTGTTGCTGGAGATTTTGAGCAAACATAGGAACCTCAAATGAAGCATCTTTTAATAGTTTATTATTTAAAAATTTTGTGTAATTTGTGTTTATTTTAATCTAACATCCCCTGTCTTTTGCAAAAGGTTTATAATTCTAATACTATTATATGAGAATATTGCAACTATGCACATGGAAATGAAAAATGTCAGTAAAATATACAAATCCTTATTTCCAGGCTATTCAGCCCTATGAATATAAAAAGCCTGATCATATTAATTCTGATAACAAATAATTTTGGCTTCAACACAGTCTCCAAAATAGCTAAAATCCAATTATAAAAATAGAACTCTATCCTACAGATTGTAAGTTTACGTGATTCAGTTATTTTTCAATTATGGTTTGGTTTTAAGGCTTAATTAAAAAAATCAGGACATATCATGATCTTGACAACCATCAGCTCCTTTTCACAACTGATGGAATGGTGCATTAGGATCTTTGAAAATTGTGTCTACTGTAAAGATCTAACATTGTCTACATAGTAATAAGCTGTTAAGGAAAAAAAATCAATTAAAGGGGAATGTCTACTATGGGAAGTAGCACAAAAGAACACAAGAAAAATACAGATATCAATCACAATCCCACACGTGTTTTGTTTTATAATGTTTTCTTAACTTTGGCCAGTATTGCTGGTTTGTTTTATTCTCAGATCACAATTTGAAAAATATATATATATTTTTTTTTAATATTTATTTTATTTATCAATGTTTTCCTTTCCTTTTATACATAGTCAAATAGACAGTTATTATATTGATTTTGTAAATATCAATATTACTTCCTTAGTATTACTACAATGATATATAGTTATTTAATCTTCTGAAACATTATAGCATTAACATTACTTATTGTTCACAGCAACAAAACATCCAAAAAAAAAAAAAATAAATAAAAATAAAAAAACACATTTATATGAGACTCGGTGAGGGGTGGGTGTCAGACAACTCGTTATGATATATTATGTAGGGAATTTGGAGGTCCAGGGTATCCAAAGCTCTTTCAGCCCCTTAGTTAGAGATTCCATCTTATATTGAAACCTTATTTGCTCCATTATTTCTTGCCAAAGTGGTGGGTTAGGAGATTTCCATGCTCTAGCGATATTAATTTTTATTGCCAAAAATATATGCGTCATAATGTATTTTTGTTGTTTATCATTTGTTTTATAGTCCATATTGAACAGAAACATTTCAGGGCTAATTGCTACCTCCTTAAAGATAGTTTTCATTAAGTCTAACATTTGAGTTTTGATGTTATTCAGGCCCGAACAGGCCCACCATATATGTAGCATAGTGCCCTCTTCTCTTTTACATCTCCAGCATTCCTTTGAATAGGATGGAGATATTTTATGAAGTCTAACCGGGACCATATACCACCTATAGATAATCTTCAAGTGCGTTTCAAGTAAGGATATATTATGTATACTTTGTTTTACTAACATTGTAGCATTTGTCCATTCTTTAAGTGGGAGGGATTTCCCCATATCCCTCTCCCACTTACCAAATGGAGACACATCAACATTATCTAATGTATCAAACAGTTTATTAAATCTAGAGATTCCTCCTTTTTTTTGACTGCATATAATATAGGGTTCAAGATAGTGATCTTTAATCAATATTTTAGTTAAGAGGAAATTCTTGATCCTTAGGTATTGGAATATTTCCCTAGGTAAAAATTTGTATTTTAGTTGTAATTGTGTATATGTCACCAGTTTAGATCCTTCATATAGATTTCCAATTTTTTTAATGCCAAGATGAATCCAAGTTTTAATATTTATATCTGACATAGCATATTGAAGTATATCTATAGGTGTATTAAGCAATATTTTTCCTTTAAGTTTCAACTTAATATTCAAATATTTTGCAAAATCCACCATATCTCCTATAATTTTATTAGGAAACTTTTCCATATCCAGAGCCCCCAGGTTCAGAAGTCCTAGCCAACCTAAGATATTTAACTTTTGCCCTGGTACTGATTTCTGTTCAATTTTAATCCAAGATTTAGATATATCTTGGTCCAAATTTAACCATGTCATAAGTTGGGAAGCCCTATTTGCCTCATACATCTTAATCACATCGGGAAATGCTATTCCCCCTTTCCGGTAACTTCTACATAGGATTTCCGTCGCTATTCTGGGTGGTTTATCACACCATATATAGCTAGAAAATAAATTTTGAAAATGCTTCAGGGTGCCCCGTTCGATATTATATGGAATCATCCTAAAAAAGTATATAAGTTTTGGCATTAAGTACGATTTGGTAATGTTAACTCTTCCTATCCAAGATGGTTCTAATCTCTTCATTTTATGTATCTGGGATTGTAGATCCCTATATAGATCATCAAAATTTATCCGAATTGTCTTTAAGGTATTAAATGTTATCTTTATACCTAGATATTCAATTTTATCTTTTACACATTCTATATGAAAATAGGAATGCAAAGTTTCCACTGTACCTTAGTCAATAGATATGGAAGGACTTGAGATTTATTAATATTAACCTTATAGTTAGAGAATTTGCTGTATGTAGAGATATCTTCTAGCAACGGTGGAATTGATAGTAAGGGGTCAACAAGGGTAAGCAGGACATCATCTGCAAACAGAGATATCTTAATATGTTCCTCTTGAAAATCTATTCCTTTTATCTTATAATTCTGTCTTATCATCATAGCCAGTGGTTCGATTGTAAGGATATATAGGAGTGGAGCTAGCGGGCAACCCTGCCTAGTACCATTCCTAATATCAAAAGGATCAGAATCAAAATATGGGCTGCTAATTCTTGCCGAGGAATTCCTATATAAAGACAAGGTTTTATTTCTAAATGCTCCCTCCAGTCCGAAATGGCCCATGACAGAGTCCAAGAATCTCCAATTGACTCTGTCAAAGGCCTTCTCGGCATCCAGGGCGATGATAACAGCTTCCCCCTGTTGACCGCTCACTCTATTTATAATATTAAAAATCCTCCTAGTATTATCGGAGGTACTTCTTCCTTTCACAAATCCTGATTGATCCCAATTAATCAAATCTCCCATTACTTCTTTTAGACGATTGGCCAAAATAGCCGAGAATATTTTAATATCAACATTTATAAGTGATATTGGTCTATAATTAGCAATTATTAAATTATCCTTATCTGGCTTTGGAATCGGAATAATTGTTGCTAACATCATCTCTTTTGGGAATGGCGCATCACTAGATATTGACGAGAACATCTCTAAAAGAATTGGAGTTAATGTTTTCATATATGTTTTATAAAAAATAGCAGAGAATCCGTCTGGGCCAGGGGCCTTATTTGGTTTTAATTTCTCTATCGCTTCTTCAATTTCCAATTCTCTAAAAGGGGCATTAATATATTCTAGTTTCTCTAGACTTAACCTAGGAAGTCCAAGTTCCTTAAGAAATCTATCGATTTCTTCATTGCTTGCCTTAACCTCCTCTAAATTATATAGTGAGCTATAGAATGTTGCAAAGGCCTCTGCTATATCTTTAGGTAGATTTACAACCTTTCCTCCTTTAGTCATTAGTTTTTTTATAGATTTATCTCTATGTTGATTCTTTATTTTGTTAGAGAGATCCCTATTAATTTTATTATTATTATGATACCATCTTTGTTTAAGAAAGGATAGATTTTTGCCTATCTCCACATATATTTTATCCCTAATAACTAGCTTTATATTATTAATTTCATTTGTTAGTTCCCTGTTTATTGATATTTTATTTAGCCGTTCCAGTTTCGCTAATTTAATCCTCAGGACATGTAGTGATTCACCTTTCTTCCGTTTATTTTCGGAACCAAACTTTATTAGTAATCCTCTTATATAGCTTTTTAAGGTGCACCATACAATTGATGTTGCAACCTCTCCATTATAGTTAATTTCTAAGAAATTTCTAATTCTCTTTTTATTTGGTCCTTGATATATTCATCTTTCAAAAGGCTTTCATTAAGCCTCCACTTAGTCCTTGGAATACTTCCTTCTTTCAACTTAATTCTCAAGGAAACTGGAGCATGATCCGAAATCACTATAGAACCAATTGTGGATTTTATAATATTAATTAAGACACTTTCTTTCACAAAAAACATATCAATACGAGAATAGGTTTGGTGTACATGCGAAAAAAATGTGTAATCTCTTTCCTGAGGATTCAAGGTTCGCCAGCAGTCAAACATGGAATTTTTGGCTAAAAAATCGGATAAACCTGATGATCCTATATTACAGGTACTATCATTCCCAGAATATTTATGACTTCTATCTTTAGTTAAATTAACAACGCTATTAAAATCTCCTCCCATTATAATATTACCACAGGCAACTTCATCTACAATATCCATAATTTGATCTAGGAGGGCTGATGGATTATAGTTCGGGGCATATATATTTACAAAGGTAAATGTGAGACCATTGATTTTTATAATTAAAACCTGATATCTACCATTTTTATCAGTTATTGAATGAATAACTTCAAGACTAAATCGATTGGAAATAATGATAGCCGTTCCCCTTTTTTTCTTGTTACCTTCTAAATTTGCCACATAAACTGTAGGGAATTTTTTATATTTCCATAGTCTATCAGGAGTATCAATCCAATGAGTCTCCTGGATAAAAGCTACATCTATTGAGTTTTCAATTAAAAATTTGTATACAGCTCCCCTTTTTTGAGGTGAGTTCATACCCTGGACATTCCAAGTAATTATTTTAAGGGACATCCCTGATCCAAGAGTCCCCCTCCCATCCCAAACCGAGTCTCAAAAATAAATAAATAAATAAATAAAGGTTGTGAACAAATAAACCATTAAGGGGGGAGTTCCTCCCGCCTCTAATAATCCAAGAGAAAATCATTCCCATGTAACTCTTGGACTAGCCTGACTTAATGTGCAGGAAAATATGGTTCCATAGAAGAATATAGGAGACATTAAGCCATAGACATATTTTAAGCTTTAGCCAGCATTTTCTCACCCCCAAGACGTTTGCTAGTTCTTATCAATACAACATTTATATATAGGCTATGATTACTTTTCCTTTTCTCTCTAACTCCTTCCTCTCCATCCCTGGCCTTTTCTATGTATATACATATATCAATATGAACTAAACAGATTTAGAAATAAAATTATTAGTTCTAGTTACTGATCTTATGATAATAAACATTTAGGCATATGATCATGGGTATAAGTAGATCGCTCTATTATCATATCAATGATCTATGTCCATTATTATTGACCAGACAAAGTAAGATACCTTAATATATAT
>OW240924.1:45536038-45629887 GCA_933207985.1 Pelobates cultripes | reverse complement strand
TTTTCGTTGTCAAAAAATAAATAGGTCCAGTTGGACTTGAGTTCCCAAATATACCTCGGGGTAGAGCTTAAAGCAAAACTGTCTGACTCCTCCTTCAACACCCCACCCAAGGACTCACTCAAACTTTTAAGTTATGGAAACCTCACCATTTTGTCCCTCATGGTCCCTATGCCATTTATTTTTCCCAACAAACAATCAACAACCTAAACCTAGCAACACATTCTCACACATGCATATTACTAACATGGATAATTAGGCAATCACTTACATAGTTTTTACATAGTTACATAGCTGAAAAGAGAGTTGCGTACATCAAGTTCCACCTTCCTCACATAAGTTTTTTTGGTGGTTGATCCAAAAGAAGGCAAAAAAAAACAGTTTGAAGCACTTCCAATTTTGCAACAAACTAGGAAACAACATCTACAGCTAAAGAAACCCATCACATTCCTTCAGAGCCCTTTCACGGGAAGCTTTGCATGTGGTAGATGTACCACTTGCAAATTTATCAAAAGAGACTCTAAAAAAAGTGAAGGATAGTGATGACATTGAAGAATTCACTATCTTTTCCTTTTTTAACTGTAATAAAACTGGTCTTGTATACCTACTCACTTGTCAGTGTAATTTAAAGTACGCTGGAAAAACATTTAGGCCATTTAAGAAGCGCATCCAAGAACATGTACGATCTCCTAGGAATCCACTGAACCCTATCTCTAGGCATCTCAGGGAACATCATAATGGAGAGTCCAATGGTTTGCGCTTCTGTGGCCTAGAATTAGCGAAGAAAAGCCCTAGGAGAGGGAATTATGACAAATTTTTGAGACAACGAGAATCCTTTTGGATATATGGATTAAAGACCTTGAGTCCAAAAGGTCTCAACGAGGGCTTCTCATTCTCTCCTTTTCTGTAGTAGCTTATATCATGACAATGATAATTCCAACAAATTAAATAGGATTCTGTCCTAGAAGGAATAACTTATATCATAACCATGATAACTCCAACAAATAAAATAGGATTCTGTCCCAGAAGTTTATAATGACAGAACCACGATAACACCAATCTGAATAAATGGAGCAGTATCCTGCTTAAAAAAAACGTACTACTGGTTAAGCCCACACTAGAACTCTAAAGGGCTATGTCTTATATATTTTTTCTTCTTTTTTAATGATTACATCTTTTTCTATGTTACATGATGCAGGGTTCCTCTGCCCCTACTTTTCATGTCTAGTAATGTCCTGTGCATTAAGCTCTGATAAGAAGTAAGATATGATTTTTTTATGAGTACAATATCCATATTATTCCCAACTAATAATAGAATGCATCACACTGGAAGTTTGAATATTTATATACTTTCTAGATGCTTTTAGTAATCTTTGCATCAAATTTTGGCTCTTAGTCATCTCTTTATGCTATTCATATCTGTTGATATTTGAGCTTCCAATCACAACTATTGCTTACCTCTCAGACACAGAATATATAATTACATTTATTATAACATGAAATTATACTTTGTATCAGTTTGTGTCTTTCTAAATATCTTACTAGGGACTTTGCAACTCTGTATCATGACATAGATATATTTCTTCTGCTACTTTACATTAACATTTCCATGAACAAGCAGAGTCTCAAGTTTAAGACTCTGTGATCTTTAAGGGTTATACCGATGCCAGATGCTAACATAGTCACATAGTCTATTGCCCTTACTTACCTTCGGTGATTCGCCGTTTTGATTTTGGGCTTTTGCGGCTTCCGTCTCTCTGACGTCACAAGACTGAGTATTTTGATGATGCATCATTTAGGAGGCGTGTCCTACCCCTTTATAAGACCGGGCAGGTACCCAGCATGGAAATACTCTTGATAAAGGCGCCTTAGAGCGCTGAAACACGCATCGAGTTTAGACGTCTTCTTTTAAATTGGTTATTTTTTGGATGCAGCCTTAGACTCTCTGGTATCTGTGGGGCAACTTTATTCTGCGGACCTAGCTATAGCCTGAGAGACCTTGATTTTAAGATTTGATATAGTTTGTTCTAATAACTATTTCCTAGGCAGGGAGGAGGCTATTTTATTTAGATTTGTTCCACTAAGCTCATAGTCAGTTTGTGTCCGGTAGATATAGGTTTTCAGTCTACCAAGAGGCAGTTCGATTATGTATGCTACTGGTTTCTTAGCACATACCTAGGCAGTCTATTCAGTGACACTTCTAGGTATCACTCAGGTAGTGTACTGGGCTAGATAGTTACACTTATAGCATCTATTCAGGAAGTTTCCTGGGCTCAATACCTATATGTGTAATACTCTTAGCCTGCCTTTCTACGTCGCTTTTTTTATCAGACTCTATTTTTGAATTCACTAATCTGACTTTAAATGTGTTAAAGGTGTGTCTATTATATCTTGAGGATATACAAGGTTTACATATTGGGTTTACTGTATGCAGTATTGTTTAGGAGTTTACCTAATATTATCACACTAAATTTATTTTTACTTTGTCCTCATATATATGTGTTGCTAGTTACCCTAGTTACCTACCCTCTAAATAACATTACCTTTACTTAAACAGCAAGTGGCTCTATCCCTTCTGTTAAATTTTCAATTTAGAATTATAAGAAGGGAGAGACCATCTGAACTTTACTCTATCAATTCATTAGAAACCAATAACACACAGGTTATAGCATCCTGAGTGCATACTATGTATTTGGAATCTCTTATCAACTAGCTTCACTACAGGTCATTATCAGATATTAAGTCTTGACTTTGTGTCCTTAAGCAGATACCATTTGGCTAATAAGCTAACTGCATGGGTTTTTTTTTACCACTATTGACTTATAGTCAGCTATATATATTTACTATTATGGACCTATAGGCAGTTATATATATACTATATAGGCTGCATCAAACCTTTCCCTTTTAATATCACAAGCACGTTTGTTTTTTTCTTTCACTATTATTATCTTTTCATTGTTTTATCAGTTTAGATGTGTTTAGAGATATTTTTAATATAATTCAATAAAGATATTTTTTATTTTTGTTATACCTTACATTTATTCACATTCTAGACTGTGTGCCCCTTGAGTCATCTCTACCGCTGTGGGTATACCTGGGAGGACTTTTTTGAGTAATAGCCGCTGGCTCTTTACCCTCTTAGTCCTCTGAGGAATTTTTCTTCTATTTAAACTAGGAAACAAATTCCTTCTTGACCCCAGAATGGCAGTCAGATTAATCCTTGGATCAGAAGCTATTACCCTACATTGAAATATTATATCCTTGAATATTCTGTTTTTGCTAGTATTCATCTAGTTGCTGTTTGAACATCTGCATGGACTCTGATAAAACCACTTCTTCAGGCAGAGAATTCCACATCCTTATTGTTCTTACAGTAAAATAAACTTAACTTTGCCTTCCAGTCTTAACGCATGGCCTTGTGTCCTATGTAAAGTCCGGTTTGTGAATAGATTTCCACACAATGGTTTGTATTGGCCCTGAATATATTGGTATAATGTTATATCTCCTCTAGGGTGTCGTTTTTCTAAACTAAAGAGGTTTAAATTTGTTAACCTTTCTTCATAGCTGATATGTTCCATTCCTTTTATTAATTTTGTAGCCCGCCTCTGCACTTTTTCTAGTGCCATAATATCCTTCTTTAGAACACGTGCCCAAATTTGCACAGCATATTCAGTGATTTATAAAGAGGCAAAATGATATTCTCATCCCGAGAATGAATGCCTTTTTTCATGTATGACAATACCTCATTGGCCTTAGCCACTGCTGATTGACATTGCACATTGTTGCATAGTTTGTTGTCTATAACAATTCCAAAGTCCTTTTCGTGTGTTGTTATCCCTAATTCGATTGATTAAGGGTATACATTGCTTGTGCATTCTTTATGCCAAAGTGCATAACTTTGCATTTTTCAACATTACATTTTATCTGCCATTTGAGTGTCCAGTCCCCCAGTCTATCTAAATCCCTTTGCAGCAAAGTAATATCTTAATCACATTGTATTACTTTACAGAGTTTTGTGTCATCTGCAAACACTGAAACATGACTTTCAATGTTTTTTGTCAAGATCATTTATAAGCATGTTATATAGAAGGGGGTCACATAACAGAACCCCGAGGGACACCACTTGCCACCTCTGTCCAGCCTGAAAATATACCATTAATGACAACTCTCTGTACTCTATTTGTAAGCCAATGTTCTAGCCAAGAACAAGCATTTTCATCTAAACTGATTTCTTTGAGTTTAAACACTAATCTATTGTGTGGAAATGTATCAAATGCCTTTGCAAAATCTAAATAGATCCACTGCAACACACTAAGCAATACTTCTACTTACTTCTTCGTATAATGCAATCAAGTTAGTTTGACATGACCTGTGCTTCATGAAACAATGCTGATTTTTGTTGATTACCATGTTCTTCTCAAGGAATTCTTGAACATTATCCCTTAATAACTGTTCAAATACTTTTCCAGCCACAGAAGTTAAGAATATAGGAACAACAACTGCCTTCCTCCAATCCTCTGGAACACTTCCTGAAAGAAAAGAATCTTGAAAGATTAAAAACAGAGGTTTACTTATTTCTACACTTAGTTCCTTACGTACTCATGGATGAATACAGTCAGTCCCTGGAGCTTTGTTTATATTAACTTTCTTTAGTTGCTGCAGCACATTGTCTTGAGTTAACCAATTACAATTTTCCTGAAAGTTTTTAGCAGCAATCATTTGCACATCTATTGCCATGGGTTCTTCCTTAATATATATGGAGGAGAAATAGTTATTTAAAATTCCTGCCTTTTCCTGGTCTTCATTAACTAACACCCCCGTTTCAGTTTTTAGTGTTAATTTTTTGTTTTTTTTAGAATTTATGTTCTTAGAGAATGCTTTGGGGTTGGTTTTGCTCTCTTTAGCTTTCATTTTGAAGTTTAGCTAATCTAATCGCCTTTTTGCACGCATTATTGGATTTGTTATATCTTTTATAGGATGCATTTGTTTTGCCAGATTTAAATGTTTTAAATGCCCTTTTCTTATTTTTAATCACTTGCATAAACAGACATTCATTCATATGTATAGACATAATTACATAGATGAACAAACTTATACACTTAAATACATGACTCCACAAAATTAAAAAGGATACAGAGGGACACTTTAATATTAGGTGTGTGAATGTTTGGAGACTTTCTTATAGCCATTCATGCAACTTGTATTTTAGAACAATAATAAAGCAAATTATTTGCACTGATTGATTTCTAAACACATTTATGGTTGATTAAAGACACATTACTGTATTATTGTTGTTGAGCTCTGTTATACACTCAGATACACCAACAGTATGGAGCTCCTAGAAAAGAGGGACACTAGGATAGAAAAGAGAGACAGAGGTTTTTGAGTACGAAATGGACACCTATATAAGAACACGTGGGTGATATGTACATACATTGAATCTATATTTTAGGATGCCTTAAGCTTAGTAAATTATGTTCACCATCCCTTTCTCCAATTAATCACATTCTGTATCATACTTATGTATGCAAGATCAGTCATTTACATGCAAACACCTGAGCCACACTTGAAAAACCATAATTAATCTGTTACTCACACAACTATTTACACATATACATAAATGCTAAACATGTCATACACACATGTCAGTTATATTGTTTTGACAGTATGTATACAAGTAGCTACACATAGACTTACAAGCTTAGACAAACAAATCAATCAAGCAATGTATACATACACACTCGCACACAAGTAGCCAGCATGCAGATTTATCCTCAATTTAATTGCTGCTCCACAAGCATACATTTTACAGGAGTGGGAAATAAAGATTTCAACAGGAAGAGCATAGAGGGGGGCAGAAAACAAACAAGGTGGAGAAGTAGCAGAACTGGAAGGTGAGGGTGGAGTGTTAAGAGAGAGCAAGAGACAGATTGGTGACGTAGGTGTTACTCTGGGAAGCATTACGCATTTCTGAACAAAGGGGCTTTAAGGTACTTCTTAAACAATTGAAGACAAGGGGACAGATTAATATGGGTAGGCAGGTTGTTTCATAGAAAAGGAGCCATCCATGAAAAAGTGCCTGCTTCTCACTGCTTTCAATACTAGAGCTATATGTGACATCTAGTATGACCTTAATGGATGTATGGGTTATTTCTGAGAGATAATAAAAAAGGTAATATGGTTAGTTGATACATACACACATTATTATTATTGCAAGCCAATTCCAAGGCATTAGATGCATCACTGCAGCTTGGTTACCTTGCAGAAAAAAGCTCTGTTTTGATTTTTTGGGAAGGGGGTATGAAAGAATCTAATTGTGGTCTACAATAGCTTTCAGTGAAAACAAATAACCCCTCAGAGTTTTATATAATGAGCACAATGTTCCCAATGAAAATAATTGGATTGCCAGGATTGGCTGGGATGATTCAGCCTTTCAATCGTCTGAGAATGCAGAAGGTACTGTTGCTGGAGATTTTGAGCAAACATAGGAACCTCAAATGAAGCATCTTTTAATAGTTTATTATTTAAAAATTTTGTGTAATTTGTGTTTATTTTAATCTAACATCCCCTGTCTTTTGCAAAAGGTTTATAATTCTAATACTATTATATGAGAATATTGCAACTATGCACATGGAAATGAAAAATGTCAGTAAAATATACAAATCCTTATTTCCAGGCTATTCAGCCCTATGAATATAAAAAGCCTGATCATATTAATTCTGATAACAAATAATTTTGGCTTCAACACAGTCTCCAAAATAGCTAAAATCCAATTATAAAAATAGAACTCTATCCTACAGATTGTAAGTTTACGTGATTCAGTTATTTTTCAATTATGGTTTGGTTTTAAGGCTTAATTAAAAAAATCAGGACATATCATGATCTTGACAACCATCAGCTCCTTTTCACAACTGATGGAATGGTGCATTAGGATCTTTGAAAATTGTGTCTACTGTAAAGATCTAACATTGTCTACATAGTAATAAGCTGTTAAGGAAAAAAAATCAATTAAAGGGGAATGTCTACTATGGGAAGTAGCACAAAAGAACACAAGAAAAATACAGATATCAATCACAATCCCACACGTGTTTTGTTTTATAATGTTTTCTTAACTTTGGCCAGTATTGCTGGTTTGTTTTATTCTCAGATCACAATTTGAAAAATATATATATATTTTTTTTTAATATTTATTTTATTTATCAATGTTTTCCTTTCCTTTTATACATAGTCAAATAGACAGTTATTATATTGATTTTGTAAATATCAATATTACTTCCTTAGTATTACTACAATGATATATAGTTATTTAATCTTCTGAAACATTATAGCATTAACATTACTTATTGTTCACAGCAACAAAACATCAAAAAAAAACAAAAAAAAAAAACACATTTATATGAGACTCGGTGAGGGGTGGGTGTCAGACAACTCGTTATGATATATTATGTAGGGAATTTGGAGGTCCAGGGTATCCAAAGCTCTTTCAGCCCCTTAGTTAGAGATTCCATCTTATATTGAAACCTTATTTGCTCCATTATTTCTTGCCAAAGTGGTGGGTTAGGAGATTTCCA
Source organism: Pelobates cultripes (assembly GCA_933207985.1). NCBI lineage: Eukaryota > Metazoa > Chordata > Amphibia > Anura > Pelobatidae > Pelobates > Pelobates cultripes. Next base: position 45,622,319 of record OW240924.1, on the reverse strand, counting down.
TGCTCTAGCGATATTAATTTTTATTGCCAAAAATATATGCGTCATAATGTATTTTTGTTGTTTATCATTTGTTTTATAGTCCATATTGAACAGAAACAATTCAGGGCTAATTGCTACCTCCTTAAAGATAGTTTTCATTAAGTCTAACATTTGAGTTTTGATGTTATTCAGGCCCGAACAGGCCCACCATATATGTAGCATAGTGCCCTCTTCTCTTTTACATCTCCAGCATTCCTTTGAATAGGATGGAGATATTTTATGAAGTCTAACCGGGACCATATACCACCTATAGATAATCTTCAAGTGCGTTTCAAGTAAGGATATATTATGTATACTTTGTTTTACTAACATTGTAGCATTTGTCCATTCTTTAAGTGGGAGGGATTTCCCCATATCCCTCTCCCACTTACCAAATGGAGACACATCAACATTATCTAATGTATCAAACAGTTTATTAAATCTAGAGATTCCTCCTTTTTTTTGACTGCATATAATATAGGGTTCAAGATAGTGATCTTTAATCAATATTTTAGTTAAGAGGAAATTCTTGATCCTTAGGTATTGGAATATTTCCCTAGGTAAAAATTTGTATTTTAGTTGTAATTGTGTATATGTCACCAGTTTAGATCTTTCATATAGATTTCCAATTTTTTTAATGCCAAGATGAATCCAAGTTTTAATATTTATATCTGACATAGCATATTGAAGTATATCTATAGGTGTATTAAGCAATATTTTTCCTTTAAGTTTCAGCTTAATATTCAAATATTTTGCAAAATCCACCATATCTCTTAGAATTTTATTAGGAAACTTTTCCATATCCAGAGCCCCCAGGTTCAGAAGTCCTAGCCAACCTAAGATATTTAACTTTTGCCCTGGTACTGATTTCTGTTCAATTTTAATCCAAGATTTAGATATATCTTGGTCCAAATTTAACCATGTCATAAGTTGGGAGGCCCTATTTGCCTCATACATCTTAATCACATCGGGAAATGCTATTCCCCCTTTCCGGTAACTTCTACATAGGATTTCTGTCGCTATTCTGGGTGGTTTATCACACCATATATAGCTAGAAAATAAATTTTGAAAATGCTTCAGGGTGCCCCGTTCGATATTATATGGAATCATCCTAAAAAAGTATATAAGTTTTGGCATTAAGTACGATTTGGTAATGTTAACTCTTCCTATCCAAGATGGTTCTAATCTCTTCATTTTATGTATCTGGGATTGTAGATCCCTATATAGATCATCAAAATTTATCCGAATTGTCTTTAAGGTATTAAATGTTATCTTTATACCTAGATATTCAATTTTATCTTTTACACATTCTATATGAAAATAGGAATGTAACGTTTCCAACTGTACCTTAGTCAATAGATATGGAAGGACTTGAGATTTATTAATATTAACCTTATAGTTAGAGAATTTGCTGTATGTAGAGATATCTTCTAGCAACGGTGGAATTGATAGTAAGGGGTCAACAAGGGTAAGCAGGACATCATCTGCAAACAGAGATATCTTAATATGTTCCTCTTGAAAATCTATTCCTTTTATCTTATAATTCTGTCTTATCATCATAGCCAGTGGTTCGATTGTAAGGATATATAGGAGTGGAGCTAGCGGGCAACCCTGCCTAGTACCATTCCTAATATCAAAAGGATCAGAATCAAAATATGGGCTGCTAATTCTTGCCGAGGAATTCCTATATAAAGACAAGGTTTTATTTCTAAATGCTCCCTCCAGTCCGAAATGGCCCATGACAGAGTCCAAGAATCTCCAATTGACTCTGTCAAAGGCCTTCTCGGCATCCAGGGCGATGATAACAGCTTCCCCCCGTTGACCGCTCACTCTATTTATAATATTAAAAATCCTCCTAGTATTATCGGAGGTACTTCTTCCTTTCACAAATCCTGATTGATCCCAATTAATCAAATCTCCCATTACTTCTTTTAGACGATTGGCCAAAATAGCCGAGAATATTTTAATATCAACATTTATAAGTGATATTGGTCTATAATTAGCAATTATTAAATTATCCTTATCTGGCTTTGGAATCGGAATAATTGTTGCTAACATCATCTCTTTTGGGAATGGCGCATCACTAGATATTGACGAGAACATCTCTAAAAGAATTGGAGTTAATGTTTTCATATATGTTTTATAAAAAATAGCAGAGAATCCGTCTGGGCCAGGGGCCTTATTTGGTTTTAATTTCTCTATCGCTTCGTCAATTTCCAATTCTCTAAAGGGGGCATTAATATATTCTAGTTTCTCTAGACTTAACCTAGGAAGTCCAAGTTCCTTAAGAAATTTATCGATTTCTTCATTGCTTGCCTTAACCTCCTCTAAATTATATAGTGAGCTATAGAATGTTGCAAAGGCCTCTGCTATATCTTTAGGTAGATTTACAACCTTTCCTCCTTTAGTCATCAGTTTTTTTATAGATTTATCTCTATCTTGATTCTTTATTTTGTTAGAGAGATCCCTATTAATTTTATTATTATTATGATACCATCTTTGTTTAAGAAAGGATAGATTTTTGCCTATCTCCACATATATTTTATCCCTAATAACTAGCTTTATATTATTAATTTCATTTGTTAGTTCCCTGTTTATTGATATTTTATTTAGCCGTTCCAGTTTCGCTAATTTAATCCTCAGGACATGTAGTGATTCACCTTTCTTCCGTTTATTTTCGGAACCAAATTTTATTAGTAATCCTCTTATATAGCTTTTTAAGGTGCACCATACAATTGATGTTGCAACCTCTCCATTATAGTTAATTTCTAAGAAATTTTCTAATTCTCTTTTTATTTGGTCCTTGATATATTCATCTTTCAAAAGGCTTTTATTAAGCCTCCACTTAGTCCTTGGAATACTTCCTTCTTTCAACTTAATTCTCAAGGAAACTGGAGCATGATCCGAGATCACTATGGAACCAATTGTGGATTTTATAATATTAATTAAGACACTTTCTTTCACAAAAAACATATCAATACGAGAATAGGTTTGGTGTACATGCGAAAAAAATGTGTAATCTCTTTCCTGAGGATTCAAGGTTCGCCAGCAGTCAAACATGGAATTTTTGGCTAAAAAATTGGATAAACCTGATGATCCTATATTACAGGTACTATCATTCCCAGAATATTTATGACTTCTATCTTTAGTTAAATTAACAACGCTATTAAAATCTCCTCCCATTATAATATTACCACAGGCAACTTCATCTACAATATCCATAATTTGGTCTAGGAGGGCTGATGGATTATAGTTCGGGGCATATATATTTACAAAGGTAAATGTGAGACCATTGATTTTTATAATTAAAACCTGATATCTACCATTTTTATCAGTTATTGAATGAATAACTTCAAGACTAAATCGATTGGAAATAATGATAGCCGTTCCCCTTTTTTTCTTGTTACCTTCTAAATTTGCCACATAAACTGTAGGGAATTTTTTATATTTCCATAGTCTATCAGGAGTATCAATCCAATGAGTCTCCTGGATAAAAGCTACATCTATTGAGTTTTCAATTAAAAATTTGTATACAGCTCCCCTTTTTTGAGGTGAGTTCATACCCTGGACATTCCAAGTAATTATTTTAAGGGACATCCCTGATCCAAGAGTCCCCCTCCCATCCCAAACCGAGTCTCAAAAATAAATAAATAAATAAATAAAGGTTGTGAACAAATAAACCATTAAGGGGGGAGTTCCTCCCGCCTCTAATAATCCAAGAGAAAATCATTCCCATGTAACTCTTGGACTAGCCTGACTTAATGTGCAGGAAAATATGGTTCCATAGAAGAATATAGGAGACATTAAGCCATAGACATATTTTAAGCTTTAGCCAGCATTTTCTCACCCCCAAGACGTTTGCTAGTTCTTATCAATACAACATTTATATATAGGCTATGATTACTTTTCCTTTTCACTCTAACTCCTTCCTCTCCATCCCTAGCCTTTTCTATGTATATACATATATCAATATGAACTAAACAGATTTAAAAATAAAATTATTAGTTCTAGTTATTGATCTTATGATAATAAACATTTAGGCATATGATCATGGGTATCAGATCACTCTATTATCATATCAATGATCCATGCCCATTATTATTGACCAGTCAAAGTAAGATACCTTAATATATAATAAAAAAATGTACATATATATATACACATATATATATATACACAGGACATACAATTACTAGCTTGTACAACTTCAACCTCTTCCCCCTTCTCTTCCCCGCTTCCCTCTCCTCCTCCCCCCTCCCTTTCCCCCCTCCCTTTACTTTCCCTTGTGCAATTAGTGTTATTGTTTATTAATATAGTGATCCTATTTTGAGAGGGTTATTCTTAACCCCAATTTTCATAAGTGTGTAAATTATTTCGTTAATTTCCTTATATATTACCTATCTTAGTGACTTTTCTTTGTACATTAAGTGTTGTCAATTATTGTTATAGTGATCAAATATTAGAGAGGTAATTGTTAACCCCAATTCACATAGGTAGATTAGTTATTTCACTCATATCATTATATCCATTATATTATAAATATTGGTATATATCTCTAATGTTTAGGATTTATAGTATAATTAATTTTAGTGTTACGTTATAAAATTTAGTTACTTATCAAATATTAAGTCCTTATACTATAGGAATATCCCTCTAATAATACCTAATAATTCTTCATCCCTCCCCTCCATCTCACCTCTGTCCTCCTTTACGAAAGAGAAGAGGGGAGAGGAGGGGAGAAAAAAAGAAAAAAAGAAAAAAAAGAAGGGGGGTGGAGAGGGAAGAGAACGGGGGATAGGAGGAAGTCAACATTAAACTCTATTGTTCTATATTAACTTCCATGTCGATATAAACTGTTGTGCTTCTTCTACATTCTTTATGGAAAATTGTTGATCTTGATAGTATACTTGGAGAGCTGTTGGAAAGTTCCATTTATATTTGATCCCGTGAGTTCTTAAGATGGCAGTCTGGGTAGCAAATTTCTTCCTTGATTGACGAGTCATCATAGATAAATCTGAATATAATTTTATATCCTTGAGTCCGGGATCATCAAATCCTTTATTCTGCATAGCTTGCATAATCCTATTCTTCACCTGGTTATTGGAAAAGCATACAATTGTATCTCTGGGCACATTAGAGGACAGATGTTTTGGTTTAGTTAATCTATGGAATCTCTCAAATGGTAGATCTCCTAAAGGGCAGTCAGGAGTGAGTTTTTGGAAGAGGGTTTTTAAATATTGTTCCAATTGATCAAATTTAATATTTTCTGAAATCCCTCTTACTTTGATGTTATTCCTCCTTGAACGGTCTTCTAAATCACCCATTTTTATTTCTATGGTTGAAATTTTCCCCTCCAGATAGTTACATTTCCTCGTCAGTTCCTCATTGTTAATTTGTAATTGCCTGAGAGTGTCCGCTTGTATTTGGAGATTTAAAGATAAGTTTGCAATCTCTTCTTTTAATATTCTGGAATTATCTTCTGCGTCTTGTTTCAATTTAGTATATAGATTTTCCAATGCATCGTTCAATATTTGTAAAGTTACCTCCTGTGGGGGTATTTGGATTTGTTCTTGAGCTAAAGATATAGATTCACTTCGTTCTCCATGAGAAAATCTACTCAAGGCATTTCTTTCTTGAAGTTTAGGTGAATAGAAAATATTAGCACCTTTAGGCTTATCTATAGCTGTATTACTATTTTTCTCCTTTTCTTTTTCTTTTTTGGGAGGCATATTGTTTTATAATCTGTAGATGTTAATTAGATCAAAACTGTATATCAGCGTTTAGTTGAAATATGAATTTTCTTTAATTGGTTGATATTTAGATGTCACAAGTTGAAGTACAGATTTACCATTGACTAGCTGATATATAAATGTCACATATCCAAAAAAAAAACAAAAAAAAAAAACAGAATTTGGCATTCTATTATTTATGCACAGATTTCCACCAAAAAAAAAAAAAAAAGAAGTCCTTTATCTCTAATGATCTTCAGTGGTTTTCTAGAAGCAGTCGTTATGGGTGTCACATATCAATTGCCAATTATAGATTTCATATATACATAATATTGGTTGCACTGGCCTTCTCCAGCTTTCTAGCTTGGCACAATGTTATTAACTCGGTATCAGTTTCTATTCCTGTTATAGCAATGATCCAGCAGTTTATTTATTTATTTGTTTAAGCACAGATTATCGCCATTCGTTTTATCTTCACCATTCATCCAATAACGGTCGTTAAGGATGCCATTTTACTAGTTACCCCAGGCCAGTCTTCCATCCTTCCAGCTTTATTTTTATATCGTCAAGTTTAGTCTTCTAATTTGGGTTGACAATTAGCAATCATTTATTAACTGAATATCAATTCCAGATTTAGCAATATTTAGCAATAACCCAGCAATAATCCAGCAGGTCATTTATTTTAAACGCCAAACAGTTTAATCTTCTGACTTGGCTTAACATTTAGCAATTATTTATTGACTCAGTACCAATTCCTAATTTAGCAATATTTAGCAATATCGCAGCAATGTTCCAACAAGTCATTTGTTTAAACGCCAAACCATTCTCGTTTTCCGATTATCCTTAAGTTCCATGCATATATATAGTATTAGCAGCCACCCATTGCCACCAATTGTATCAGCTACATTAATTGCATTAATTGCATCACGCCCAATTTTAGGATCTGGAACTTAGAAATCTGGCTTTTTAAAAAAAAAATCAATTCTCAATTCAGAGACTAAGTTTGTAAAAAAAAACAAACATTTCAGTGGGTGAATTTGTTGAAAAGCAATAAAGAAGATATAGGAGAGATTGTTCTGTCATTATCTTCCTGCCAGAGCCGTCATAATCTTTATATTAATCATATATCAGCTTAGTATCTTTAGCCTAAACAGTTTGTCTAGCATCAAATTTGGCAAGAAGTTCAGCAGGACTTTGGAAGGAAGGAGTAGCCCCTTTAGTTTACCAGTCGTCTGGAGGTGGTCAATATGCTAGCTATCGCAGCCATACGAGCGTCTCGTCATTCCTCCCTGGAACCACATGGAACGCGTGCGTGCGTGCATGCGTACGTGCGTGCATGCGTGCGTGCAGGTCACCAATTTGAAAAATATTTTAATGATTTCTGTCATTGATGCTCTCATAGGCCTCAATTTAATATTCTTGGATTACCTTTCCAAATTATTGAATCATTTTGGATAAACTTTAAAAAAGTTTATATTGTGAAAATATTAAAAACATTTAGTATCTAGATATTTTTTGGATATAGTGCTATTAGAAAAGGAATACTTGTGGTCAGATATGTAGCTGGGTCAGAAATATTGGAATCAGGACTAATACAAAGCAAGGTCAATAATCGTAACCAGGTCAGTAAGACCAATCAGGATCAGGAACAGTATAACTATGCTTAAGAGCTAAAGAAACCACAACATGGATTCCATCCTTTCTTCCATCTCTGACTGGATGTCCTGCCGCTTCCTGAAACTCAATCTCTCTAAAACTGAGCCTCCTCTTTCGCGCTCCTTTCAAGTTAGTGGTATCCACACAAGTCCATCCTTGCAAGCGCGCTGTCTTGGCTTCATACTTGATTCTGGCCTCACCTTTGAGCCTCACAACCAGTATGTTGCCAAATCCTGTAGATTCCATCTTAAAAACATAGCCCGCATCTGCCCCTTTCTTACGCAAGACGCTACCAAGGAGCTTGTCCATGCTCTAGTAATTTCCCGCATGGATTATTGTAACCCTCTCCTAATTGGTCTTCCCAAAAGCCGTATTGCCCCACTACAGTCTGTAATGAATGCTGCCGCCAGACTGATTTTCCTCTCTGGTCTGTCCTCTCACACATCACCCCTCTGTCAGTCCTTACATTGGCTTCCTGTATCCTATAGGAGTCAATTCAAAGTACTAACCCACACCTATAAGGCACTGAACAATTCTAGCCCCTCATATCTCTTCACAGATCCATAGGTGTGCCCCTTCTCGGTCTCTTCACTCTGCCTGTGACCTTCTCCTGTCTGTTGTTTGCACTCATACGGCCAAATCACGCTTGCAGGACTTCTCGCGAGCGGCTCCCTTCCTATGGAGTAGCCTGCCTACTGCCATCAGACTCTCCCCTAGTCTTGCATCTTTTAAGAAGTGCCTTAAAACCTATCTCTTTAGGAAAGCTTATGGCTTCCCAGAGTAACCTCTACCTTACATACCTGTCTCTTGCTCTCTCCTAAAGGGCAGCACTCTACTTCCTCCTCCAGCTCTGCTTCACTCCCACCTTACTTGATTGCTATTTCCTGTCCTAATGTGTTTTATACCCCACCTCCTATAGACTGTAAGCTCGTTTGAGCAGGGTCCTCTTCAACCTATCGTTCCTGTAAGTTTTCTTGTAATTGTCCTATTTATACTTAAATCCCCCTCTCATAATATTGTAAAGCACTGAATCTGTTGGCACTATAAAACATGGCAACAATAATAATAATAATAATAATAAGGATGTTAACAATATAAAAAAAACAAAGGTTGCGGCGTACCTCACTAAAATCTGATTGTGGTCCAAATTACTCAACTATGATCTTGTAGTAATGATGCTGCATCCAAAATGCCACAACTGTGCTTTAGGAATTGATGCAGCCATGTTTACAGAAGAGAGAGTGCCCTGATTTTGTGGTGGAATTTAAACAGCTCATCTAAATTGGCGTGAGGATACTGGAGCCATGGTGAGATTGATGCAGGTGCATCAATTCTAGTGAGGACCTAGAACTGACACAGATGCACCAATATTGTCACTAGGACCCTGAAACCATGGCTGGATTGACACAAGTATTTTGCCATTTATATTTTAGTGTCACAAATGCAGTGCATTATAAAAATATAATTTATTCTTGTTCACATGTATCTAACATTATCAGATAAGACAAAGGGCTGATAGGTACATCATATTTTTAGGTATCTGTGTAGGATGAGAGCTCTGAGGTTTCAGTTGCAATTTAGAGTAATACGCCACTATCTCACTGCTAAATCTAGTTGGTAAACATCCACCCATGGCATATTGGGTGATGGTTGGAAAGGACTAGGCTTGCTGGTTGTTAAATGGGTCATCTTGCTCTACAATTTTTTTTTTAGATGCTGTAGTGGCTTGCTGTGGTCACCTTTTATGTTTTAGATAGACTTTATTTAGCAATAATTCCATACTGGAAGGCTATCAAAGGATCTGACAAAAATGAAAAGCAAAAGTTTGGTACCATATAACAAGAAGCAGCAATTATAAAAATCAAAAGTACATGTGTTGAAAAGTATAATCATAAACACAGTGAATCTACAAAAAACCTAGGCAGGCATGAAGATGAGGCAATGCTTGGGTAGATTATACACATATCATTATTACATTATCAGTAGGGATGTGCATGGGCAAAAACTTTGGTTAGGTTCGGTTAGGTTTCGGAAATTTGGGTAAGTAAAAAAACATTTGTCTGCTTCGGCAATTCGGACCAATGGCATTCGGTTCAGCAATTCGTCACTTTAGCAATTCGGAACTTTGGCAATTTGGACCCTAACTCTTAACCCTAAAGCCTAACCCTAAGCCTTAACCCTAACCCTAAACTAAACCCTAACCCCTTGTTTTTTTCTCCTAACTCTAGCCACTTGTTTTGCTACTTTTCAGAAATCCGAAACACTTTGGAACTTTGGCAATTTGGAACTTCTGCAATTTGAAACTTCAGCAATTCGGTTCGGTTCAGCACTTCGGAAATTCAGCACTTCAGCAATTTGGAAATTTGGAAATTCAAACTTCGGACATTCGTAAGCATCCGAATGTCCGAATATCATGAAATTAGTCCGAATGTACATTCGGAAAGAAACAAATTGCACATGTCTAATTATCATATTAAATGAAACAGTCAGTCTGCCCCCTTCATCAACATAGTTGTACATCCATAATAACCCAATAAACCCTTAATCAGGTGTAGGCAGTCATCCCCTCCCTTGATCCCAAACTCGGAACTCGTCTTAAAAAAAGATAGGAATTCAGATTATCTTTACAAATTCAAGGCCAACTTCTATTTGCTCCGTTTTGATTAATAACATGTTATAATTATACCCAATAAGGGATGTGGCCATATTTTTAACCTCCGCATCTGGTGTGAGAATATGGCAGGCAATACTACTTAGCTCTTACTGGTTACTAGAGAACCCCTGTACATTTTTAGCTATGTCATTTATTTTTTAAATTCTTTTCCTGGAAGCTGCATATACAGCTACTGAAGGTTATTTTACAGGTAGGTGGGTTTATTAAAGATCATGCATTATTACATATTTCCTTTGGCTTGTCATCAGACCCATCCACCCATAAAATAATCTGTGTTTAATACATGTTTATAGCATGCTATCAACCTTATCACCTTCTATAGGGAAAAATGAGATGTGATAAATTGCAGGCCGTCACTATTTAATGCATGCAATAAATATTTTTTATGATGGCAATAGAATAGTAAAACAGCCCAAATCACTTTGGTTATTTTATAACACATCACAACTAATAAAATGAGGTCCAAAATATTTTAAACAGAGTAAACGTCTTGTGGTTTGAGTTATCATGTCAGAGTTCTCTTGTCAAACTGTCACATATAAAAGAGAGATAGCGAAACTTTTGATTCCTGGATGTTGTAACAATGCACTTTAAGCTGGCAAAGCATCATTGGGACTTGTAGTCATATTTGAGCTAAAGGCTAATATTACCAGCAATCGCTAGAAAAGCTTCTTGGGTTATGTGTCATCATGTAGCATTTTATTTTTTTGAATCTTTGTAAACAAAATTGCGTGTGAATTTCATGAATAATTTGCCACCCCTTAATATACAAGAGTAAATTATCCTCTAGATCTACAGGAGTTTCACATCTGAATTTCTATGGAACAGTGCCAGTCCTCTGGAATTTAAATTAAATAAAATCTAAAAGGAAAATCTTCTTTAATCATATTTACATTTAAACACTTTCTTTAGTAGTTTCACAGAGATGCCAATTTACATAAATTTCTGTCTTTTGACTGCTATATTTTAAGGACTGGGTTTCCCGTGAGGCTGAGTTTGCAATTCTTATCTAAACAGCATCCTTCAATAAACCTCTATTTAAACAAGCTTTATGAGTCACAAAGCAATTAAGTTGTAATTAAAGGTTTTCTATAAATAACATGTTATTGGCTGTACACTGTAACTTTGCAAATTAGCAATAAGATAAGTATAGGTGTACAGCCCTTAGGAAATAGACTTGTAGGTCTAGAGTAAAGAAGTCCAACCTTTTAATTAACTGATTTATCAACAAAGAGATTGGACATACATAAAGATAATTATCCCATTATGTATAAAATACTAAATATATCCACTAATAAATAGAAACCTATTTATATCCTTACTATCATTTTAGGATATTACCATTCAAACTAGTGTCAACAGATAAAACAATATTACAGAGAAACATCATGAAAGTTATTTGTGAACAAAAATAGGTATAGGGTACCTAATTACATGTTGTTTTACCAAGTGCCTCCATTTGACTTGCTTCTAAAGTAGAGGTTCCAACATGGCAAGATTGGTTGGGTAAATAAGAGGGGTTAATACATTGGCTGTCATTTTCCATTGTCTGGACTTCTGTGGGTTCTGCTTGATTGAGGTTCTAATTAAGGGGGACTTTAAGTACCTTGCATACTTGTGGAAATCAAGATATGCTAAATATTTACTTTTATCATTGTCATCCCTTATGATGTCAATATTGGGCAATGCATTTTACACATTGAAGGTATGGAGAATGTGTTAGTGGTGAGGAAAGAATCAGTGCTAGGATCAGTGGAGAAGATATAAAAATATAAAGATGCAAGTATTAGAAAGGGTGGGTATAAATTGGAACATTTGATTCCCAGATTATTTTTTTTTAATATGATGTCTACTTATTGTCTACATTTAAGAAATATGTATTTTTGAGGTGTGAAAAAAAAATTAAATATAGAACTCCACACCTCTGTACAATGCAACTGGGTTTCTCAATCTTAGCTCTCTGTTAATCATTGTTACATGCTAACTTGCAAAACTTACAGCTTCAACTGCTTCCAGAGACTACTCATTTTATGCTTTTCTGTGGTCACCACCAAAGTGGCACCTATAGTGGATGGGTGGGGTGCTCAACCCATTAGAAACCTGGTCTGGATTCCAAATCAACACAGAAAAAAATGGGAATTGGGGGCACACACAGAACATGCATTGCTCAGTAGTGGTGCTGCCGTAAATAACAAAATCTCTACAAAATACAGTTAAAGGAACATTGCACACATAAAAACAAAAATACAGTTTTAAATTTTACAAGGAATATTGGAATTCAGTTAAACCATACCTCCATACATGGTGTAGCTTCCTATCAATCATTGTTATAAATATGCACCTGACAATCATAAATGAGAAAGTATATAGAGAAGAGGCAAAATGAAACAATGTTATGTTTACAATGTTTACCTTGTGTGGGTTGTAATGTCATATGCTAAATCATCAGTGTAAACCTAAATGAAAACAGACCATCTCATGAACAAAAAAAGTTAACACAAGTTATAAATGATTGTCAATATTTTATTCAATTATCTAAATTCCAGAGAAAAGGCAGTTCCCCTTTAATAAACAGAACCTCCATGGAAAAAAGAGGAAAAGCAGTCAGAGAGTCAAAAGGAACAAAAGTATGACATATATGATTAATTAAACCAAGTGTAGGGAATTATAGGACTGAGACCACAAGTACAAGCCAGAAAATCATAAAATCACAAAATATAGAGGAATGCACTAACAGGCCAAGACGGGTCCACAAAAGTGCACAAAGTAAAGCCATTGTTTTAATTGTTAAACTGTAATTGTTTAACTGAAAAAAACAACAACTTGTTTTAAAAGAAAACAGTACCTGAGCTTCCATATTCCTGGAAAATAGTTTGATTTGTACTTACAACATTTTTATTTTGGTCTTGAATAGAGTTGAGCGAACCTGAACTTTAAAGTTCGGGTTCGTACCGAAAATTAAGTTTTTTGGACCTCGGACCCGAACATGGACATTTCAGTGTATGTTCGGGTTGGAGTTCGGAGTTTGGCAATTTAATGGCGCGTTTGGCATGGCTGTGATTGGCCTAATGTCATCCTCCTTGACCCCCCTTGAGCGGTGGGTGGGGGCCCTAAATAAAAATTGGGGGGAGACCTTATGTCCTCCCCCCGGCTCCCACCCCTGAGCGGTGAGTGGGGGCCCTAAATAGCAATTAGCGGGGGACCTAATGTCCTCCCCCCTGGCTCCCACCCCTGAGTGGTGGGTGGGGGCCCTAAATACCAATTAGGGGGGGACCTAATGTCATCCTCCTTGACCCCCCTTGAGCAGTGGGTGGGGGCCCTAAATTAGAATAAGGGGGGACCTAATGTCCTCCTCCCTGGCCCCAACCCCTGAGCGGTGGGTGGGGGCCATAAAAAAAATTGGGGGAACACCTAATGTCCTCCCCCCTGGCCCCCACCCCTGAGCGGTAGGTGGGGGCCCTAAATACCAATTGGGGGGGACCTAATGTCCTCCCCTGGACCCCACCCCTGAGCGGTGGGTGGGGGCCATAAATATAATGTCCCCCAACTGTCTGCTCACTGTTTACTAGACATGCCCCTACGCGCAGTATAGCAAGTAGGGGCAGAATTTACTGATACTAAGTAATCTTTACTTAGTATTAGTAAATGTGACTGAAAACACAATTTAGGTCTGTGACGAGACCAATCTCGCCACATTACATTGGAGAAGCCTGGTTGCTCGCCTGCTGCCTTTGGACTATGGCCCCCTGTTAAAAGACATCTTTTTTACCTGCAGAAAAGCTTCATTCGTGCTTTTTGCCTGGGGTTCGGTAGATTTGTTTGAATGTGTTATACCCCAGATAGGAATCCCATGGAGCCCATTCGTATGAAACTGACTGTAAAGACTTTGGCTTCATGGCGATTAAACTGTATTCGTGTGGTCTGAGCGCCATTCACTTAATAATGTGCGCTCAGACCTGAGCTATCTGGGGATATGTTGAATGTATAGTTTTAATGTAATGTGTCTTACCTGGTGTATTTTAACAGTAATACTTGTTTTGTGTCCCCATGTGCATAATGGAGTCTTGTCTCTGTCCTGGGAGATAATTTAATTACTTCTCAATTATCTCCTGGGCAGAGGAGAGGAAGCCAGGATGCATTGTGGTAAAAAGTATGTGTAATTGGGTTACCTCTCAGGATAAGGGGGGAGGGAATCTGTGGGTTGTAACTAATATGTTACTGGATATTTTATACCTCCCTGTGGGCGGTCCTGTATTTGCAAGACTGTAATAAAAACCAGGCTGGGTGTGCCAGCACCTCAGACCACTGCTTGACCCTCAACACGGAGCTCTGTCTCGTTCTTGGGGGGATTCGCTGTATGCTGCTAAGGACTGATTGCCAGGAGTGTAAGCCGCTTGGGAGCTTTTCCTGTTCGTTTGTTAGCAGCTATTCATGAGGTTCCAGTTCGGGAGTTTGGAGTGCTACCTTATTCCCTTGTATGCAGTTCGGGAGTTTGGTGCATTCACTTGTATTCAATTCGTGAGTTTTGGTGATTCTACAGTAGCTGTGCCTGTCTCTAAAAGGGGATTATCGTCTAAGTGGTTTTTACCCCTTTTGTGCAAAACGGTCCGTTACAAGGTCTTTCAGCCTTTTAGTAGATAGCTCTCTAATACTGTGGGAATTAGGGAGTTATCTACTTATTCATTCCTGTCATTACATTGACTGGCCAAGTAACTTACATTTTATATGAATGTGTGTTACTTGATTGTTGTAAGTGTTGCAAATGCTTACAGCTGAATCCTGGCTGATGAAACATTCTTCTTCTTCCACTGGGTAAGTATATTAGTACTTAGGCAATACATTTTACTTCCTTTTGCAGCCCATCTAGCCCTTTCCAGGACTTTTTTAGAGCCAATTTAGTGCCCAAAAGTTCCGGTCCCCATTGTCACGGGTGGCGGTACAGAAACCAGGACCCCTGAGTGCCTGATGAGAAGTTGGGAGTCTTCAGCATGGTGGTGGATAGGAAGGGCCTGGTGCAGGGTAACCGCACACCCCCTGGTGTTGAGCACCAGCGTTTGTGCGGCCACATACCAGAACCATGATGCAGCTGCCCGGGAACTTGAAGCTAGGAAGTAAGCAGACCTCCCAGGAGCTGAATAGGGAGGCTCTGCAGCAAGAATATATCCAGTACAGAAACAAGGCAAGGCTAGGATAGTCACTAAACATGAAAACAAGACAGAACTAGTAGAACCCAGAACCAGAGAAGGATAGGAAGCTAAACCCAGAACATGTACACAATACATAATGGAACCATTGACATAACATGCGCAGGACAGGAAAGGACTGTACATGGACTGGGAATACAAACTAAAACGAGACAAGATATGATAGGCAAAACAAGGGGAGAAATAACTAAGTACTATATATGAAAATCATGGGGATTTAGTTACATTATATGATCATACATTGCATAAGCCTGCCAACAACACCAATGTACCCCACACATTGTCCTACTCTGCCTAATGTATGTTAAAATAACCTTAAGAAACACATATAGCACTTACCTGCAAGAAAGGACAGAAGGCTTGAGCAACTGCCAGCAGGCTCCAACTGAAACAAAAGCAATCATGGAAAAGGAACGGATGTGGTAACATAAAACAAACATTTAAAGGAATCCAGGAGACTGGGAATTCCAGAAACGGAGGAATGAACCCAGAAACCCACCATAAAGAAAACCAGACATGGAATAGAAAACCAGAAAAACTAAACAAGAATTGTAAAAAGAGTACTGGAGACCAGAACATGACATGATGTGACACCCATTGACTTCAATGGGGTTCGGGGTCAAGTTCAGGTCAAATACGAGTCCGAACTCAAACTTTTTGCAGAAGTTCGGCCAAACCTGGCGAACCCGAACATCCAGGTGTCCGCTCAACTCTAGTTCTGAATAAAACAAGGGTTGAAAATCCTTGCCTGGGAATTATAGACCGGTGGCTAGAAAAGTATTTGAAAGGTTATTAAGGGATGATATTCAAGGATTCCTTGAGAACATGGTTATCAGCTTAATTCAGCATGGTTTTATGAAGCACAGGTCATTTCAAACTAACCTGATTGCATTCTACGAAGAAGTAGGTAGAAGTATAGATCAAGATGTTGCAGTGGATGTGATCTTTTTGGATTTTGCCAAAGCGTTTGATACAGTTCCACACAATAGATTAGTGTTCAAACTTAAAAAAAATCGGTCTAGATGAAAATGCTTGTTCTTGGGTAGAACATTGGCTTAAAAATAGAGTACAAAGAGTTACATAGATACATAGTTACATAGCTGAAAAGAGACTTGAGTCCATCAAGTTCAGCCTTCCTCACATATGATTTTGCTGTTGATCCAAAAGAAGGGAAAAAACCTAGTCTGAAGCGCTTCCAATTTTGCAACAAACTAGGAAAAAAGTCCTTCTTGACACCAAAATAGCAGTCAGATGTCTCCTTGGATCAAACAGCTATTACCCCACTAATTAGAAATTATATCCCTGTATGTTTTGTTTTATCAAGTATTTTTCCAACTGCAGTTTAAATATCTGTATGGTCGCTGACAAAACCACCTCTTCAGGCAGAGAATTTCAAATCCTTATTACTCTTACTGTAAAAAAAACTTTTCTTTGCCTTAGATGAAATCTCCTTTCTTCCAGCATAAATGTGTGACCTTGTGTCCTATGTATAGCCCTGTTTATGAATAGATTTCCAGATAAAGGTTTGTACTGGCCCCGAATATATTTGTATAATGTTATCATTTCCCTTTTTTCCAAACTAAACAGATTTAAATTTTTTAACCTTTCTTCATAACTGAAATGCTCCATTCCTTTTAACAATTTTATAGCTTGTCTCTGCACTTTTTCTAGTGCCAATATATTTCTTTAGAACAGGTAGCCAAAATTGCACAGCATATTCACGGTGTGGTCTTACCAGCGATTTATAAAGAGGCAAAATTATATTTTCATCCCGAGAATTTATACCCTATTTATACTTGACAAAGCCTTAGTGGCCTTAGCAACTGCAGATTGACATTGCATACTGCTGCCTAATTTGTTGTCTATAAAAATTCCCAAATCCTTCTCATGTGTCATTATCCCTAGTTCACTACCATTTAGGGTGTAAATTGCTTGTGCATTCTTAACCCCGAAGTGCATAACTTTGCACTTCTCTACGTTAAATTTCATCTGTAGTGATGTCCCGAACTGTTCGCCGAACTGTTCGCGATTGGTTCGCCACGGTTCGCCGCAAACTCCAGTCAGCAGACACATTCCAGCCAATCAACAGCAGACCCTCCCTCCCAAACCCTCCCAACTCCTGGACAGCATCCATTTTGAAGCTGCATTCTTAGTGAGCTGTCCAGGAGGTGGGAGGGTCTGGGAGGGAGGGTCTGCTGCTGATTGGCTGGAATGTATCTGCTGACTGGAGTCCATGGCGAACCGTTCGTGGCGAACGGTGGTGAACAGTTTGGGACATCACTATTCATCTGCCATATTAGTGCCCAGTCCCCCAATCTATCCAAATCTCTATGCAGCAATGCAATATCCTGCTCACATTTTATTACTTTACAAAGTTTTGTGTCATCTGCAAACACTGATATATGGCTTTCAATGCCTATTTCAAGATCATTTATAAATATGTTAAATAGAAGAAGTCCTAAAACAGAACCCTGAGGCACACCACTTACCACTTTGTCCAGCTTGAAAATTTACCATTAATGACAACTCGTTGTACTCTATCCTTAAGCCAATATTCTACCCAAGAATATTCATCTAGACCAATTTCTTTTAGTTTGAAGACTAACCTATTGTGAGTAACCGTATCAAATGCCTTGGCAAAATCCAAGTGGAGCACATCCACGGCAACACCCTGATATATACTTCTACTTACTTCTTCGTAGAATGCAATTAGGTTAGTTTGACATGACCTATGTTTAATAAAACCATGCTGATTATTGCTAATAACAAAGTTCTTCTCAATGAATTCCTGAATATTATCCCTTAAAAGCCCTTCAAATATTTTACCAGTCACAGAAGTTAAGCTTACATGTCTATAATTTCCAAGTAAGGATTTTGAATCCTTTTAAAATATAGGAACAACATCTGCCTTCCTCCAATTCTCCGGTACAATACCTGAAACAAAAGAATCTTGAAAAATTAAATACAGAGGTTCACTTATTTCCACACTTAGCTCCTTAAGTACTTGTGGGTAAATACCGTCAGGCCCTGGAGCTTTATTTACATTAATTTTCTTTGATAGCTGTAGCACCTTGTCTCGAGTTATCCAATCACAAGTTATCTGCAAGTTTTTTGCAGCAATCATTTGCATATCTCTTGCCATAGGATCCTCATTAATATATACTGAAGAAAAATAGTGATTTAAAATTTCTGCTGTTGTCATTAATGGTACATTTTCAAGCTGGACAGAGGGGGCAAGTGGTGTTCCTCAGGGTTCTATTCTGGGACCCCTTCTATTTAACATGTTTTTAAATGATCTTGAAAAATGCATTGGAAGTCATGTTTCAATGTTTGCATATGACACAAAACTCTGTAAAGTAATACAATGTGAGCAAGATATTACTTTGCTGCAGAGGGATTTAGATAGACTGGCAGATGAAATTTAATGTTGAAAAATGCAAAGTTATGAACTTTGGTGTAAAGAATGCACAAGCACCGGAAGCGAATTAGGGAAAACAACACACAAAAAGCACTTGAGAATTGTTATAGACCACAGACTATGCAACAATGTCAATCAGCAGTGGCTAAGGCCAGTAAGGTATTGTCATGTATGAAAAAGGGAATTTATTCTCGGGATGAGAATATCATTTTGCCTCTTTATAAATCACTGGTAATATCACATATTGAATATGCTGTGCAATTTTGGGCACCTGTTCTAAAGAAGGATATTATGGCACTAGAAAAAGTGCAGAGGCAGGCTACAAAATTAATAAAAGGAATGGAACATATCAGCTATGAATAAAGGTTAACAAATTTAAACCTCTTTAGTTTAGAAAAGCGTCGCCTCAGATGGGATATGATAACATTATGCATATATATCCAGGGACAATACAAACCATTGTGTGGAAATCTATTCACAAACCAGACTTTACAAAGTACACGAGGTTGTGCGTTTAGACTGGAAGAAAGAAGATTTCGTCTAAGGCAAAGAAAATGTTTTTTTACTGTAAGAACAATGAGAATGTGGAATTTTCTGCCTGAAGAAGTGGTTTTATCAGAGTCCATACAGATGTTAATACAGGAACCAGATGCATACTTACAAAAACAGAATATTCAAGGATATAATTTTTCAATGTAGGGTAATAGTTGCTTGATCCAAGGGTTAATCTGGCTGCCATTCTGGGTTCAAGAGGGAATTTTTTCCCTAGTTTGTTGCAGAATTGGAGGTACTTCAAACTGGGTTTGTTTTTTTTTTTGCCTTCTTTTGGATCAACAACAAAAAACAAATGTGAGGAAGGCTGAACTTGATGGACACAAATCTCTTTTCAGCTATGTAACTATGTAACTTATGTAACATGCTTGGAGAAGTATTGACAAAAAAAAATGTTCCTCTTCACGGTTATGGCTTGGGATTGTGTGTGTGCGCATGCCTAGTGTGTGTTTTTATATCTATATTAATTTATATGTCTGACCTGGATGTCATACACTTAAATATGATGCAAAATCTCTATAATGATACATATCACAGCATAATAAAAGAAATATATAAAAATAGAATGGACCAGATAATGTGCAATGTTATGTACAGCTAGAAGATAACCAAATATGCATTTTGCCTTACATTGTGTTTAGAAACTGATGCAATATGTAAATTATTTGGTCAATCTCTCCTTGGTAGTGCTCAATTACAATTTCTATTTGGTCATCAGATCATTTGATTTGCTTCAATATTTGATCCCATTTCAGCAGAATGCATCATCCCTGCAAATGATTTCATTCTGAACATTTGGAAGAGATGAGTTTTGTGAAAAACATTTTACCCAGTTTGCAAGAGATAACCACTTGTCCTCTCCCTGACTGTCAATAAGATTGTCATCATTTGGGAGAAAAAGTATTTGCAAACCTGGTATAGTAACATGTGTTATCAAGATCAAAGTCTTGTACATTTCCGCATTGATCTGTAGATTGACAACATTTACAATGTTTCATTAATTATATTAGATTCTCCATCACAATTGTGCTTTTGTAATTGAAAATATTATATGCTTCATTTTCATTTTCATTGGTATTTAAGATTTAGCAAATTACATCACAATCCAATTAAGAAAAGGCAGGGCATACATTGCAAATGAGAATAAGATATAGAAACATTGTTTCACTTCCCATTGGCCCTTTCTCTATGATGACTGTCAGGAGCAAAGCTTCTAACAATTATTGACAGGGAGTAAAAATGGAGACACCCACTTGCAGGAAATGGATTTTATTTCATTTTCCACTTCTCGCAAATGCATATTTATAAATATACAGATGAGTAAGCATAAAATTAAAGAAACACTTCAAGCATTATAGTCATTACAGCTCGCTGTAGTTGTTATGGTGTACAAAGGGTCCTTGCACCCCACCAGTGTAAGAACGGGAAAAAATTAGATTGGTTTAGCCTCTTACTTGAGATTTGCAGGGTACTGCTCCTTGCCTTAGCTACTTCCTAAGTAGGAGCCTCTTTAAGCTCTACTGTGTCAGTGGACCCAGATTAGAAATTAAACCATTGTAAAATTATTTGACTACTTACAGTGCCAGGATACTTATGGTACCATAACCACTACATACAGCTGTAGTGGATATGGGGCTTGGAGGTGTTCCTTTAAAAAACCTGGGAATTGACAGTTCCCCTTTAATTAGACATCCAAGATAATAGAATGAAGTTACAGTCATTTCAGTCATGTAAAATGGTTTAAAAGCTACTATAAACCATGTATCAAAGGGGAGCTGTCATGCCTTAAACAGCTATGTTCATTAGACTGAGCATAAAATTCTATCTATACATTGTTCTAGCGGTTTTACTAGCAAGTGCATAAATAAGAAGAAAAGGAGAAAACCTATTTAAAAATAGACTTTTCTCCTAACTGTTAGGCATTCACGGACAAGGGAGCTCTAAAAAGACCTACCATAGGAGTACTCCTAAGCATAGCAACCAGAGCACCATGTGCTGTGGTTTCTATGGAAACTCCCTAGCCCGCACTTCTATCGCTTGCTAGGGAGTATAGAAACGGAGTGACGTCACTCCATTCCAATGCTGGCACACTGTGGAGGTTTGCCCTACTTGGGGATGCACTTCCAAGCAGGGCAAATCAAATAAGACAGAAGGCAGAACTGAGATGGTGTGGAGGATGTCCCAAAAGTGCGTGTTGCATGAATGATTACATAATGTATTTTTGTGATGTATGATGTATTTAATGTTTATGACTGTATGAGTGACTGTTGGAGTGACTTCAGGTAAGTAGATTTTTTTTGCAACAGGTTCACTTTAAGTAATGCAATTAATTTAATGTAAACAATAACTAGGTAGTAAAATGCCTTGAAATTACATGGATTAAAAGTTTACCTGATATTTGTCTCGGTTTATGTTCAAAGAAATGTTTACACTCCCAAATGACAATCTGTACACAAACAAAGTTTTGTTCTCTTCTCTGTTGTTCCAGATATGCCGTCTGTGCTAATTAAATTGAAAGTATTACTTTTCATGGAATTGTGCGTGACGTGCACTTTTAAACAGATGACATTGAAACAATGTTGTGCTACCATATTGCACCAGTATATATAAAAAGCAACAAAAAAAAAGAGCAAGACTCAATATTAATAGTTCAGGTTGAATGAAACTTTCACACTTCTTGGGCTTCACTCAAAATTTATTTCATTCTGTCAAGCAACAGAACATTTCCAGGAGGTAAACATTCATTAATATGATGAAAGGAGCATTCTGTGGCCTAGATTTGTCAAAGGGTGGTGAGGTTTAGAACTTCTAATCTCTCATTTGTGCAGATGTACTTTAAAGGAACAGGAATGGTCAGAAAATGTGTTACCATGTTAAATGTATACTTTTTCATCTTGAAAGCTGCAATTATTTTCAGCATATTTCTTATATGCTACATTGAGGTTTGCATAAATCAAATCAAACAAACTAAAACAGGATTCATGAGAATACTGAGAACTGACAACTGAAATAACTTGCTCTTCAGTGGATCCCTGTTACGTTCTTAAGCTAATAATAGTTTCTTCAAACCAAAAAGGTGGTCCAGATACAAAATTCAACCTGGTTCCCTCTGTACAAGAGATCAGCAAACCTAGACAATTGGTTCGGCCTTGTTAGGCTTCATCAGTGAGGTATTACCATTTTACCTTAGGGAGAGTAAGCAAACTAAAAGATAGAGCAAGGGAATGCTTGCCAAATAGCCAAATAGCTTGCTCTTCAGTGAGTCTCCGCTCAGTTCTCAAGCTGGTTTGAGCTCATTTTGTGTCATTAAAGACAGAAGCTTAACCATTTATATATCTGACTGATCACACACAAAATGGTGGCCCGGAATGAAAATGCCTGCCAGCTCCCTCTGACCGAGAGATGCAGCAACCCCAGACAATTATTTTAGCCTTCAAAATATAATTCATGGGCTACACAATGCAGGTTCTCTATAGTGATGTTTATTGGTGCACGCAGGATACAACAAACAAAAATGCAATGTTTTGGCTTATATGTCCTTAAAGGGACACTGTAGGCACCCAGACCACTTCAGCCCATGAAGTGGTCTGGGTACCAACTCCCATCACCCTTAAGTCTGAGCATGTAATTATTGCAGTTTTTCTAAACTGCAATAATAACCTGCTAGGGTTAACTCCTTCTCTAGTGGCTGTCTACCAGACAGCCACAAGAGGGACTTCCGGGTACTTAGACGGCTTTTAGTCATCTAAATGACTCTGGACGTACTCACGCTATGCCTAAACAATGCCACAGAGCCAGATGGTATCCACCCACCAGTACTTAGGGTGCTTGTTGTAGAAATATACATAATACGGTTTTTATTCTTTCAGAGATCTTTTCTTTCAGGAATTGTACTAAATAATTGGAGAAAGGGAAAAATGGTGTCTATATCAAAAGCTCAAACTGGAAACTGCAGACCTGTGAGCTAAACATCTTTGGTTGGGAAATAGTTTAAAGGGCAGATAAGGCATAATATTCATAAGATAGGAATTTAATTTGAACAGAAATTTAATTAAAAGGAATCAACAAATATTTTTATAAAAATATATATCATTGTGTTCCTGTAGTGATATACTTGGACTTTGCTAAGGCATTTGATGAAGTCACACACAAGTTACTATTAAAACTGAAATCAGTTGGTTTTGATGAAAAAATTTATAATTATAAGTAGTTCTAAATGAAAAAAATTAAAATTGAGTGGTAAGTGGAGTGATTAAGGTTCCTGTTCTAGGTCCACTTCCCTGTAATACATTCATAAATGATCATAAAGCCATGTGTGCAGTGTTTGCACAACAAAACTAGATAAGATAATACAGTCTAAATGTAATGTAATTTATCTACAGAGGGATTTGGATAAATTGGGGGACTGGGCATGCAAGTGGCAGATCAGATTCAAAATAGATAATTGCAAAGTCATATATTTTGGAATAAGGAACACACAAGCAACTTATATATTAAATGTGGGTGAGTTAGATTTAGTTACATCAAATGAAAAGGAAAAATTTTATGAAAGACACTAGGCTCCTAGTATGCATTACTCTTTCTTTATTTCACTCAGCAGTAAGATAAAGAGAAATATATATATATCAAATTGAGAAAAAAACTGCCTAAAAACATATGCAACCAATCACAGTGTAGACATAGTGTCCATATAAGGCACATATATCCCAAGATCCTCCTCTTTCTTTGCTGCTCTCTGTGTATTTGATGTCTTTGTTTCTTTGTGTTTTGCTGGGTTTATTTCTATTATTATTATTTATCTGTTATGTACTATTATGTACTACTTATATTATTATTATTTGTGCTGTTTATGTATGATTTATGTTATTTTTTTGTACTGTTTATGTACTATATTATTGTTTGTGCTGTTAGTTGGTCTAGACTTGGTGTGCCCTCTCTGAGCCCTCTCTGATCCTTCCTTGCCAGGATGATCCTCACCCTTCTCCCTTAAGGGAGTTGCTATCATGGGCTACCTCATGGATATAGGCAGCGACCGGCTCCCTCGTGTGATGGCCATTGTGGGGACGGAGCTTGGTCGGACGCACCCGCAACTCTTTTCTCAATTCGGTCCCTGGGTCTGTCTGTCTGTTAATCCCTGACATGGATCATCACGTAGCCGGAGTTCATCATAAGTTGGGCTGGAAGCCCTAGAAGAGGCTAGTTTTATCTTGAAGAATTGTCAAGGTAATACCTGGACTATACTGGACCCCTTTTTTCCTAGGTTGTGAGGTCCTAGATTCCGCTAAGGGGGGCGAGTCCGAATTGGACGTTGATTTGGCCTTTGAGTGGATCCAGTGGCCTATTTGCCTTTACGGCACTGCAATTACGGCCATGTCTGCCACACGCTGTAAGGCAGTATTGCTGTGCATGTGTTGAAATAGACCCTCTGTTAGCTAGTTTTGCTATATCTGAACCCGGTCTTGCTGATGACAACATGCTGTTGGGGACAGATGTTCAAGGATCTGGGCACATGTGGCAGAACTTTCACTATCATCTATAGGGCCCGGGCGAATATGTAGCGGGTGCTTTCCTTTTCCCCCCAAAGGTTCTTTTGGTGGGGCCGGGAGAAGAGAGAGCTGTCCACCTGGCCATGGCTTCAGGGGCTCATTCATAGCCAATCGGGGCTCCTTTTTCCCGCACTGAGGATTCTGTGTGATCAGGGTGCCTGCCTTGTTTTCCCGACTGGAGGTAGACCCTGGAAAACCCATTTTCCCTCGAGGTGCCACCCTTATGGTGACTACCCATTATTTCCTGTCATTCTCAGGTACAAATGGGGGGGCTATTGGGTTCGGTTCTACCACAGGTTGGGAGAATTGTTTCCGATGCTTCGGTCCTCCTATGGTTCAAGGTTGTCACCTTCATTTACCCATACCCGTTAAATCCTTTCTTCCACTAGAACTGTGCCTGTCGGCAGGGGCTGGACATGTTGATCTCCTCGGAGATTCGAGAGCCGGTCACAACAGGAGCGATCTGAGAACTGCCATACACACTCCTGGGTTTCACGGGCAATCTTTTCTCGTCCTCTCCATGCCTTTCTTGCAGAATCAACATTTTGAATGTGGGGCATTCATTGTCTGGGTTACTATCTCCATCCTTCGGAATGGTTGGTCAAGCCAGAGTGAGTGAAGAATATGTCACGGTTCCCACCGCTATGGAGTGAAATGACCTTCTCCATTTTTACCTGGCAAGGAAGGCGATGGCATTCTACATGTCTAACGTTTGGTCTCTTTTCCGCTCATTGGTGTTTCACCAAAGTCATGAAGCCAGTGGTGTCGTTCCTCCGCACAAGTGGTGTTCGGATGATTGTTATCCGGACAACATCCTGCTCAGGTTCCAGTCACAGGCACAACTTCACGTATGCTTGACATGGACGACCAATTTAATTGAAACCCATGGTGTCTTCTGCACTGTCCGTGGAATTTTGGACTTCTCAGTGGATTTCATCCATCAGTTCTAGTATCTCCCGGATTCTGAAATGAGGACCATATCATGGGGGATCAAGTGGAATCTCTGAGCTTTGGAGCTGTCAATTGGAGAATTAGCGAGGGTTTTCGGCCTACTCGTAGCTTCGTTTCAAGCCGGGCCTCTACACTGTCGTGTCCTTAGCTCAGATCCGTGCACTCTTATGTGGCAAAGTTGGATGAGGAATCCAGAGACGAATTGGCTTGGTGACTCACTCATGTAGTGGTGAGGTACAGCGGAGCCATCTTTGGGTCCGTTCAAGATGTGGATCTGTTTGCATCCAGACTGCACACCCAGTTGATCAGATTCTACGGTTGGGAGCCGGACCCAGCGGCATTCGTGACAGACACCCTCATTCAGGTATGACCGGGCACAATACACTTTGTCTTCTCTGTTCACATAATGTGACGAGACCAATCTCGCCACTGTGCATTGGAGGAGCCTGGTTGCCCGCCTGCTGCCTTTAGACTATGGCTCCATGTTGAAATGCTTGATTTTCCCCTGCAAAGAGACAAAAACCGGGTCATTTGGTACTTGCCCTATTTGAATAGTGATACCCCAGATAGCTATGCCATGGAGCCCATTCATATAATGGCAATTGGACTGTATGTATGAGATCTGATTCAGTAATAATGTGTGCTCAGATCTAAGCTATCAGGGGATATGTTGAATGTACCTGTTTTATGCAATAGCTGCACAGTTATATATTTTTATGTATTTTATTGTCTTTTGCTACCATGTGTTCAATGGAGTTTTGCCTCTGTCCTTGGAGATAATTGGATTACTTCCGAATTATCTCCAGGAAAGAAGACTCTGTGGAACTGGTTTTGGGCAGAAAAGCCATGCTTCATTTGGTCGATCTATCTTTTGAACCAATGGACCAATTTGGATGATTTTGACATATGTTTGTATTTGGAGTATGCTGATTCTGCCTGTGATAATTACATTAACCCATTGTGTAAAGTAATTGTATCACAGGCAGAGGGGAGGGTTTTGTGTGGGAGTGTCTGAGTGTATTGTACGTGTTTATTGGTTGTTTTTCAAAACCCTGTGGGGGGTACTAATGTGTAAGAATGTGTATATAAGATCAATAAACCCACAGCTCTGTCTGTTCCTGTTTTGACCCTCAACACGGAGCCTTGTCTCGTTCTTCGGGGGGATTTATTGTATGCTGTTCAAGTTCAACTGCTAGGAGTGTAAACCTTTCGTATGGTTTTTCCTATTCGTCTGTTTACAGCATTCGGATGTTTGAGAGCATTCGTATGCTTCTCCGGTTCGGTGTATTGGTGTCTACAGTAGCTGTGCCTGTGTCTCTGGAAGGGGAAGATCTACTAAACGGTGGTTTAACCCTTTTATGGCTGGAGGTGCCGTTACACATAATTTCTTGCACGCTGTTGAAGTTGCTCAGGCAGGGCTATACACTGGTGATGTCTGAGTCCCTGTTGGATACAGTGTTAAAAAATTTCTCATTACCAAATGGTCTTCAGTTGTCGCAAAAAAGAGGGGGATCTTGGGATACACTTGCCTTTTATGTACACTATCTATACACTGTGATTGGTTGTATGTGTTGCTAGGCAGTTTTTTCTCAATTTACTATATATATATATATATATATATATATATATATATATATATTATTTTCTCTATCTTTGCTGCTGAGGGAAGTAAAGAAAGAGTTATGCATAATACTCGCCTCCGTGTCTTGAATAAAATCATGACTTTATGTCATGTTACTAATAAAATCTGGGAATTATAGATAACAAACTGGTTATCTGTTGGTCTGCCATTTCAAAGGCTAGTAAAGTGTTGTT
This sequence comes from Pelobates cultripes, assembly GCA_933207985.1. Taxonomy (NCBI): domain Eukaryota; kingdom Metazoa; phylum Chordata; class Amphibia; order Anura; family Pelobatidae; genus Pelobates; species Pelobates cultripes. Next base: position 45,594,756 of record OW240924.1, on the reverse strand, counting down.
ACTATACAGAGAGGTATTTATTCACTTAATCTAAATATAATTTTGCCTCTATAAATCAACGGTAAGACCCCAGCTTGAATATGGAGGTGCAATTTTGGACAGCAGTTTTAGAGATGCAAGACAATCAAATAGTACAAAAATTATTGTTGTAAAAATGCAACACTCCTGTGGGGGGATCCCACTTACACACACCTTAAAATACCCCAAAATACTCCTAACCTGTTCATTAGGAGGAATATACAGACAAGAGATCACAGATAAAGACTAGACGAAAGGCATTTTTGTGTACAGCTGAGGAAAGGATTATCTACACATCTCTGTGAGGCATATTAGAGGTATTTGTTGTAATTTTTCAATTCTTAAAGGACCACTCTAGGCACCCAGACCACTTCAGCTTAATGAAGTGGTCTGGGTGCCAGGTCCTTCTAGGGTTAACCCATTTTTTCATAATTATAGCAGTTTCAGAGAAACTGCTATAATTATGAATGGGTTAAGCCTTCCCCCTAATCCTCTAGTGGCTGTCTCATTGACAGCCACTAGAGGCGCTTGCGTGCTTCTCACTGTGATTTTCACAGTGAGAGCACGCAGCGTCCATAGGAAAGCATTGTAAATGCTTTCCTATGCGACGGGCTGAATGCGCGCGCAGCTCTTGCCGCGCGTGCGCATTCAGCCGACGGGGAGGAAAGGAGGAGGAGGAGGAGGAGAGCTCTCCGCCCAGCGCTGGAAAAAGGTAAGTTTTACCCCTTTCCCCTTTCCAGAGCCGGGCGGGAGGGGGTCCCTGAGGGTGGGGGCACCCTCAGGGCACTATAGTGCCAGGAAAACAAGTATGTTTTCCTGGCACTATAGTGGTCCTTTAACTAAGATATTTGGACCTTTGGTGAACTGCAAATGTATCTGATGTATATGATAAATGTTTTTTACTGATGGTTCTTGATTTGGAAGAATAAACTTGATAAACATGAAATATAATAAACATTTTACATATTTCAAGAATCTGATACAGACTCTGCCAATATGATCGGCCAATGACTTGCTGTTCTCCATAAAATAGAGGTGACTTGTCCCTCCCAATCCTCGAAATTAAAATTGGGTGACACAGTTCACCAGGATAATGGAATTACATATCCTCAGCAATGATACATAGTGAATTAGATTAGAGGCCTCTACACTCCCTGTTTTGAATAATGCATTTCTAAGAATTGACTCTGTGAAGCATAATTCCATGGGACTGGCTATGGATATTTGGAGATAACAGGAAGTGAATCACTTCATTGCATCACTCCACACTGCAACCATGAGAGATATTCCAATGATTTACATTAGTGGAGGGAACGTGTACAACTTTATTTTGATGGACAAGAGTATGTCCATTTATGTAATTATTCCAGGTAGGTGGTTAAAATCTTAGCCGGACTTCCTAAACGATAAAAATGATAACAGGTCACTGTCCTTGTTCAATTTATTTATTCTCACAACTATGTTAGATTTAGCCTGTAGGAACCCTTATTTAGCCTACTTTCTCACAAGTTTTGAGTGATGTGTGGAAGATGTCCAGCAGTGCACATATACAGAAGTAGAGTGGTAAGCAATTTTTGATATAAAGCATACTTGTTGGCAAGGGTCCAAGAAATGTCCTACAGCAAGCATTTCAAACTGAGGGAGGGAGGAGGGAGGAGGAAGTGTATTAAATTAGGGGAGGGAGTGGACAGTGTATTAATTTTAGGGAGGGGGCACTGTATTAATTTGGGGGAGGGAGAGGGGCACTGTTTTAAATTGGGGAGGGGGCAGTGTATTAATTTGGGGGAGGGAGTGGGGCAGTGTATTAAAGTTGTGGGAAGGGTGTTTTAAATTGGGGGAGGGCTATGTATTTATTTGGGGAAAGGAAGTGAGCAGTGTGGTGGGAGGGAGCAGTGTGTTAAATTGGGGGGTGGACAGTGTATTAAATTAGAGTGCTGGGAGGAGGGGCAGTGTATTCGATTAAGGGGCAGCTTATTAGAATGGGTGGATGACGCAGTGTATTAGAGTGGAGGGAGGGGGGCAATGTATTGGAATTGTGGGCAGTGTATTAGATTGGGGAGGAGGTGGCAGTGTATTGAATTTGTGGGCAGTGTATTAGAATGGGGGAGACAACAGTGTATCAGATTGGGTCTGAATGGAGGCACTGAAAGTTCCCCATGGAGATGCTGATTGGCCGCGCAGCTTTTTACCACACATGCACACTAGCCTCTCCATGGATTGGCTGAGATCATCAAGTTTGATGATCTCAGCCAAAGTGAAGAACACACTCATAGGACTTCAACATCATCAAGATAACGTCATTTGTTTTTTACAGCTGTGCAACAGCATACATTAACCATTTCAGTCCCATTACCAAAATTTTCTTAATATGTCAAGTTAGTTGGACTGAAACATTGGTTATGTGCAAATGCTGTCTCCATAAAATAAATATGCTCTTTTGTTTACTTTAAAGCCCTATGAGCGTGAGGACATCCAGTGTCAGTTAGGCAACGTTTTTTTATACTATACTTTTCTAAATAAACCTACGTTACCATGAAAACTGAAGTTATTGTTTTTTTTGTTTATTTGGCCAGTGTTAGCCTTTAAGTTTGACATGCTTATCCTATAGAGTACAAATCTCTACATAAAACTGCTCCTGTCTACCTATTCTCAGTAATATACAAGTATGTCTTATCCAGGCCCTATGATCTGTCGAAGATCTTAGTCTATACTGTTTGTATTGGCACCTCTTACTCTCGCCTTCAAGATTTCTGTAGAGCTACACCTCTCCTTTGAGACTCCCTTCCCTACTCCATTACATTCTCACCCAGTCTCCACGCCTGCAAAAAAATAGCTGAAAACTCACTTTTTTAAGAAGACAAATCTTCTGTTAACAGCTTTCCCTACAAACATCTCACTAAACATCCTGTAGTTGCATCATAATATAATTAAAGCTTTCATTATAAACTCTTCTAGCAACCCTACTTTTCAATACATGAGATACATCTTACCCTTACCTCTTGTGTCAATTTACCCTACTGTACTTTATACTTGTTTGAGCAATTAGCACCTTCTGTTCATGGATGTCCAACATATCTTTTTGCATTTACCTAGTTGTTAATACTTGTATTGTACAGTGCTGTAGAATTTGTTGGTAGTTTATAAATAATAATATTAATTATAAATGACCCAGCAACTATTTGAACGGGCAGCTATGCTGCTATATAAAACAAGGTGCTCCCATTTAAATTATGCAAATATTATAATAAGACTGTTAAACTCAGGACAATCTCACTTGTCCTCACAACTCACTACTGCAAATAGCTTAGGGTCAGATTTAAAATAATGGTGAACAGTAAGCGATTGGAAGGATTACTCTTGAACTTCTCATAATTACGTTTCAATTATTTGATAATATAGGTTTTTCTTGTGACTTATGGGTTCTCCTAATTTCCTAGTCTACAGTGTACAGAGTAGTTAACTTTATAAATGGTATATTTGTGATGGAGTGGTCCTCTCTACTGCCCCACCACTGCTCAATTCTTTTCACTATGCTTGTTTTAATTTGCTTACTGGTGGGCTTTCACTCTCCACCCCTACCCATCCTCTTTGTATCTATTTTACCCTCACATTTCCTCTGTTACTTTGTCCTTCCTCTCTTCTTTCCATACTCTCTTTCTTCACCCTTTTCATTGGTGCTTGAGAAATGTAATACTATACTAATTTATATATATCACAGTGATAGACAGCAGTATAGTATTTCCAAACGGTATATACTTGACTGCAGACCTTTTCTCTTGTTAGCGATTTCAATGAGGCACTTGCATGGTTGATGCTGTGCATTGAGATGTAGTCTACTCGTATATTTTATTGATTCATTTTCAAATAAAATAAAACAACAAACCATATATTTTGTTAGAAAAATGCTTATGCAACAGATTCCTTTTATTTTCATAAACCAGAAGGATGTAATGCATATATTTAATGTATTAATAATTTATAACTGTTATTTGGACAGACTTAATATTCATTTTTTGTTGTTCAATGAAAAACACAAGTAAAATTAAATTAAAAAATTCTAATTTGACGTACATATTAAATCTTCCAGCGTGCATGGCAGTTTTAATATTAGGACTTTTGTTTTGTGCACCAGTCTCCTGTATTTTTCTTTTTAAATGTGGATAATATAAATCATATTTTTTTTCTGTACCCTTTCATGTCTCTTATTGTAAATATATCATTTTTTTCCTATTAAAATGTACCTTTGGACTAAGTTAAAGGTGTACATAAATTAAATGTTAAATAATCAAATTTGGTTTTCTTTATATAAATTGAATTTTCTTGATCTCCACTAAACCTATTAAAGGCAGGGGTACCATGCATGAATTCGAAAGGTTTTGCTAAGCTACGGAAAATTTTATTTTCAGAAATGTCAGTTCTAAAGCAAATTATTAAAGGAAAACTTTGGTCATTTTTGTTAGGAAACTGCAAACACTGCAAAACAAGAGTCCTTAAAAAGTAATGCAAAAAAGACTGCATGCTTTTGCTTAAACGGAGCAAGAGCCTCGTCCCTCTCCAGGCCCTGTGTAGCCTAGACATTTTGAGTTACTCTCTAGCCAATCAAACAGATCACATGATGACTCTTAAAAGGCTTTTGCTGTGTTTTTATAGTCCTAAGTATCAAAAGTATCTGGATGAAGCAGCATAAATGTTTATCTTTAGAGATAGGAAAAAACAAAAAACTTTTGAGATACTTCATAAAATATATTGTTGATTTTCTAAACATACAAGATTTAATATGTTGTACTGTCTGAGATTCTGATATGTTCACATTGCTACTAACATGACCTCTAGTATGTCATATACGGTGTTTAAAAAAAAAAATCACCACAACTTTGTTATAAAATGTGAGCAATTTCTCTCCTGGCATTTATTGAACCCTTTAATGTTGTTAGGATGTGGTATTCTACCATGCAAATGCAGGGCTTTAACAACATTAGGGTGGCATAACACTCCCTAACGATCATGCTCTGCCGGAACCCGGATACTTACTTTGCACAGTGATCCCGAACAACCCAGGCAGTTCCCCTGCAGAAAATCTGGCCCATCCAAGCAATGTGATCGTAATCACATGACCAGATTGGCAGTTAACAGTACTGACTGCATTGATATATATATATAAAAAAAGGAATTATGTCAAAATCATAAATAATAATATATTAATATACTAAAATGTAGTAAAAAAAAACACATAAATAATATATATATAAATATATGACATTGCAGAATAAATATTTCCGTTTTGAGGAACAATGGTGTGACGGTAGTCACCATCACTTGGGATGGAAGACAGACACTATGGGTGGGCTCCCAAATTCCTTTTGTGTTTTGTCACATTGTGTGCTGTATTCATTAAAGGAGTTGCTGTTTAACCTTCACCATGTGTCGTCTGGTGTTTGGTCCAGGGTGGAAAAGGCTCTAAGTGATCCCAGTCAAGCCTCTGTGTCTGGGTGTGAAGTGTTTCAGGGTCCCTGATAGCTACAAGGAAGCAGACTTGGCGGAAGTACTCGGTCGGAGTACTGGAGCTCTGTTACATTGGTGGCAGTGGTGGGATGGCTTCCTAGCAGCTGGAGAAACGTCCCTGGACACCGGTGCCTCTACTGGAATCCCACTGTGCTTTCTGGAATTCATGGAAATGGATAGAGCTAGCACCCGTGCAGCATCCCCATCTGAGGAGGAGTTACAGCGGAGGCTACAAGCAGCTCTGTCCCAGTACGATGGCCCTTTCTTAACAAAGGGTGAACTGGACCGGCGGGACTCGATCCGTCTGGATCTCTGGAACAATGTTCTTGGGGAGGTTTGTTGTCTCCGTGGAGAATCCCTCCCAACCATTATGCAACGATTTTGGGATCAAGTTGATTTGCAGATGCAATTCTTGGAAGAGCAGCCCCTGGCGGAATGGGTGTTTAAATTAGAGGAGCTGGTACAGAAAGGATTCTGGCTGGATGATTCTTACCGGGCCTTAAGGTAGTATGCAGTCCAGCAGTACCCATTTCTAGCAGATGATGACCCTGGCCTATTGTGGGAGGCCTTTGAGGATAAAATTGAATTGGGAAGTCCTGAGAGGTCCCGGCTTTATGACATTAGGGAAAATAGGGAACACCAACTGGATCTCTCAGAAGCAACTGACCTGGAACCTGATTTGACCCACCTGGCCACCATGGAGTGGGAGCTTGAACTGGATTACAAGCAATTGTTTGACTCTGCACAGCAGCAGGTACCAGAGACTGGGGATTTAATAGACCTTACATCTGAAAATGTTGGTCAGGTAGATGTGGAAGGAACCATATTCTCCACACCTGAATCACGGGGATACTGGGCAGCCATCCCAGTACACCACCACCCCAGCTGAAGAGCTGGCATTGAGTCAGAGCGCTGCTGGCCTCTGTGCCCAACTTGCAATGATGCTGGAGTTGAAGAGCAGGGAGATCAACCTTCTAGTGAAGATGGAGTTCAAGGAGTGCACAACTCCCCCAGTTGAAGTGCTGGCATCAGGGCAGAGCTCCACTTGCCTCTGCCCAAACCCACTGGTAACCTGCGAGCCTCAGGCATCAAACACTGCTGGTCCCACGGAAGAGCGGATCCCAGAGCAAAGCACGGCTAACCTCATCCCTTTGCCACAAGCAGTGGGGGTTCTCTATCCAATACAAATGGATTGGACTCTGGTCTCTACCTGTAGTCCACAGGAAGGCTGGACAATGAGCTCCAATCCCCAACCCCATGTCAGCGGGGGCCCAGCCACCCTGCCTTCCCTCCAGTGGCTGAGAGAGATCCAGGGAGACAGGACAGTGGGCACGCATCGCCAGGTATATGCTTTAGTAGATGCAGAGGTCGGCTGGGTAAGTGCTGCTCTTCCATGAGCAGTTTGTTTGGGGTACCGATTCGGTGATGGCCTTGATGATCTGGATGTAGTCACTAACTTCAGAGTCAACTCGTCTGGGGTCTCCTGTATTGGTCTCCTTCTGAAGGGGGATAAATATGCTGGAAACAATTCTGAGAGATACAGGGTTCCAGAATTGCTATTGGCGTCTATAGGGGTCACAGTGGCCCCCTAAGAGTGGGGATAGGTTTGGGAAGTGGGCCATGGCAGATTCACTGGGAACTCCCTTTCTCCACTTCCAAGTCCCCTCTTATGTCTAAGTCACCCTGTGCTTATTAGAGGCACAGGATGACCGAGAAGCCCAGTCTGGCCTGCCCAAACCAGACTTCCACAGACTGATTGGCTATGAGGGTTCCATGCTCCCGACCGGGACAAACTTACAAACTATGTGGAACTTTGTCGAGAAGGCTGCCAGGATGGATGGACTTTTTGGGACTTATTACCCGACTAACTCAGGCACAGACTGATTGGAGGTCTGGTACCTGGTTAGTCTACCTTTGGGGGGGAAGATATGTGATGGTAGTCACCATCACTGGGGATGGAAGACAGACACTATGGGTGGGATCCCAAATTCCTTTTGTGTTTCGTCACATTGTGCCTATTATTTGTGCAGGGTATGTTGAATGTATTGGTGGTCTGTGCTTCTCCCCCTCCCCCCTTTTTCCTGTCCTATTGTTTCCCCAGCAGGGCGTTGTCCCAGGGACACTGCCAGATCAGTTTAATCTAGCTTATCTGTCCCTCCTCAATCTCCCAAAAGCCCTCGCTATTGTCTGACCCCACCCTTCCTTGTACTATAGTAATCTATGTAAACTATTGTATGTAAATGAGGCTGTTGGGGGCTTAAACAATGTGTGCTGTATTCATTAAAGGAGTTGCTGTTTAACCTTCACCATGTGTCGTCTGGTGTTTGGTCCAGGGTGGAAAAGGCCCTAAGTGATCCCAGTCAAGCCTCTGCATCTGGGTGTGAAGTGTTTCAGGGTCCCTGATAGCTACAAGGAAGCAGACTTGGCGGAGGTACTCGGTCGGAGTACTGGAGCTCCGTTATAAATGGTATCTCCAGATAGCAGGTACCTCCATGGGGGCAGCCATGGCACCCATGTACGCAAATGCGTACATGTATGCATACAAGTACATACAAGAAATATATTCTATCAAAGTATGGTCAGAGTATCCTGGGCTACTACAGGTATGACCTGCTCATTGTGTGGGGAGATAGCATGGAAGCAGTCCAAAGTACGGCGACTTAACTTAATCAACTTCCCACACCTATCAGAATGACTGCCAATATCAGCGCACAACAGGTACATTACTTGGACCTCACACTGAATCACACTGAGACAAAATTCAATACAGCCTTTTTCACTATTTTTTACTAATTCTCTACTCAAGGCAAGATATATGCAGGTGATTCTAAATAATTTAAATGAAAATATAATGGGACAACAGCTACAGAATATGACCCAAATGTTTTTGGATAGGGGATATGATTGTCTCATCCTACAAAAGACACTTAAGGAAGCACCGATTGGTCTTTCCTATGATGTTCCATTGATCAACTCCATATATCTCCTCAGTAGCTAGGAAGAATTGGAGGCTGATTTCCAGTGATGACATCATCCCCAAGGTATTTAAAGAACTTCATCTCATATGTTAAAAAAGTAACAAGAACATTAGGGATCTGCTGTTTCATATTGATCCAGTTAATAGTTACATGCTTGGAGAAAAAGAAGGGAAACCAACTATTGGTTGGGATATTTTATAAACCACCTAATGTTAATATTGACGAGGAACAGCAACTGTTTGAGCAAACTGAGAAAGTTGCAAATCTGGGTAACACTTTAATTATTGGAGATTTTAATTACCCGGACATAAATTGGGACAGAGAGACTAGTAGCTCAGCAAAGGGAATTAGGTTTTTAAACTTGTTAAATGACACCTTCATGTCACAACTTGTACAAGCACCAACTAGAATGGACGCTTGTCTGGACCTGGTTTTAACAAACAACGTTGATCTTTTGACCAACATTAAAGTAGGTGAGCACTTGGGAAATAGTGATCACAATATAGTGTCCTTTGAAATAAACTCAAAAAAACAAAAGCACATGGGGAATACTAAAACATAATTTTAAAAAGGCCAATTTCAATAAGTTAAGGGAAGCTTTACAATATATTGACTGGCATAAACTCTTTAGTGAAAAGAACACAGAGGATAAATGGATCATCTTCCAACAAATATTAGAAAGGTACATTTCTCAGTACCATTGGGAAATAAATATAAAAGAAACAAATTAAAACCAATGTGGCTTAGTAGAGAAGTAAAACAAGAGATTAAAAATAAGCATTTAAAGCATTTAAATCGGACAAATCAGATGCATCTTTTAAAAGATATAAGGAAGCAAATAATGCGTGCAAAAAGGCAATTAGACTTGCTAAACTTCAAAATGAAATAATGATAGCTAAAGAGAGCAAAACCAACCCCAAAGCATTTTTTAAGTACATAAATTCTAAAAAACCCAAAAATGAAAGTGTAGGTACACTAAAAACTGAAACGGGGGTGTTAGTTAATGAAGACCAGGAAAAGGCAGGAATTTTAAATAACTATTTCTCCTCCGTATATATTAAGGAAGAACCCATGGCAACAGATGTGCAAATGATTGCTACTAAAAACTTGCAGAATAATTGTAATTGGTTAACTCAAGACAAGGAGCTGCAGTAACTAAAGAAAGTTAATATAAACAAAGTTCCAGGGCCTGATGGTATCCATCCACGTGTACTTAAGGAACTAAGTGTAGAAATAAGTGAACCTCTGTTTTTAATCTTTCAAGATTCTTTTCTTTCAGGAAGTGTTCCGAAAGGGATTGGAGGAAGGCAGATGTGGTTCCTATATTCAAAAAGGATTCAAAATCCTTGCCTGGAAATTATAGACCTGTGAGCTTAACTTCTGTGGCTGGTGAAATATTTGAAAGGTTATTAAGGGATACTATTCAAGAATTCCTTGAGAAGAAAACATGGTTATCAGCAAAAATCAGCACGGTTTTATGAAGCACAGGTCATGCCAAACTAACTTGATTGTGTTCTACGAAGAAGTAAATAGAAGTATAGATCAGGGTGTTGCCGTGGATGTGATCTATTTGGATTTTGCCAAGGCATTTGATACAGTTCCACACAATAGATTAGTGTTCAAACTCAAGGAAATCGGTCTAAATGAAAATGCTTGTTCTTGGGTAGAACATTGGCTTAAAAATAGAGTACAAAGAGTTGTCATTAATGGTAAATTTTCAGGCTGGACAGAGGTGGCAAGTGGTGTCCCTCAGGGGTCTGTTCTGGGACCCCTTCTATTTAACATGTTTATAAATGATCTTGAAGACAGCATTGAATGTCATGTTTCAGTGTTTGCAGATGACACAAAACTTTGTAAAATAATACAATGTGAGCAAGATATTACTTTGCTGCAGAGGGATTTAGATAGACTGGGGACTGGGCACTCAAATGGCAGATGAAATTTAATGTTGAAAAATGCAAAGTTATGCACTTCAGCATAAAGAATACACAAGCAACGTATACCCTTAATGGAAGCGAATTAGGGATAACAACACACGAAAAGGACTTAGGAATTGTTATAGACAACAAACTATGCAACAATGTGCAATGTCAATCAGCAGTGGCCAAGGCCAGTAGGGTATTGTCATGCATGAAAAAGGGCATTCATTCTAGGGATGAGAATATCATTTTGCCTCTTTATAAATTACTGGTAAGACCCCATATTGAATATGCTGTGCAATTATGGACACCTGTTCTAAAGAAGGATATTATGGCACTAGAAAAAGTGCAGAGGCAGGCTACAAAATTAATAAAAGGAATGGAACATATCAGCTATGAAGAAAGGTTAACAAATTTAAACCTATTTAGTTTAGAAAAACGTCGCCTGAGAGGGGATATGATAACATTATACAAATATATTAGGGGCCAATACAAACCATTGTGTGGAAATCTATTCACAAACCGGACTTTACATAGGACACGAGGCCATGCGTTTAGACTGGAAGAAAGAAGATTTCGTCTAAGGTAAAGGAAAGGTTTTTTTTACTGTAAAACAATCAGGATGTGGAATTATCTGCCTGAAGAAGTGGTTTTATCAGAGTCCATACAGATGTTCAAACAGCTACTAGATGCATACTTGCATAAACAGAATATTCAAGGATATATTCTTTCAATGTAGGGTAATAACTGCTTGATCCAAGGATAAATCTGACTGCCATTCTGCGGTCAAGAAGGAATTTTTTTCCTAGCTTGTTGCAAAATTGTGCTTCAAACTGGGTTTTTTTTGCCTTCTTTTGGATCAACAGCAAAAAACAAATGTGAGGTAGGCTGAACTTGATGGACGCAAGTCTCTTTTCAGCTATGTAACTATGTAACTATGTAACATGCAGAAATCAGGGCTAGAAAGTTGTGGATCAGTTTGATGTCTTGCATGTGTCACTTATAAGCATTTGATGCAAACTTGAACTTTTAATCACCCCTACAAGAACAAAAAATATTACATAAGGCATACTATCACATGCAAAACCTTGAAGGTTATAAACTTACATGCCCATGTGGCCTTTCATACATTGGCAAAACTGAAATGGCCCTATATGAACAAATTGGGGTACACCATTTGAGTATTAGGTTGGCCTACAGGGATGGGTCATTCAATAAGCCAGTAGCAAGGCATTTCCTTGAGTTTCATCATCCCCTAACATCTATGTAGTTTGTTGGCATAGACCACATTCCTGTGCCAATGGTGGGTGACCATGTCAAAATGATTCTTAATAAAGAAGCATTCTGGATCCATAATTTGGACACTGGATGAGACATTATATTATCACTAGTTTTGGTGAACACTACCTGCTTGCATTTTGATTTGATATGTCTTTATTTTAAATGTATATTAAATATATTGCTTATGTCTGGTTTGTTATTATATATTATTAGTTACTCTTACACCTTAGGTAAGGCCTAGGTAAATTATAGGCATGCCGTGTCCCCTTTGTACTTTATATATTTATATTTCAGCGGCCCATGATCAGGCATTCACTTTTTTGCTTAATATTTGTTTATATTTATTTAGATATTCGCTTATTTGTTTATATGTCTCCATAGTCACGCATTCCACTTTGCTATGGTGAAGCCAATGACATCATTATGACATCATGTAACTTTGGGGTTGGAAATCTGTGGCGGCCACCTGGATAGGGACACGGGTTTCGCCACCAATTACTTCTTTTTCCTTTCTCTGGAGTGCTGCTTCCCCGGAATCAGTAAGTCTGCTGTTAGAGATTAAAGCTTTACAAGGAATATAGCTCTGGAGTGAGTATAGCTTTCGCTCACAGACATTAGTCGAGACTTAATGCTGGGAGTGAACTGACTTTACTATGGGCCACCCACGGCCTTTTATGCATAGGCCCCTACATGGGTTTCTCATACAAAAATACAGGGTTTTTCCGTCCAGGATCCTCTGTGTCTGAGAGATAATTGTGTGAGAAAAAAGTATAACTCTATTATCTCTCAGGGACAGAGAAATCTACAATATTGACACCCAAAACAGATATAATATTACAAGAGATCCCCTCAAGTCCTATATCCCCGGATAGCCTGTATCTGAGTGCACAACATATCCAAAAAGCGCTCAGATCCCACGAACACAGCTGAATCGCCACTGGGGTAAAGTTTTGACTGACCACACACGAGGCGCCTGCTTAAAATAGTTCCAGGAGAAAGGTGGTGGTGGGCTCTCTCTTTCTGGAGTCCTAAACCAAACAAAACACTGAATGTATTCCATGGCTGTTAGGTAGAGACTGTTCGCCTAGTCCATGCGAACAATCTCACCGAACAGTGCTCTTCTGAGATGTGTAGAAACTAAAGAAGGCGAGGATGGAAGTTCAGCGGTGTTCGTAAATTAGAGTGTCCGATTTTAGTTCCATGCACTCGACGATCGAACACCGCTGCCTGCTTTTATGCGACGAGATGACTGCCAACTCAGTTCCCACATGTTCGTACATACGAACGGCGGCTGCCAAGCTAAACACTTAGAATACTGAGGTGTGAATTGGTTATAGAGTTGTCAATATGGGTCAACAAGGTTAACAAGCTCCCGGGTGGGCCTAATATTGGAGGTATAACAAGGGAATTTGTGGTTTTGTTTGGTTACTGAACAAAAAGGGAAAAAGGATGCAAACCAAGTATTTCAGTGACAGGATGTTCTGTCACAAACACATTCACACATGCCGACCAGACCCAGCAAGGCGCCGGTGATCACACACTGCACTGTTTTATGTTATTTTATCTTTGATCCTGGTGAAAGTCCTCAAGTAGGACTGAAATGTTGATCTCCCTTTAATAAATCTACAATAAAGAATTGGATTTTATTGAAGACCTTTAGTGCAGCCCTGCATTACTATATTACATTATATAATTGTGTGTGTGTGTGTATACATAGAGTTGTAATAAAAATTATTCAACCCCCATTGAAAATCAGGTTTTTTGACAATATTTATAGACTTTAAGTGGTTTGCAATGAACAAATTAAACAAAACCAACTGAAAAAGCACAACAAAAAATGAATGTTTCAAGTGGTTTTCCCAAATTCAACTGAAAATGCAACTTATAATGGACTTCTCTAGTCTCAAAACTATAGACCTGTGAGGTTAACATATGTGGCTGTGAAAGTATTTGAAGGGATATTAAGGTATAATATTCATTTAATTTGGAAGAACAATGTCATTAGCAAAAATTAGCACCATTTTTTGAAACAGAGATCATGCCAAAACTAACTTAATTATATTCTACAAAGAAGTAAGAATAGGAATAGATCAGGAAGTTGAAGTGGATGTGATCGATCTGGATTTTGCAAATTCATTCAATACAGTTTCACACAATAGGTTAGTTTTAAAATTAAAAAGAAAATTGGTCTAAAGGAAAATTCTTGTTCTTGAGATGAACATTCACTTAAAGATTGAGTACAAAGAGTTATTAATGGCAGGTTTCCAATATGGCAAAAGTGGTAAGTGGTGTCTGTCAGGGGTCTGTTCTGGGAACACATATATTTAATACAGTTAGAAATTATATTAAAAAAGGCATTGAAAGTCATGTGTCAGTATTTGCAGATGAAAAGGATGAAAAAAAAAAAAGGGGGGAGATATTTTGGTAATATCAAGAGTTATAAATATTAAAGATAAAGTGCATATGGGTAATGCCAGACGATAAAAACATGCAAGATAACATCTCTAAAAGGTGGCTAATAAATTCCCAAACTATTTTTCAAAAAGCAAAATAAAAATAAAACATGCGTGCTAAACATTAAAGACTAATGTATAACAAAACAATTAGCATATGACAATAAGATAGTCACACATGAATAAATATACATCAGTAGTTTAAATATAAAAAGACATAAAAAATTAAAAAGGTCAAAGTTTACTTTTAAACCAGAGTGTATGGGTTTTTAAGTCAAATACCCTTCCTTTTTTTCCTTTTTCATAGGGTTTTGACTGTATTTCCTCCTCTCCATGAAGGTGTGATTGTATGGTACACAATTTCAACAACCTTAGGTCTCTCTTATGCTGTAAAAATATTTAGATACTGTATGATTCATGAAATCTTTGGTTATAAAAAACAAAGGCTTTATGAATCATACATTGTATAAACATTATACTTTTTATCCACAAAATGAATGGCCCTTTCTATGCATAACAAGGCCTTGGTGACTGACGATTGACATTGCATCCTTAATCAGAGATTGCAACACTCAAGCGCCTTAAAGTGGAGTTCTGTAAGTGAATTTCTTCCTTTATTTTTCATACTGTGAAAATTGCTACACCATACACTTCTCCATATTCCCATCTTTATTTTTTTGTTCCATATACCACCTGAGAACACTGTGAGGTGCTACTCCCACCTTTCTATATAAGTATCCTATATAACAATGTAACTATGTGGCGAGTGCACACAAGCACACTTTGACTGCTCCCTGTACTGTCCACCCTCTCTTCTTCTAATTCCTCAAACTCATCATACGAATAGTAGAGAAGCTCCTGGGCCTGAGGCAAAAGTGCTATGTTTGAATTGGGGGGGGGGGGAGAGAATACTCATCAATGATTTATTACTGCCACAATCATCAAGGACATACATTTTGGACATTACTTTGGTGGTCTGCTTTAAATCTTCTCTAAGATTGAGCCTGATGATCCCCACAAAATAGACTCTGTTACTTTTTCCCTTAGTAGCTTCTTGGAAGGAGGGGAGTTCCAAGAACATATAAAGCCTGAACAACCTGTGATAAAATGAGAGGCAGTGCAAGTGGAAGCATCTGCAGAATTGTTACAGCATGAAAAGGTGTAATGATATTGATGTTACAAAGGTTTGGAGTCCAGCAGCCAGATCAACAATGTCTTCTGCCAGAAGTAGCCACTCATTACCCAGGTGGTTGAACCCCATAGCCTTGAGTGGCCATCTGGTCTTAAGCAGAGATGAGAGACTGGAACAGAAAGATGGTAATCGTAGTGAGGCAAGCCGAGGTCAGTGGGAAGGAGAAGCAGCAAAGTCAAAATGGTCCAAATTCAGCAACAGAAACAAGCTTGATTATAGAGTACAGGAACCACAATTAATCTGGCAAAGATACAGAGACAGGAAGTGGCTTATATGGGCCAAGAACCAGACACCTGACCAGACAGAGCCGAAGAGAGTTGTCACTGATATCATTTTTTGTAGTTAAGGTTATCAGATCTCAGGTAAATTTGCAAAAGGCAGGCTGGTGAACTGGTAAGCATAGAGGTTTAGCAGCATATAAACCAGGGTTTGAAACCCAGCAGAGTCAGTTCCTCACATCACCCCCAACTCTACAGGCACAGCCTCTAGATGCCCTATTTCCTGGTTTAGCAGGGTACTGTGCATAGAAAGACTGAAGAAGATCAGGAGTGTGAATATTGTCCACTGGTTCCCACGATCTATCCTCCTCACCATAACCAAGCATTGAAGCTTGTTGCGGAAGATCTTGGAGTCAAGAATTTTGTTTCCACCTCGTATTCATCTTCACCATCCACCAGGACGGTGGTGAGGCAGGCAGGGCTCGACCAGGGAAAGTATTTTCATGAAAAGGTTTAAGCAATGCAACGTGAAACACCAGATGTATTTTTAAGGAATCTGGAAGTTGCAGACGTTAGGTGACAGCATTGATCTGAGCGATGATCTCAAAAAGTCCCATGAACTTTTGACCCAATTTATGAGAAGAAATCCAAAGCTTGAGATTCTTTGTTGACAGCCAAACCTTGTCACCAACATGATAAACTGGGGCCTCCTTTCTATGCCTATCAGCAGCTCTTCTGTAACATTCCTGAGCCTCCAAAAGAGTCTCCTTCAACAGTTCCTCGGAATCTCGTAAGGTGTTTAACCGGTCAGTGACTGCAGGAATGGAAGTAGAAATTGGGAGACTTACTAGAAAGGTTGGGTGGTAACCATAATTGGCAAAAAATGGGCTCAGAGAAGTGGAGTAGTGTTTGGCATTGTTATAGGCAACCTCCATCGTGGGTAGAAAATCCAGCCAGTAATCCTGCAGGTAACTAATATAGCACCGCAAA
Source organism: Pelobates cultripes (assembly GCA_933207985.1). Lineage (NCBI taxonomy): Eukaryota > Metazoa > Chordata > Amphibia > Anura > Pelobatidae > Pelobates > Pelobates cultripes. The sequence goes on along the minus strand of OW240924.1, from coordinate 45,578,205 downwards.
TATTGTTCTAAAGTTTGGTTCATTCGCTCAGTCTGTCCATTACTTTGTGGATGAAAAGTTAATGACAGATTTACATTAATACCTAGAATAGAACAGAAATATTTCAAAAAATGAGATGTAAACTGCACTCCCCTGTCAAAAATTACTTCATCAGGAACTCCATGCAAGCAAAATATTTCCAGCAGTCTGTTTAGCTGAAGGGAGACCAAGAGCTGGTATGAAATGACTAATTTTAGTTAACCGGTCCACAACAATAAGAATGGTAGTATGTTCCTTAAAGGGAGGTAGTTCCACAATAAAGTCCATGGATATAGATACCCAAGGGCGATGAGGAGTCAGAAGAGGCTGAAGCAAACCAAAAGGGGATAAGCGAGGAGTCTTATGTCTGGCACATACATCACAAGAGGACACATACTTCTTACCATCCTCATAATATTTAGGCCACCAAAAGGATTGGGAATGTAGTTCTTGTGTCTTTTGGATTCCTGGATGACCTGCTGGTTTCAAGTCATGGTAGAGGCGTAAAACACCCAGTCGCACTGATTCTGGAACAAACAGACGTTGGTAAAAAATCCAAAACCCATTAAGCATGGTCATATGAAGATCACGAAAAACTGGATCTTCAGCATATCCCTTTTTAATGCGAGACATTAGATCAGAAGGAAAGGTAATGTCTAAAAATCTACTCTCTGGCAAGATGGTGGTCTTGGTTACTGTAGTATGGAGGGGGTCAGCTATCCTAGACAGGGCATACGCCTTGCCATTTCTGGAACCAGGGCGGTATGAAATGTATGAAAGTATGAAAAATTAAACCTGGAGAAAAATAGGGACCAGTGTGCTTGTCTGACAGACAGTCTCTTAGCTGATTGAATACATTCCAGATTTTTGTGATCTGTGAGGACAGTAATTGGATGGGTGGCTCCCTCCAAGAGATGTCTCCATTCGGTAAAGGCAGCTTTTATAGCCAAAAGTTCTTTATTCCTTATGTCATCATTTCTTTATGCTGGTAACATCTGACGGGAATAGAAGGCACATGGATGTAACATCATCTTAGGTCCAGTCCTTTGAGACAGTATAGCCCCAACAGCTGAATCAATAGCATCTACCTCTACAGTGAATGGCAATTCTGGCTGAGGGTGTACCAGGATAGGGGCAGATGTAAACAGAGTCTTTAATCTGGAAAATGCAGTGTCAGTCTTATTGGACCATTGAAAAGGAGTCCCTTTACTGGTAAGTTCAGTGATCGGTGTAATGACGGGAGAGGAATTCTTAATGAAACACCTGTAAAAATTGGCAAACCCCACAAATCTCTGAATATCTTTTTCATTCTTGGGGATGGGCCAGTCCATTACAGCTTTAAATTTTACTTGTGTCCATGCTTAAACCTTTAAGAGTTTTACATACCCCAGGAATTGAATTTCTGTTTGTTGAAACTCACATTTTTCCAGTGTAATGTAGAGATGGTGAGTACGAAGGCGCTCAAGAACAATCCAAACCTGTATTCTGTAATCTTTAAGATTATCAGAAAATATCAGGATATCATCCAAATATGCCACAACAAACTAATCCAGGAGATCCCGTAGTACATCATTGATGTTCTATAAGTGAATTTCTTCCTTTATTTTTTGATGCTGAAAAGTTGCAGGGGCATTACAAAGCCCAAATGGCATTACTAGATATTTGTAATGTCCGTACCTGGTTCTGAAAGCTGTTTTCCATTCATCATTTGGTCTTATGCGAACCAGATTATATGTTCCCCGTAGATCAAGCTTTGTAAATATTTTAGCTGAGCGAAGTCTCTCCAGTAGTTCAGGAATGAGAGACAAGGAATAGAGGTTTTTAACAGTGATGTTATTAATGTCCCTGTAATCGACACATGGCCGTAGACTGCCATCTTCTTGTAAGTATTCACAAAGTGCTTTCAATTCAGGCTCAGAAAGGGAGTATATACGGCCAAATGGGATAGCAGCTCCAGGTAGCAGCTCAATGGGGCAATCATAAGGCCTGTGAGGTGGAAGCTGATCAGCATTCTTCTCATCACAGACATCTGCAAAGTCCCAATATTGTAGAGGAAGCATAGTTAAGTTTGTAGCAACCATTTCATTAATTGTTGTGGGAACAGGTGTTGCTTTAGAGGGTTGACAATTCATTAAGCAGTGTTTTGAGGGAAATGACAAAGTTTTAGTCTTCCAGTCAATCTGTGGGTTATGTAGAGCATGCCAGGGTATACCCAAAATCACTGAAAACTGTGTTGAGGAAATTAGGTGGAAAGATAGACTCATGATGATTCACTTCCAGAATCAATTTTAAGGGCACAGTCTCATGTGTAACCGGGCCTGACGTAAGTGGAGAACCATCTACTGTTTCCATTAACACAGGAGACGATTTAGGGATAGATTGAATTTTATTTCCTGTTGCAAATTGAATGTCCATAAAGTTTCCACCTGCTACAGAATCTATCATAGCTATAGTTGAAATGTTATTATCACCATATTGCAAAGTGATAGGCACCACCAAATGAGGATGTTAAGTCAACCCTCTTCACCCTTAGCCAGAGAAAACAAAGGTTGTGTAACAGAATCCAGTTGGTCGGAAATCTGGGATTGGTGTTGAATCTGTGCACCCTCAGCGGTCATAGCTATTGTTCTTTTAGATTTGCTAGGGCAATTGATGGCATAATGCCCTTCACTACCATAATACAGGCATAAATTGTGAGTGCGTTGCCACTTTTCTTCATTGGATAATGGCCCTCTTATTAGATCTACCTGCATAGCCTCAGGTTCAGAGTCTGTAGGAGTTTGTGGGGTCTGAGTAGAAATTCTTAAATAGAAAGTAGGAGTAGCACTTGGTTTAAAAGAGCCCTGTCTTTCCAATTTTCTTTCTGAAAGTCTCCGATCTATACGGATAGCCAACCACACAAATGCATTAAACTCAACAGGAAGGTCAACAAGAGCTAGCTCATCTTTTATAGCTTCTGAGAGACCCCTTCAGAAGTGAAACCTCTGGGTTGATTGGTTCCAAGTAGTATCAGCAACCCACTGTCTAAATTCAGCAGCATGTTCAGCCACAGAGCGCCTCCCTTGATGTAAATGAAGGAGAGTGGCTTCTGCTGTAGCACAGCAATTGGGGTCATCAAAAACTAGGCACATGGCCTCAAGAAAGTCTTTAAAATTTCCCAAGACTGGACTGTCCTGTTCCAGAAAAGAGGAGCTCCAGGCCAGGGCTTCATCTTTGAATAGGGAGAAAATAAATCCCACCTTCTCTCTTTCAGATGGAAAACGGTTAGGTAACATCATGAAACGCAAATGACATTGATTTAGGAAGCCCCTAAAATTTTTGCGGTCACCTCCAATTTTTTTCTGGTAGAGGCAAGCGGGCATCTTGTGCAGGTGTAACAGTAGTAGTAGCAGCAGCTGCGACATCATGTGCCCTGTAGCTGGTAAGCTCTTTATGCATTGAGCGAACTTCATTTTGCAGCTCAGCTACCTGATCCTGCAGCACTTGAATGGTCTGTGCCTGAGTCTGCATAGTTCTTGCATTAAAAGCAACCTGCTCGGCCAATGCAGAATCTGATCTGACGGTCTCCATGAATGTGCCAGATTTTTCTGTAATTATATTGATGTTACAAAGGTTTGGAGTCCAGCAGCCAGATCCGCAATGTCTTCTGCCACAAATAGCCACTCGTTACCCAGGTGGTTGAGCCCCTGAGCCTTGAGTGGCCATCTGGTCTTAAACAGAGATGAGAGACTGGAACAGAAAGATGGTAATCGTAGTGAGGCAAGCCGAGGTCAGAGGGAAGGAGAAGCAGCAAAGTCAAAACAGTCCAAATTCAGCAACAGGTAGGAGAAACAGGAACAAGCTTGATTATAGAGTACAGGAACCACAATAATCAGGCAAAGGTACAGAGACAGGACGTGGCTTATATAGGCCAAGAACCAGACACCTGACCAGACACAGCTGAAGAGAGTTGTCACTGATATCATTGCTTGTAGAGTCAAGGTTGTCAGATCTCAGGTAAATTTGCAAAAGGCAGACTGGTGAACTGGTAAAGAAGAGGTTTAACAGCATGTAAACCAGGGTTCAAAACCCAGCAGCGTCAGTTCCTCACAAAAGGATTGAAAACTCAGTTGGCTCCTGAGTGCTGAATCAGACATGCTGCTAACTTTTTTTTAGCTGAATATTAAGCAAAAATAGGTGTTTGTGTTGCTAAATGGGTTGGTGCTTGGTGGAATTACTACTGTAACAATAATGCATTTCACTTAAGGAACTACTACACTGCACAAGGCACATAATGCAATGCAAACTAATCATAAGGACCAGTTTCACACTAGGATAAAAAAAAACCTCAAAGTTTGTGTGAGTGCTAATGTGTTAATAGCTGAATCTGAATAATACACTCCCCAAAAAGTACTTTCTTTCTACAAAATTCAACAACAAAAAAGAAACATTTAAAAACTGTAACTTAAAGATTTCAAGTTGGTGTTAATTGGCAGTGGCTAGCAGTAGGAAACTGCTCTAACTGTAACCACTATTCTCATACTATTTACTACTCAAAGTTTGAGTGAGCACTAATGTAGTGTAGCTATGCTCCATGAAGCTAGGTTTATAGATAAAACAGTACCTTAAATCTGGTCTGACACTAGAATCAATGACACAATTAAAATCTCCTATCTCTTACTCAATGTTGTTTCAATTGCCTCAGGTAGTTGCTAGTTAGGTAGATACATATAGCAGTATCTTCAACATAATCTCACACTAGGATCACTGAAACAATGATAATCAAAATTGTATTTCCCACTCAAAGTTGTTCTAAGTGTAGATCCAACAATTGGTAGGTAGAGCAGTAAGCTAAACCTAGTCTCACACTAGAATTAATGAGCCTCAAACAGGCACAGGAAGTGTGTAAGTAACATTAGCAATGCTAATGCATCTGCCTCAACAGCTACAAAGTGTCTTGAAGAATTTTGTGTTGAACTATAGATTGTTTTACTGTTTTTTTCTCATCTGTTAATCAGTTGTCAGTTGATCTGTGAATAAAATCAAGATTTACCGGCTGTCACCTAAACATCAATATATTTTTCTGACTCTTCATTGGACAGGAGATACAGCCCACATAATTGGGAAGACCTCATGTCCATCTGTTCAAACTAAGCTGCCTATTTGCATCTACAAAAATTAAAAACAAGAAAAAAAAACAACAACATATTTTACTCTCTTCCATCTCCCTTTTTTTGGTGCCAGGAATGACAGTCTGAATGACAAATTAAAACAATCACGTTCAGGTACTGCGCAAGTCATTTGTTCTGAGATGTTGGCACTTGGAGGTTCAGAAATCATAATTTTTGCTAATCACCTGATTGGCGCAAATTTGGATGATTTGCAGTTCAAACCGAAATGAATCTTGATTGTCCAAGTTTACATTTTATTATGTGAATGATATCATCTTCAGACAGTTGTTATATTCTGTTGACATATTATTGATTTCTCTTGGTAACATCAACGTATTGTTTCTTGGCTCACTATACAGTGACTTCTGTTGGCATCATAGACTGATCTTTAAGGTTGCCAAATAGTTTGATCTGAATCCGTGCTGTCTGAACCTCTTCACAAATCATCTAACAGTCTGTCATACCGTTAATACTAATATAGTAACAATGATAGAAATGTCTATTAATACATGAATATTGAGCACCCAACTTCAAAACCAATTATGCAGTTAAATGAAACAGTATCATGGGAAAATATGTTAAATATAACACTAAAAAAGTGTAATGAGATAGTTGTATCTTGCATCTTGTACCTGATATACTGTTATAAGGGAACAGTTTGTTTTTCCATCCAATGGCATAGGTTCCTCTTGTCCTGAGCACTCAATAACCAATATTGAGGAACCAACAATACCAAGGTTTGGGCTTCATGTAATGCATACTCATTACATGAACAGAACTCCATTAAGAGACACTTAGGAACCAAGAATACCAAGGTTTGGGCTTCATGTAATACATCCTCATTACATGAACAGAACTCTATCAAGATACACTTGTTAATGATATAAAAAAATACAGGTGGTGTGGTGGAGAAAATATTCCGCCTTTTAGTCTCTAAGTTGGTGGATTCAAACATACTTGGGAAGTGAGACCTTTTGACTTAGGTGTACGGCTGGAAAAACCCAATTTAGCTCACCATAATGCTGTTATCCTTGTGGGTGTTCTGGCTAAGCTGTTTACCAGCCACTCCAATATCCCAGAATTTTGAAATATTAGGTCTCAGTAAGCACTCAAACAAAGGGTATATAGACGTGTCTGAATTTTAATCTGAATTTTATGGCAGGACAGGAGGCTTCATATTTGCTTTACCTTCTTTACTGAAACCTCCAGCAGCAAAGAAACATTTAACAGAACTTTTCAAAACAACCAATCAGAACAAAGCAACAGTAGTATAAAACCCCTAAGCAGGCTCTTCCACTTCCTCTTTCTTTGCTGCTGCCTCCAGGTGAGCACTCACCAACTTAGAGTTGTCTCTGCTCTTGGTTGTTTTTTCTATCCTACATGCTGCTTGTTTATTTAAAATTTCTATTTAATCAGTCTATTTGCTAGGTTTGTTTAGGCAGCTTAATTGTTAGTTTTATTTAGGCAGGGTTCTTGCTGGATTTGTTTTAACAGTTTGTCTGCTGTGTTTAGCTAGGCAGTCTATTGCTGGGTTTAGCTAGGCAGTCTATTGCTGGGTTTAGCTAGGCAGTTTATTCTGTGTTATTTCCTATACCACTTCATGCTATGTAGCTGCTGTATCGCTTGTTAACATCTGTTGCTGTATTTAGGCTATTTATCTGATAGATTCTGGATACTGCTCATTGATTTATTGTTATTCTGGATTACGTTATGCAGTTTTTCTCACTCTGCTGTATGGGGACTGGGAGTCCCTGCTATGGCTTTGGCTCTGCCTGTAATATGTTTCCCCTCCCGGGTTCCCCTGCTGGGCTCTTTCACCCATACCCTTTCTCCCTTATTCCCCACCTGCTCCCTGCAGCCCCTGGCCGCTTGCTGAGCAACCTTTTCAACCATGGCAGTGCCGCGCGATCACCACGTGGTAGGCGGCACTCGGTTTTTGCGGCCGCGGTGGCCATTTTGTTGGAGCCGCGGCGGCCATTTTTTCGGAGCCACATGGGCTCCATGCATTCCGAACAGCCTGGTCTCACCCACCGATCTGCCCTGCTGCCTGCTGGCCATGTGGCCACCCTCCCCTGTCACTATATCAGGGGAGATAGCCCAGTTTTTCAGCTATCCCCCTACTTATTGTGCCTGTCTCACATGCTGCATATGTAAAAGATCCTGGATAGCAGGATCTGTCCAAGGCACTCTCACAGCTCACAACTGCAGCTTATTATGATGTCTGATGCAATGTGACTATGTTCTCTATCTTAGCAGTAGACATGTCATGCTTTTTTTACTAATTCAATGTGAATCTCAGATTTAAAGGGGCATGTTACTGCTCAAATAAAAAATCATTGTTTACAAAAATCATTGTTTAACAAGACTATGCCACATGTGATAATTGCTAATCAAGTCTTTCTCTTAAGGTTCAGTCATTTTCTCATAAAAATTAAATGGCCTGTTTTTCAGCACCTAGCTCGCCTGCCTAGGATTTGCTGCCCTTCCTGCAAGGGACTTACATTTTTCCACTATACATACACTTCAAAAGTGTATCCTAATATAATACCTGAGTGATCTGTAGATGTGAGTCTGCTTCTAGCTGTATGGACCCTTCTAGCCCTCAGGGGGGCTAACTGGCCCCACATACAGCCCTGTTATTATGAGGGGGAGGGAGGTGACCCCCCCATGTCCATATTTCTGGGGCTCTATCCACTACTGGACCATAATAATGGACGTGTGACACCATTGTGGGCTGGGTGACCCCCTCCCTCTGGCAACATGGCTACCAATGAGTACCCTGCTGGCTCTATGGCGTCCTGTAGGATTAATGCGGAGGGTGACCCCCTCCTGCTTCCTACACTAATGCTCCGGCAATATCCTATTATTATTATACCGAGGGGAAACCCCTCCTACAGTCTGCACTGCTGGACCTGCAGCGTCTGGGTATTCCCATAAAAGAGGGTGCCCCTCCCACTGATTGAGCTTCTGTTCTTACAGTGCCCTGCTATACGCAGATACTGAGGGTGACCCCCTCCTGTGGACTACTCTGCTGGACCTACACTACTGGGTGTACAGACCTCTATGATACCATACTGAGGGTAACCCCCTCTTACCTACAGCACTGCTGGATCTGCAGTGCCCGGTTATATGAGGGTGACCCCCTCATGCCGTCTGTACTGCTGGACCGGCAATGTCTGGTTACTTTATTATATGACTAACCACTACGGCACTACTGTACCTACAGTTTTATCCCATTCTGAAGAAGCCACTTATGGTGAAATGCGTTTATGGTTTATTACTCTTATATTTTACTGTGTATTTTAGAACAATAAAAGTTTTTTGGTTACCTCACCGTACCAATCCTCTTTTTATTGCACTCTCTGTGCACTTTTTTACCTATTCCTGGCATTTTAACGTTCCTGCTACTTTTACTTCCACTGTCAATTTTACTGTTCCAGTACTCCAAGAAATCCCAGGTGGGGATCATACCACCAATGCCCATTCATAGAGCAGTACCTCTGCTCTATCTTTGTGAGTATTATTTTATCTGTTATTTTACTCTTGTATCCCATCACAATTGAGAGCACTATTGCGGCTTTTTATCCCTTTCTCTTGGAGCTTTGGACTACCAGACGGTGCTGACGGACGTACTACCGCTACATATCCTATAAGCGGGGATTATACCGCTGTACGCTATCCACACCAGAGCTGGCCATGAATGTGAGTTCTCTACTTTTGTTACCTACCGCACCTTGAATTTTACATACTACACCATTGATCGCCTCTACCTCTCTTGTATTTTCATATACTGAATGGTCAACACCAGACGCATCTACCTCTACCAAGAAACCCTATCCAGTATCCCCGATGATCCACTGGTATCCTAGTAATACTTTACTGGACTTTTGGCGCAGCCCTCATATATCCTTTTCTGTACCTACAGTGTCCGATTATGTTCAGACTGAGGGTGACCTCCTCCCCTGCTGGCTTATACTGCATGGTATGCTTTTGCTACTTGGGTGACCCCCTCTTGCACGCTGGGTGACCCCTAGCTGGCCTCACCAGGTATCACTCCGACAGTGTTACCTCTATGGCAGTTATGCAATCACGACTGAAGGACAAATCTCCCGTACCCAGAAGGTCACTTGGCCTGTCCTCATGCCGCCCCGCTGACCTCACTGCCAGAAACCATTGGTACCCTACAGGGGACACTCCACCGGCCATCCTAGATGCTACACCAAGCACCCCTGGTACTTGTTGGCTAACGGATGGATTCATCAAGAGGAGCAGTCTTCATGACAGAGTCCAGAAAGGACACTGCAAACACCTGACACAGGGTGTGCACTCTATCCAGGACTAGCGACTGGATGTCGATGACATGCGGACACAGATGTTTCCTTGGGACGAACGGCGCGTTACAGCTTGGAAAGCGGAGAAAACTAAATTCCCATTGGGAATGGACCGATATGACTTATAGGTATCACCTAGTTGGTTTCTACCCCTGAGAACCGCAAAACGGCCCCTGTCCAAGCTGGAAATCAAACTGACGGATTTGGCATCCAAGTGCTGGGTCTGCTCTCAGGAGTTACCCTCACGTACAAATTGAGCTGACACGTCCCCCTTAACTAGCCCCAGAGGTCTCTCGGACCGTGCCCGGACTCAGGATGAAGGTTGCGGAACCATGGACCGTTCCATGAGCGATACGCATGACCAAAATAGGCGTCCATTCCGAAGTTGCCCTGCTGGGTGAAGGGTGGGGTGGAGTGGACTCCCGCCCCATCCCCATGCTACATGCTTCCAGTGCATATGTCGCCTGTTGACACTTCGAAACGGAGGGCACTCATCCGGAGGGCACTGCTCGGCGTGGACGATTGGTTCTCTCCCTCAACTGGACATGAGAGAAACCCACATGGATTTCGCCATCAACATGGACATATTGAATCTGACTCACTCCCAGTCAACCCAGTTTCTGGTCTTTCATGGAATATTCGGTCCAGGCGGTGCTCCGCCTCCCGAGTACCAAGATGTCCGTCTTCAAGGAAAATACCAGGCATATGCTCCGAAACCCACGGGTCACACTTAGGGGCCCAACCCGGTCGACTGGCCGGTTGTTATTCGCCATGAAAGCCATACCTCCAGGATCCGGTACTATCAGACGCTCCAAAATGACGCTTTCCCGGGTCTTCGGCCTGGTACGACCGAATCATGTGACCTTCGGGTGAAGCTCATCTAAAACTTAATTGATGACTCTGACATAGGGGGACCTGGCCTACCTAGGAGTTTCGGACCCCAACCAACTTCGGCCTGGAGTCTGGAGGAGGGACCTCTTCACACCAACTGCATGGAACTACCTGCAGGTTTGTTCACCATTCGCAGCTTCCCCAGGTAGTATTGCTCGCTACCTTCCGGCATGGACTTATCACCAGTTGCCCACTACGGACTCCAGTTGGATCTCACGTTGGATCGCTATCTAAAGCTTCTGGACAAGTATTCGTCATTTGTGACAGAATGTCTGCAGGATGAGACACTCATGTGGTGGACGGCCTCACCCGACCATGGGGAGACCCCAATGATTGGTTGCCTCACCCTCCGGGGTCTCGAGTACTGGCATGATTACATTCAGTGCGTTCTGGCCTCCGGACCCTCAGCAATGCGAGGGATGCATTTTCCAAGCTTGGTCTCCTTTGGGGCATATGCATTCCGTTTACCTACAGGATACTTTAGGCTTTGCTTCAGACCGAATTCCTGGAAGTGTCGTTTCGCTTGGCCACACCACTTCAGAGGAGTCCTCCGTGCTTTCCCCTTTTTGCTGGAGTTTGCCATGGGAAGGCAATCTACGACTCCCTGTCTCTTAATGTCCCATGTGGGATCCACAGGGGTAGCCTGCCACGACTGGTGTCTGGAGAGATGTTTGGGTCCCTATGGCGGTCCTTATCATGGCTGTCCCCATTGTCCTCTCAGGGTAGGATCGTATGGGGCCATTCACGTCCTATGTCAGCTAGTGGACGACACATGTGCATTTTCTCAAGATTCTGGCATTGCTAAGGATCTCTTGGTCTGCAGTCTACCAAGAGGAGTATACCGTACTGGAGCCCTATCTCTTGCTATTCCTCAATTCTAGTGGTATCATGTGTTCTGCATTTCCTTGAGGAATGACCTGATGACAAGGACTTGCCTTGCGCCAGTTTTTTCCGCTTACGGTTTTCCCCAGTACATCTTGTATTTCATCGCGTTCTGACATCATGGTATCGATTGTAGTGTCTTCTTCCTTCTTGCCGTTCAGTACATCGGCTTCTGCTCCACACATATTTAATTTCTAATGATCCTCTGTGTCGTACCCCTATTCTCCGGATAGGCCACGGCTCTGTTGACAGGTTGTACACGACCATGTAAATCCAGAATCTGGTTCTTTCGTCCGTCTACTCATGGTCAGCTGTTGATTTCTGCGTACTGCCGTTTTGGACTGTTCTGCATCTTTGCTCGCCCGTTGGATTTGGTGGATTCTCTCATTGGCTGACCTTGAGAGTTCCTCTGGGACACTTTTGGTTCGGGGTGCTTTCATCTCAACAACTTTGGAAGCCGATGGGTCCCTTCTGCATTTTCTCTACACCGCTGCTTGGTTTAGGGAATCGTTTTTTCCATTCTCCTTTTATTTCAGTCCTCTCTCATATTGCTTCTGGTTCTACTATTTGGGCATTAAAATTGCAAATATGAAGCCTCCTGTCCTGCCATAAAATTAGGGATTATTCTAGCCTCGGTGAGGGAATAATCTAAATTTTATTAAAGACAGGAGCCAAATATTTTCCCTCCTTTTTTTACGTTCCCTCCCTGGATTTGGGTCTTATTCTATTATAAATAATTGGGGATATTGTTATGTTTTGTGAATGCATGGTTTTACATAATAAAGGTTATTTCTATTATTCAGTGATGATTGTCCATGTGCGTTTTATTCATCATGTTTGTGTTGTAATTATGTTTCGTCAATGACTTTTAGTTTAGGTACATACTAGATACTAGGTCTTCATAAGATCTGTAGACTTTGTTTATTCATCAGATATTATGATGTGCAAGTGATATTGTATGGATATGACATCTTGCCTTGACAGTTTACTTTTACAATGTTTTCTGTTTTCTTGCAGTGTTATCTGTTTTCTCTCTGGGCTTGACGATTGTTTCTCTGGATGTGTCTGCTACGAGGTGGATTCGTTGGTTTCCTTGCTCTCCTGCTTGACCTCATCAAAGAAAGAGGAAGTGGAAGAGCCTGCTTAGGTTTTATACTACTGTTGCTTTGTTCTGATTGGTTGTTTTGAAAAGTTCTGTTAACTGTTTCTTTGCTGCTGGAGGTTTCAGTAAAGAAAGTAAAGAAAATATGGCTGTAGCGGAGGGCCACGAGCTGCCCTGGGACTTACATCATGTTTCAACTGTATGTGTCTATTTGGTAAATGTCTTTGCAGTAATGGGAATGTATTCGGGTGAAATGGCTAAGTTTTATGTGTAAATGTATTGGATTCGTCTGAATGTAAGGTAGTTTCATTCCCTTAGTTTGTTCGAATGAAACTACCGAACAGTCAGACCTCCCCTGTGTGAAGTGTGTTCTCAATTACCCGTTGCAACATTGTTGCGAACGGGTAATTGACAAGGGAAGTAGCCATCCTTTGTTCTCGGGGGTGGCCGCCATTCGACAAATGAACACGTGGCGGCGGCCATTTTAAAACTCCCGAACAGCGGTGTTTTGCCGTCGAGTGTCTGGAACTCAAATCGGTCACTCGACTAGGCGAACACCGCTGAATCCTCCACAAGCTCGGTCCGTTCGTTTCCTAACTACCGAACGGCCCCTCGTTCGGTAGATAGAAAGAACCGAACGAGGGGATTCAGGCTAACCCTCCCTCTATAGCTAGAGGCTTTCATGCAGTTTGTTCCCTTATTCCAGGACCGACCGCAGGGCCCATTCGCATGGAACCGCTATCTCAGTCAGTGCGGTCGGTCATTTTATTCCCTCCATACATTTCCCGAACCCCTGGTCTGATCTGGGTGATTTTTGGATATGTTGTTCACCCAGATCAGGGCTATCAGGGGATGTAGAATTTAAAGGGGTACATCCAGGGGTGCATCCAGAAACGGGGGGAATTGCTAGACTGGATAAGGAGATTATGATGGAGGCTGAGGGGAGGAGATGTGTGGGAGGTTACCAGGACAGGATTGGCTACTGTACTAATGATTGTAAATCCCTCCCTTGCATGGGAGCATGCTTTAAAAGGACAGTGTGGATTAAAAGATTTCAGTTCTGCTCCTGAAACTGTGTGTCGTCCAGTTATTGGGATTGCTGTGGGATATTGCTGTGTTATTTTGCCTGCTGGAGACCTTGCCTATGGATTAACAATTTACTTGTTCCTGAGTCTCACTTGGATTATAAGCGGAGATACCTGGGGATTATTGCATCTCCGCTACAATGGCCTCCTGTCTTTAATAAAATTTAGATTATTCCCTCACCAAGGCTAGCATAATCCCTAATTTACAGTAAAGAAGTTTCTGACTAGCTGTGACTTCTCCATTGTTTGAATGTGGGCTGAGACCGCAATCTTTCTAATTGGTGAAATTTACGTGGACTGAACTCTGTGGGGGGTTTTCTGAACATACACACATTTTCACATAATCCTAGGTTTAAAATAAAAATAGAAACTCATACCACATAATTGTATATATTTTTAGCCCTTAAATATATTTTTATAGATTGCTATGCAGTTTCAGAATTATATATATTTTTTTCATTATCATTTTATTTTTGCTTCATATTTGCACATTCTGTAGATTTTTTTAAATTTTTTTTTTGTTACACCCTCGACTACGCGTTTTCAGTTCTTTGCTCATGAGCAGCCTTAAACTCCTTAAGCTTACAATAAAACTGTGAGTTTCTATTCTTGATTACATTATTACACTTCATGCTGTTATGCGACAGCTATTTCTGGAATAAAGCTTCCTTCAGTTTACTCTCTGAAGTGACATTACAGAAGTGGAATATAGTGCAAGCAATATTATCACATTGAGATAAATATACTTCTGTTCCTAACTTGTTTTTGCTAATGTGATTTGTTTGTTCGCAAATACAAAGTTAACACCAGATTTAAAGGTAAGCTATTGCCCACCCATCATGTCCTAGCATGTGAATGTGTTTTCAAGGGACTTAGTTGTCATTGGGGGAAGAAGACTGACTTTCAAAGTGTTTCCTGAAAGCATCTATTATTATTTTTTAATGGTATGTAATTGAAGAATAACAACAGTACTGCTGAAGTTAAGTTTGTCATGAGTTCCACAAAAAAGAACCTGTCTTGATGTCTCCAAGCTTAGTTATGTGCTAATGGCAATATAAAAAGCAGAACTGAATACATACGTCAACAGCATGGAAGATAACATAATCTTTTTTTTTTTAAAAGGCTTGTTTAAAAAAAAAAAAAATATATATATATATATACAGGGCTGCCGTAATCGCCAAAGTGCTGCCCCGAATCCATCACAGTAGGACATCCACAATGCACCCCACCCTTGTGATCTGCCATGTTAACTAACACCAGTGCTGCGAGTGCGTGTTTGCATTAAAGGTCTGCAGGGACAAGCTAGACACCGGGGCGCATTAAGCTGCAGTGGTTCACCCAGGGGACTCCTCGAATGTCCCTTTAATGTGAGTAAATTAGAGATTAGTGCCACGAATAATATACTAGATTGCCTACTTACAACCAGATGAGGATGATGATGGGCTCTAGCTGCCGTCTGGCTCCACTGGTCTGGTGTAGAGCAGGCTCTCTGGAGGCGGTTTGTAACTGTGGTCACAAAAATCAATGTTCTGGGAGAACGGGAAGCAGCTCCATTTTTTTGAGGGGCCTTTACACAGCTCAAGGTCTGGGTCCCAGGGTCCACCTTCATGTTCCACCAATGAGTTTGTTCACAGGGGTGGGTGTGTGTGTGGGGGATGTCCTGAATGCATTGTGTGAATCTGTGTTTGTATGTGCTGGGGCTGCAAGATGAGTTTGTGTATGTATGGGATGCAGTGTGTGTGCGTCTGTAGGGATGCGGTGAGGTGTGTGTAAGGGGTGCATTGTGTGTTGCTGTGTGTAGGGGATGCATTGCTTGTGTATGTGTGTCTGTGTGTAATGCATTGTGTGTTTTTCTGTGTGCAAGGGGTGCATTGTGTGTGTGTGTGTGATGGATGTCAATCTCTCCCCCCTCCAATTTCCTTCTTCTCCCCCACCTCCAATTTCCTTCTTCTCCCCCTCCCTCTCATTTCCTTCTTCTCCCCCTCCCTCTCATTTCCTTCTTCTCCCCCTCCCTCTCATTTCCTTCCTCTCCCCCTCCCTCTCATTTCCTTCCTCTCCCTCAAATTTCCTTCCTCTCCCTCAAATTTCCTTCCTCTCCCTCCCCTCCCTCAAATTTCCTTCCCTCTCCACTGCGTCCCTCAAATTTTCTTTCCTCTCCCCGTCCTCAGATTTTCTTCCTCTCCCCCGTCCCTCTCAATTTCCTTCCTCTCCCCGTCCCTCAAATTTCCTTCCTCTCTCCCTCCCTCAAATTTCCTTCCTCTCCCCCCCCTCCCTCCCTCCAAATTTAATTCCTTTACCCCTCCTCAGATTTCATTCTCTCCCCCCCCTCAAATTTCATTTCTTCCCCCTCCCTCAAATTTCATTCCTCCTCCCTCCCCCCCTGACACCCGGCGGCGGCGGGCGGGCAGGCGCGCGAGGGAGCACTCTCTGTGTGCTTCCTCTTCAGCTCCCTCGCGCACCGTACTGATGCCGGAGCCGGAAGATGACGTCATCTTCCGGCTCCGGCATCAGTACGGTGCGTGAGGGAGCTGAAGAGGAAGCACACAGAGAGTGCTCCCTCGCGCGCCCGCCGGGTGTCAGCAGGGCCAGCCTCTGTGGGGCCCTGAGGTGACCGGCTCTTGGGTCCCCCAGGAGAAGAGGCTGGCCCTGTGGGTACATACCGGGTCGCAGGGCCCCCGGGGCCCCCGGTATGTACCCACTGAATGTGGGGCCCAGACGACCTGTGCAGTCCGGGCCCCCCAGGACCGCCGGGCCCATGAAAACCGTTGCGGTTATCATGCCCTGATGGCGGCCCTGTATATATATTCCAGTGTACTTTCCTGTTTTCTCGGTTTGCTCATCCATACATTTTACTTGTTGGCAGAAACTAACCTACCCTAAATATTAATTCTAAATTTGGATTAACCTAATACAAGACACCGTAACTAATCCTAAACCTAGTTAACACTAGCTGACATCAACTAACCCTAACCCTAGCAAACACCGACAATAACAATAAAATGTTTAGTATTTTGCCCCCTCAGGTGGCGTGATTACTGTAACGCTGTCTTAGTACAGGTAAGATTAGTGATAACTGATTGGATATAAATGTGATTAGGCAACCTATGGCCAATCAATTACTATTTCTGAACTGCCTCAGTTAGCAATTGTCCATTGAGAGATGATCCCAGCATGCACTGATGCTGTGACAGCTGTCCTATGACAAATGGCATGCTTTTCAGGCTATTACTAGACAATCTCATGAGTAAGGATTCCAAAAATAGCTCCAACAATCAAGAATTAGAAATACCATCCTGGCAATACCAACGTATAAAATTGCCGAACAATGCACAACAATGTTAAAAAGCGCATAAGGGGAATTACTATATACTGTATGGTGCCAAGTCATTAAGGAATTAAAAAAGTTAACTGTAATTTTTTTTTTTTTTTACACGACAATGCAAACATGCTAAAAGCAAGAATGTAAAACATATAAAAAAAACTGATTTGGGAAATAAGAGATTGGCTGAACTGACACTGCATTCTGAGATCGTATCTTCTGGATTTTTATGATTGATTGGGCACTCTGTCTATATGAGCGCAGCCTAGCACAGCATGCTGTGCTACCTTCTTTTATATTTGAATACATTTTTAAATCTTTTGTTGTTTTGCAATTCTCTTCAATTTATTTGTCTTTGCCCTTGTTTAATTAATAACAGCAATATTTAATTACTTTACAGGACAAGCCTGTGAAGTAATTAAAATCAGAATCTATGTGAAGATGGACTCAAATATTCGCCCTGTTATGCTCAACAGCTATATAATTTATTAGATGCAGTGAACGGAACTGTCCTAAAGAGCTTTTCATAGTTTGTTTTTTATACTACTTCTAAATTGGGTATTAAAGAGCAGACATGTTTTGCTAGACATGTTTTTGTTTTGGGGAGGATTGGTGCACATTTAAAGCTCAATGAATAAAAAGGTAATAAACATTTAACTACCTTTTTTTCTTAATATTATTTTTTATTAATTTTCTAGTGTGCATGTCACCATAACTACGTCATCTAACTTGTTATAAGTTGTTATGGTGCCAGAAGGCCCCTGGGTGCTCTATTACTTTAAGGTGTTAAACCATTCTTGAGCAAGACCACCATAGCAAGACCACCATAGCAAGACCACTTAAAGGACCACTATAGTGCCAGGAATACATACTCGTTTTCCTGGCACTTTAGTGCCCTGAGGGTGCCCCCACCCTCAGGGTCCCCCTCCCAACGGGCTCTAGGGGGTGGAAGGGGTTAAACTTACCTCTTTCTCCAGCGCCGGGCGGGGAGCTCTCCTCCCTCTTCTTCCGACACCCGCTGAATGCGCATGCGCGCAAGAGCCGCGCATGCGCATTCAGCCAGTCCATAGGAAAGCATTATCAAAAAATCACAGTGAGAAGCGCAGAAGCCCTCTAGCGGCTGTCATTGAGACAGCCACTAAAGGCTGGATTAACCCATAGGTAAACATAGCAGTTTCTCTGAAACTGCTATGTTTACAGAAAAAAAAGGGTTAATCCTAGCTGGACCTGGCACCCAGACCACTTCATTAAGCTGAAGTGGTCTGGGTGCCTATAGTGGTCCTTTAATGTTATCTCACATATATATTATTAAGTGTTCTTGTATAGCAAGACCACATAATAATAATAATAATATATATGTGAGATAACATTAAATGTTCTTGCATAGCAAGACCACTTAATGTTTTCTCACATATATATTAAGTGTTCTTGCATAGCAAGACCACCTAATGTTATCTCACATATATATTATTCTTATTCTTATTATAGCCAAATTTACCACCCTAACTCCTCCCACAGTTTTTACACTACATAGACAGTAATATACCGAAACGTGTGGATTGTTCCCGATTGGATTGCTATTACTTTGTGGAACGTTTCGCCAAATGGTTCACGGAATATCATCATTCTTGTGGCGAAATTGGTCCCATAGGAATGAATGGCAAAATGTTCAAAACTAGAGTGGGAGCTGGCAAAAGCTGAAAAATCAGGACATGATTTCTAAACTGCCACCACTCCCTCATTTTCAAGCCCACCTACACAAATCCTCATAGTTCTCACAATATGACCATTTGTTTGCAGCTCACGCTGTCCATTGACATTCATTGAAACTCCACTCTAGACAGCTCAAATTTGAAGGGCAATTTCTATACTATGCATCAAAATATAGGTCTGGGTCTTGTGATTCTCACAATATAAAGCTCTTCGCTGTAGGATTTATAGTTTTTAAAATATGACCGTTTGAAAATGGCAACTGCCAAAATACTCTGACCTGTGCCAGGCTGGAGCAGCAAGTGATGTCATAGACAGGGCCTTTTGTACACCTGCTAATGTTTTTATAAATGTATGTTTTAATGTAACTGTGAAGCACTTTGGGCAATAACGTTGCAATTAACCCCATAAGGCCGGAGGGCGTACTTTTACGCCCTAGTTTAGGCGGCTCTAAATGCCACCGGGAGTAATAGTACGTCCTCCGGTCTTTCCTTACTTACCCGGTCGCTGGCGATCCCACGCCGGCGATTGCGGTTGGGGGGACTCCCAGGGAGCCCCCCCGCAGCATATCTTCCTCCTCCAGCCCCCCCACCCCCGGCCATGTGAGAGTGAGGTCCTTGCGAGGACTTCACAATCACATGGCCGGGATAGCTGGCTGCAGCATTGCCAGCAGGAGGGCTGCCTGTAATGATAGGTAGTCCCCCTGCTGGCTGGAAATAAAATTAAATAAATTAAAAAGTGTAAAAAAAATAATAATATATACTTAGATCATATATATATATATATATATTATATATATATATATATATATATATATATATATGATCTAAGTATATATATACACATATACATACAAACACATACACTGTATAGGTGTAATTTACTATATATATATATATATATATATATATATATATATATATATATATATATATATATATATATATATATATTAATATCAAACTACATATAGACTGATACTGATTAAATATATATATAATTATTGTTATATATATATTTATATATAATATAAAAAATTAAATATGTAAATACGTTTAAAAAAAATTACAAAAATAATTTAAAAAAATTAAAAAATATATAGATGTGTGCTATTTCGTTCTAACTGTTTTGTGATATTAATATATATATATTTATATCAAAATACATGTAGAACGAAATAATATATATATCTATATACATAAATATATACGTATATATCACTATATAATATACCGATATATAAATAAAAATATTTTAAAAAAATTATATATATATATATACATATATATTCACATACGTATATATACATATATTAATTCTACATATATATTTATGTAATATTTTTACATAATTGGGTATCTTAATTAATTAAAATTAGCGGGACCTGCCTGACAACCCATGCCGAAAGTAAAGGGAATTTAATTTGCTAGCACTATATTTAACCCTATAACTTTCCAAGACACCATAAAACCTGTACATGGGGGGTACTGTTCTACTCGGGAGACTTCGCTGAACACAAATATTAGTGTTTCAAAACAGTAAAATGTATTACAACGATGATATCGCCAGTAAAAGTGAATTTTTTGCATTTTTCACGCACAAACAGCACTTACACGGACGATATTATTGCTGCGATACTTTTTACTGTTTTGAAACACAAATATTTGTGTTCAGCGAAGTCTCCCGAGTACAACAGTACCCCTCATGTACAGGTTTTATGGTGTTTTCAAAAAGTTACAGCGTCAAATATAAGGCTTGTGTTTCATTTTTTTCACATTAAAATTTGCCAGATTGGGTACATTGCCTTTGAGACCCTATGGTAGCCCAAGAATGAAAATTACCCCTATGATGGCATACCATTTGCAATAGTAGACAACCCAAAGTATTGCAAACAGGGTATGTCCAGTCTTTTTTAGTATCCACTTAGTCACAAACACTGGCCAAAATTGGTGTTTTTTGCATTTTTCACACAAAACAAATACTAACGCTAACTTTGGCCAGTGTTTGTGACCAAATGGCTACTAAAAAAGACTGGACATACCCCATTTGCAATACCTTGGGTTGTCTACTATTGCAAATGGTATGCCATTATGGGTGTAAATTTCATTCCTAGGCTACTATAAAGTCCCAAAGGCAACGTAACCAATCTGGCGAATTTCAATTTCAAATGTAACGTGCTATATTTGACCCTGTAACTTCCCAAAACGCCATAAAACCTGTACATAGGGGGTACTGTTTTACACGTGAGACTTTGCTGAATACAAATATGTGTATTTTATTGCAGTAAAAGCAAACAGTATTATGACATTGACAGTTAAAATGTCATGTAGAACTAAAAAAATCAAAAAAATCTTATTTTCTCCCATTTTTTTCATATTAAATTATGTTTCATAGCTAAATATTTGATATTAAATGAAAGCCCTGTTTCCCCTGAATAAAATGATATATAATAAGGGTGGGTGCATTTAATATGAAAGAGGTGAATTACGGTTGGACAGACATGTAGCGCAAATGCCAGGTTTTGTTTACATTTTGTTTCGTTCACAACGTGTACATTTGGCTCCGTCCTTAAGGGGTTAAATGTGCTATATAAATAAATAATAACAGTTACTCCGCCCACTCCAGTTGTAGACTACTGGTGGAGGCAAGAACACTTGAAATTGTAGCTTTTCTAGTTTTGTTTAATCTGCAAATATTGATGCATGACTTTCAATTTAATTTATAAATATGTTGAATAGAAGCGGTCCCAGAACAGAACCCTGAGGGACACTACTTTGACTTTGTCCAACCTGAATGCTTACCATTAATGGAAACTCTCTGTACTCTATCTTTAAGCCAATGTTCCCAAGAACAAAAATGCATAGTTTCACTTGTAATACTATATGTGCGCTTAAGCTAGTAGGGGACCTGATCAGACACTAACTGTAGGGTATGTTTTTGAATGTGTGCTGGCTATTTATTTTACTTCATGCATTCAAGGATAAAACCTGCATTTTTTAATCATGACATTAATATGTTATAACAGTTGTGATTTACAAACAAGAAGTTCATAGAATAAACATTTATTTTAGGTTCCAGTGCCTTATTACTAATCTATTCTTTTAAATTCAAATAATTTTGCTTCAAATACTGTACTTAATGAAAAGAGGGTAAAAATGTCAGTCACTATTTCTCGAATTACAAATTTGATAAAAGGTAATATCTTAAGGATTTTTATTTTCTCTCATCTTTGACCAACACTCTATAATACTGGTAAACAATGGAAACATCAATATCGTTTTACTTTTTAAATTCCTGAAATTAGGAGTTATGTTAATGTTACTTTAAATAGAATGTTAACATGTTGTCCACCTCTCCAAGTATGTTTATGACATCAGAATGCACTAATGACATCATATAGCAAGTGAACAAATCTAGGGAATTCTAAGAACTTTTATGTTCTTAATGTGCACAAGAAGCTGTTTTAATACTGATTCAGTGTTTGGATTATTGATTTGAGACGTTTAAAAAAAAAATATGGATTTTCCTGGTAGAGAATCTCACAAAGAGATGAAAAAGAATAGTAGTAAAGAGGGTGAAATAATCCAGGTTAATAAGAGAGGTCGGAGAAAAAAAAGGAACAATCCTATCCAACGCAAAGTAGAAAATACTCAAAAGCAGTGCTGGGAAAGTGAGGGTGAAAAGGAGGTTATATGTAAAAAAGGGAAGGTGGACTCCATATCACCCTCTGATATCACTTTCCATCAACAACTTGGCAGGGGCAGGTTTGGGAAGGTGAGTTGTATGGTTCCTTTCCATGGAAATTAGGTGTTTCTTTTATTATGGGACATGGAAATGCTGGTAATGTGAGGAAATTTGTGAAATTAAGCTTTTACCAACATGAGCTTTAAACTGGTCTCTAAGAGACAATCTTTGTGCTGAACCTGGCAAAGCCTATTAAAAATAACTAATACTAACTGTTTTCCTTTGCTTATTATTCACACCAAAAAGTTAAATTTTAACATGCAAGTTCTTCTGTGATGCTACTTTTTATATCGCAGAAAGCAGGAAGTCTGCTATCTTTGGCTCAAAACATCATAGAGAGGCATTTCAGTGCTGCATTATGCCTTACTGGCGAATAATATGTATCTCTATGGTACTTGTATCTCAAAAATGGCAAAACCTCCAGAAACACAGTAGCCAAACAGCACAGGTTTTATCTGCATTTAAACTATAACAGTAAGATTAAAACAGAAATGCATATAATCTGACTATAAAAGTATTTTTATTTAGTAACTGAACTTATTGTAGAATCACAGAAATTACTGAGAGATTTTTGTCAGAAGGTCAGTTTGCCCTTCCTGAGACAGACACATTAATCATGATCTCTCCTCTCTACCTCTGTCAGGTAATGCTGGCATCTGTAAAGACCAGGAAAAAACGAGTGGCTGTGAAAATTATTCAGAAAGATGCAGTTAGGGCAGAAAGGATTCTGGGTGAGGGGCATGTATTGCAGAAAGCAGGAGAGTGCCCCTTCCTCTGCCCAGGTTATGCCGCATTCCAGTCACAGGTACAGCATCCTACATAGTCCTGTCTTTTGATCTACTGAATTATTTTGTCCACCATTTCTGCTGTCCCATATGCTGCTCATACATATAACTATTTTATGTCTGTGCTTTTCCTAAAATAGGACCATGTTTTCTTCCTGATGCCGCATATCAATGGAGGCAGCCTTGGTCAAGTTATTGAGCAGGCTGAATGTCTGGACCATTCCACCTCTAAGTGAGTGTCAAAAAGAGAGTCAGGCTGTGAGATATGTGAGGGAAAATATAATTCCACAGAAAACTATAACACTTTACCTCTGTGTATCTAACTTTGCCATTTATAATGGATACCATTAATCTCTGTTTCTCTATATCCACCAGATTTATGATTGCAGAGATGGTCTCTGGAATTAAATTTCTCCATCAGCAGGGCATAATTCACCGGTAAGAGTTTCCTCTTTTCCCTTTTCTGACCTTTCTTTGCTCCAATCAATCATGTTATCTTACCGTTACAGACCCATTTTCCTATTTTGACTCTGATGCATTCTACCTTTTGCTACTTAATTTCTGACCATTTATTTGCTCTTTTCCTATGCTATAATTCCCCCCATATGTTACCTTACCCTCTATAGATGTTTAATTCAGGAACTCTTTAAATGAGTTATCCATCTTACCCTTTAGTGACCTAAAGCCTGATAATGTGCTGATTGATGAGAACGGTCATATCAAGATCACTGATTTTGGGCTGGTGGCAAATAGCTCAAATATGGATAACAACCTCACAGGAGTTGTTGGTACAATTGACTACATGGCCCCGGAGGTAAATTTATTATTTTTCTTTAATATGTGATCTACAGCAGGTTGTATAAGAATTACACTTTATAATTAAATATGTTATAAAGGTACCTCCACTGATATCTGCCTCATTGCACTATTTATTCTATAATATACAATATATACTTTGTATTTATCATATTTTATTGAAAGGCCATGTCAGAGTGGATTGTGAAAATATTAAAGATAACAATGACAATAAAAAGTTCACTGAAAATTATATGAATCTGTCAAATATATCCATTCCCTATTTTTTTTAAGGGAAGGATTGATATGAGATCTGTTAAACAGGATACATCAATAACCAAGTTAAAGTGTAAGGAAAAATACTTGCCTTCTAACTGAATAAATTAATTCTTTTTCAGATGCTGTTAAATCAAAAGTATGGCCCAGGCATCGACTGGTGGGCACTAGGCATCATTAGCTTTATAATGTTAAGTGGTCACCATCCATTTTATAAAGGTCAGAGCCTAAGACTATACAAGCATTGTGTTACTACTGAGCCACCCGAGGGCCTGAATTCATTCCCATCAGTGACTCGAGACTTTCTGTCTATGGTGTGTATTTGGGTCGATTTTAAGAAACTGTTCTATAGAGAATACAAGTGGATTGGAATATTACAGAAAGGCATTTAGGGATGCAGCATGGTTGAGATATAAAATATACACCTGTGGATCAGGAAACTTTTAGACTAGTCTTCTTTGTTGGAAACTAGGGGTCGACCGATTATCGGTTTTGCCGATATTATCAGCCGATATTATCAGCCGATATTCCGAATTTTTTTTTTTTTTAAAGTATCGTCCGATAATCATTGGCAATACCAATAATGAATGAGTGGGCCAGCGCATCCATAAGGCGACACAAATGGCCACCTTAGGATGCATCGGCCCGGGGGGCTCTAGATCGGAGTGACCGGCAGGAGGTGGGTGCACATCGCTCCCTCCTGCCAGGCACTCTGTGTAGCGTGGCTGAGCGGAGGAACTTATGTTTCCTGTACTCGACCGGCCTGAAAGGAAGCGCTCACTGAGAGAGCACTTCCTGTCAGTCCGGCCGGCTACAGGAGACTGAATCTCATGCACCGCGGTGCGCACTGCTCCGCTCGGCCACGCTACCAGGAGACAAACCAGGAGCGGGGACCAAGGAGGAGAGAGAGAGAGGGACACTAAGGGACAGATGGGGGGCACTATGGGATGGGGGTGTTAAGGATCACTATGGGACAGGGTTGGTAGAACATTATGGGACACGGGGTGAGGGTGGTAAGGAACAACATAGAATAGAATGTGACGGCAGATAAGAACCATTCGGCCCATCTAGTCTGCCCAATTTTCTAAATACTTTCACTAGTCCCTAGCCTTATCTTATAGTTAGGATAGCCTTAACCTATCACACACATGCCTAAACTCCTTTACTGTGTTAACCTCTACCACTTCAGCTGGAAGGCTATTCCATGCATCCACTACCCTCTCAGTAAATGGGAGTGGGGGTGGTAAGGAACACTATAGGGGAGGGGGATTGGAAAAGAATACTATGTAAGGAGGGGTGGTAAGGAACACTATGGGAGGGAGAACACTATGGAGCAGGGAAGGGGGGGTGAAGAACACTATGGGAGAGAGAAAGGGGGGTGAAGAACACTATGGGACAGGGGAGGAGGGTAAAGAACACTATGGGACAGGCAAGGGGGTGAAGAACACTAGGGGTGGAGAGGAACATTAAGAGAGGACACTAAGGTACAGGGGAGGGAAGGGAAAAGGAACACACACACTGAATCCACTACCCACACTGCATCCACTACACAAACACACACACACACACACACTGCATCCACTACCCACACTGCATCCACTACACAAACAAGCACATTGCATCCACTACACAAACAAACACACTGCATCCACTACACAAACACACACACACTACATTTACTAATCAAATACTCTTACTGCATCCACTACACACACATATAAATATTCTTGAAAACATAAAAAAAATCTAACTGGCATGTATATTTTGTGCATTTACCACTTAATGAAAAAAAGATTTGCAAAAAAATTAAAATAAAGGTAAATGTACAGAATATCGGTAAGCTATCGGCTATCGGCCTGAAAGTTCACAGATTATCAGTATCGGCTCTAAAAAAATCAATATCGGTCGATCCCTATTGGAAATGTTTTTCTTAAGATTGAAATGTGTAATGGAATACTGAGACTGTATATGTCATTTTTTATTGCACAAATGACAGTGAGATTTAATGTATTTACCTTTTCCAGCTCCTTGAGAAAGACCCAAAACATCGTCTCGGAGTAAAAGGTGATGTCCAACAACACCCATTTTTTAAAGGAATCAATTGGAAAGATTTGGAAACACAGAACATTCCTCCTCCTTACTGGACAGTAAGTATTAAACACATTTTAAAATAAAATAGGTAATAGTGGGTAGATAGCAAACAGAAAAAATAGCAGCTCAAAACACTCATGCAGAGTATACTATACTTCCCTTATCAACTGTACAAACAATCTAAAATACATTATAAGTGAAACACCTTATAAATAATATTGGAGCATTCTAAAAAGAGGACTATGATACCCTCTTTAAAATGAAACAACATTGCAAAGATGATAAGACAGCCCTCTTTTTATTTTAATAATTCTTTATTTATACTTTTACAAAACAGGCTTGCATTACCACAACAGTATGAGCAAGCATTCAGAAAACATAGAGATACAACGTTATCGTGATAGAGATTAACAGCACAGTTTTTTAAGAAAGAAATAATAAGTTCAAGCTAGTTCAAGCGAGAGGAGTTAAAATAATAGACATGTCAACAAGGGGTCATTAGGCAGCAGTGAAGAAGTCATGCCTTATTGAAAAGTTTACGAAAATAATAAACTTGCTCCGTCCTTGTATGTCAGTATAGTAGTGGTCGGGAATAGTTGTGGTCAAGCTGTACAATCTGGCATTATGGCTTAACAGAATTAGGAGAGACAAACATACACCTGGGTTTAACTTGCCTAGGGTTGCATCAGGTTATATGAAATAATGCAATTATGGTGTGCTAGTCTTATATGGTGTAGGTAGTGGATGCTACAGAGGTTATGCAATAGACAGTGTAATCTCAGCGTACTAATGAGTCGGTCATTATGTCTCCATTAGTTACAGGTCTGAGTTGTGCACCTTGTTAGAGGAGTTACCACTGGGTGTAGGTGTCACATCAATAAAAGGGCACTGTAAGCCTCACGGTGGCACAAAAAGTAAAATAAAAAGCAACAGGTCAGAAGCACATAAAAACAAAATCAAACATGAGAGTGGGACTTTGACAACCCAAGGCAGGAGAGTGGTAGGCCTATCGCCAGTAAGAATCCCTGGTCATACTATTCCCAATATTGGGAAGCTGCTGGAGTATACTGGAGGGTTAAGTTCTCTTTTCCCTGCTGTCAGGCTCGGTGAGTGTTGCTGGGTGTTGTGGATGCACAGGAAAACTGGGCAGCAGGCGTGACTGTGAGGTGCCGGTTGCTTTCTACTTCAGGAGCAGGTCTCAGGGCTTGACTCTTGGCGTGCCGCTGGCCCTGCCAGGCGGGAACCCTTCGAGAGCGCCGATTTGGTACCTGTAGCTTTGCGTGGTTCATGGGAGGTACTCTCTGTGCGTGCCGAGGCCCATGTAGGTAGTGGTGGACGGCAGGGTGGCATATTTCAAGTTGGGGCACTTTCTGCACACCCTCCCTCACTTCTGCACTGTCAGAGTTGTGATTTTGTGCATGCGCATAGGCTTTGCTGCAGTTGGAGCAGTGTGCTGTCGAGAAATGTCTGTGACTGCTGGTAACTGTGCCCTATCATCCAGTTTAGTCCATAATTGTGGCAAGAAGTGATCAAAGGCAGCTGATATGCGGTCTTTATGGGGGGCCCAGAGGTCAGGTCTCCATGCGGCCGCCATCTTTGCTGCGTGCATGTGGCCCAATAGTTTCTGTCACTTGGCCCCCTGTAACCTTTCTGTACCAAAGGGAGGGGGAGGATCCAGCTGAGTCACTTGGCGAGTATGAGGGCGGGAAGAGCCAATTACATTTTATTCCATTTTAGATGATAAATTCAAATAAAAATTTAATAATAATAATTTAAAAAAAATACAGACAACAATCTAAAATATGAGAATAGGGACATATGAAAAAAACACCGAGTTAAGGGTCAGAAAAGATAGTAATCACATCTACATCCATCTATCCACAGTTATTGAAGGGTTACTCTAAGCACCATGACCACTTTAGTTTTTTTATGTGAAACGCTGCACATACCGATATGTTTAGGCTAACTGCCTATGGTGTAACTTATTGTCTGGAAACATCATTAGCCAGCATTGAATGAGATTTCCAGGCTGGCTAGTGTCAATTCTGTGCATATTCAGAGCACAGAAATACATTTATTGGCTCAGAGTGCTCATCTTAAGCTCTCATCTAGTGAATAACTAGTAGGCTCGAGATGCAGCTTATGCAGCTCTGCAGCCAGATGTGGTTTAGTTGGTGGGATCCTGGTTATAGACAAAGTGTTGAATAACCATGATACTCCAAGCATCATAACCTTTAAAGCAGGCTGTAGTGGTTATGATTCTTAGAGTTTTTACAAGATAAAGCAGGGAAGTGTAGTTGAGTTTGTTCCTTGCCGATGGTGGGAGCTCCATGTAAAATTATAGTGTTTATAAGACTTTTATAGACTAGCAACACTTTTGCACTGTTGTAAATTTGAATAAGCAACCATTACTATAACTATAATTCTTGAATTGGTGCTATGTTCTTAACTTATAGTAGATAGTATTTTAGTAGCCTTTATTGAAATGTCAGAAGATCATAAGCAGTATTATTTCTCACAATAAATAGAAAACAAAATGTTTTTTTTTTTTTTTTAAATGTAAAATAAAATGTAGGTTTCTGTTGAAATGTTAATACTTTTTTCATTTACTAATGTGTGATTTCATTCACAGTATTGTGCTTTTTAAAAATTGGTATAAGAAAATCCTTCTTAATCTCACAGGAGCCAATGACAGATCCAACCTCATATTCTCAGGATATATCCCTTTCATTTTTAAAGAACCTGAATACCACCTCAAGAAGAAACCAGGTCCTGTCTGGCTTGTCTTTTATTAGTGAAAAATGGAGGGACTAAGTCAATGCATCCTGAATATTTATTTCATTTATATTTAATCACTAAATATGTTCAAAGTCAATATGTTCAACAGCTATACTTCATCTTCCCAATAATAAACTCTGCAGAAAAACACACCTTATTGATTAAAGTGAGAATCATTGGGAATCCAAATGAATTACATACATAGTATTACATACATAGTTACATAGATGAAAATACACTTGCGTCCATCAAGTTCAGCCATCCTCACATTTGTTTTTTGCTGTTGATCCAAAAGAAGGCAAAAAAAAAAAAAAAACAGTTTGAAGCACTTCCAATTTTGCAACAAGCTAGGAAAAATTCCTTCTTGATCCCAGAATGGCAGTCAGATTTATCCTTGGATCAAGCAATTAATACCCTACATTGAAATATTATATCCTTGAATATTCTGTTTTTGCAAGTATGCATCTAATTGCCGTTTGAACATCTGTATGGATTCTGATAAAACCACTTCTTCAGGCAGAGAATTCCACATCCTTATTGTTCTTACAGTAAAAAAAACCTTTCCTTTGCCTTAGAAAAAATCTTAATTCTTCCAGTCTAAACCCATGACCTTGTGTCCTATGTAAAGTCCAGTTTGTGAATAGATTTCCACACAATGGTTTGTATTGGCCCCGAATATATTTGTATAATGTTATCATATCCCTTCTCAGGTGATGTTTTTCTAAACTAAATAGGTTTAAATTTGTTAACCTTTCTTCATAGCTGATATGTTCCATTCCTTTTATTAATTTTGTAGCCCGCCTCTGTACTTTTTCTAGTGCCATAATATCCTTCTTTAGTTTAGGTGCCCAAAATTGTACAGCATATTCAAGATGAAGTCTTACCAATGATTATAAAGAGGTAAAATTATATTCTTATCCCGAGAATAAATTCCCTTTTTCAATAACTTACTGGCCTTAGCCACTGCTGATTGACATTGCACATGGTTGCATAGTTTGTTGTCTATAACCATTCCCAAGTCCTTTTCGTGTGTTGTTATCCCTAATTTGATTCCATTAACCCTTTAAGGACACATGACATGTGTGACATGTCATGATTCTCTTTTATTCCAGAAGTTTGGTCCTTAAGGGGTTAAGGGTATACGTTGCTTGTGTATTCTTTATGCCAAAGTGCATAACTTTGCATTTTTCATCATTAAATTTCATCTGCCTTTTGAGTGCCCAGTACCCCAGCCTATCTAAATCCCTCTGCAGCAAAGTAATATCTTGCTCACATTATATTATTTTACAGAGTTTTGTGTCATCTACAAACACTGAAACATGACTTTCAATGCTTTTTTCAAGATCATTTATAAACATGTTAAATAGAAGGGGTCCCAGAACAGAACCCTGAGGGACACCACTTGCCACCTCTGTCCAGGTTGAAAATTGACCATTAATGACAACTCTTTGTACTCTATTTTTAAGCCAATGTTCTACCCAAGAACAGGCATTTTCATCTAGACCGATTTCCTTGAGTTTGAACACTATTCTATTGTGTGGAACTGTATCAAATCCAAAATCCAAATAGATCACATCCACTGCAACACCCTAATCTATACTTCTACTTACTTCTTCATAGAACGCGATCATGTTAGTTTGACATGACCTGTGCTTCATAAAACCATGCTGATTTTTGCTTATAACCATGTTCTTCTCAAGGAATTCTTGATTATTATCCCTTAATAACCTTTCAAATATTTTCCCAGCCACAGAAGTTAAGCTCACAGGTCTATAATTTCTAGGTAAGGATTTTGAACCCTTTTTGAATATAGGAACCACATGTGCCTTCCTCCATTCCTCCGAAACACGTCCTGAAAGAAAATAATCTTGAAATATTAAAAACAGAAGTTCACTTATTTCTACACATAGTTCCTTAAGTACTCAGTTTTTAGTAGCAATCATTTGCACATCTATTGCCATGGGTTCTTCCTTAATATATATGGAGGAGAAATAGTTATTTAAAATTCCTGCCTCTAACTGGTCTTCATTAACTAACACCCCTATTTCCATTTTTAGTGTACCTGGAATGCTTTGGGGCTGGTTTTGCTCTCTTTGACTATCATTTTTTCATTTTGAAGTTTAGCAAATCTAATCGCCTTTTTGCACACATTATTGGCTTCCTTATATCTTTAATAGGATGCATCTGATTTGTCTGATTTAAATGCTTTAAATGGCATTTTATTATTCATCTCTACTTTTTCTTATTTTTACTTCTCTACTAAGCCACATTAGTTTTAATTTGTTTCTTTTATATTTATTACCCAATGGGACATACTGAGAAATGTACCATTCTAATATTCGTTGGAAGATGTTCCATGTATCCTCAGTGCTCTTTTCACTAAAGAGTTTATCCCAGTCAATATATTGTAAAGCTGTCCTTAACTTATAGAAATTGGCCTTTTTAAAATTATATGTTTTAGTATACCTCATGTGCTTTTGTTTTTTTGAGTTTATTTCAAAGAACACTATATTGTGATGACTATTTCCCAAGTGCTCACCTACCTGAATGTTGGTCAAAAGATCAACATTGTTTTAAAACCAGGTCCAGACAAGCGTCCTTTCTAGTTGGTGCTTGTACAAGTTGTGACATGAAGGTATCGTTTAACAAGTTTAAAAACTTAATTCCCTTTGCTGAGCTACTAGTCCCCCTGTGCCAATTTATGTCTGGGTAATTAAAATCTCCAATAATTAAAGTGTTACCCAGATTTGCAGCTTTCTCAATTTGCTCAAACAGCTGTAGTTCCTCGTCAATATTAACATTAACTGGTTTATAACATATCCCAACCAATAGTTGATTTCCATTTTTTTCCCCCAAGCAGATATTTACCCATAAAGCTTCCACATTTTCCTCATCACATTCCACTTGCTTAAGATTTGGCTTTAACTCATGGTTGACATACAAACATACCCCACCACCCTTGTTTTTCCTATCCTTCCTAAATAACATTTAAGTTAATTGCCCAGTCATGTGTCTCATCCCACCATGTTTCAGTAATGCCTATTATGTCATATTGTTTAGTGTATGCTATTGCCTCTAGTTCTCCCATTTTGTTATTTAGGCTCCTTGCATTAGTAAGCATACAATTAATATCATGAGTCACTTGTACTTTTTGTGAATTATCAACATTACATACCTTCTCTGTTCTGAGCTTGCCCCTCCCCATCTCCACCCCCCTTATACTTAGCTAAAGCCCATCTCCTTTCTGTCCTATCTCCATTTTGTAGATTGTTATGACCCTCCCCCCCTATTACTAGTTTAAAATCTCCTCCAACCTTCTAGCCTTCCTATCCCCCAGCACTGCAGACCCTCTCCCGTTTAGGTGCAACCCAACACTACTATAAAGGTTGTACCCAAGCACAAAGTCGGCCCAGTGCTCTAAAAACCCTCCTTCCTGCACCAAGACTTCAGCCACGCATTGACCTCTCTAATCTCTGTCTTTCCACTGTAGTACAGGTAATATTTCAGAGAATACCACCTTGGAGGTCCTTTGCTTACGTTTGCTACCTAATTCCCTGAAATCATCATTTAGGACATGTCTGTTCGTCCACCCATTGTAAAGCGCTGCGGAATTTGACGGCACTCTATAAATATCATAATAATAATAATAATATTAGGACCTTCCATCTTCCTCTTACTTTCTCATTGGTACCAACATGGACCATGACCGCTGGGTCATCCCCAGCCCCTCCCAATAATCCATCCACTCTGTCAGCAACATGCCGGACCAGAGCACCCGGGAGACAGCAAACTGTCTGGCTGAGCCGATCAGAGCGGCAGATTGCCCTATCTACTCTCCTAATGATAGAGTCCCCTACCACCACAATCTGTCTAGCCTTCCTTACATTTTCATCCCCACCCTTTACTAGAGGGGCTGTTCCCTCGGCTGTTAGAAGTAACAGCTTCCTCTAATACAGCTACTCCTGAGCCGATTCTCCCAACATCTTCACTCAAATGGGCAAATCTGCTAGGTTGCACTAAATCAGGACTAGCTAGCCCTTTCCTATTTGCTCTCCCCTGCTTCCTCGCCCCACTGTCACCCAGCTATGTGCCTGTTCCCCATTTATCTTATCTCCTCCCTCTCCGCTACCTGTCCCCACTAAACTCTGCTCAGTGAGCAGCAGACTCCACTCAAGGATTGTCAATCTCCCTCAATGTTGCAATTTGCTTCTCGAGATCTCCAACCTGAGCTTCTAGAAAAGCCACTCACACACAACCGTCACTGTGGCAACTGCAAAAGTTAGGCCTAAATAGCCAAATTAGAAAAATTATCTCAGTCATTTCTGTTTTTAGTTTGGCTATTTGACCTTAAACGGACACTCCAAACCTCTAAAGCACTTGAACTTGCTGAAAAGATTTCTGTATGAAAAGCTTTCTGTGTGAAGAGTTCGCCCTTTTTTTTTCATTTTGCAAAAAGTGAAGATTTCAAGTGCAGATTTGGCACATTTATGAATTAATCTGGTTGCACCCACTTGGCTTTCAAACTGACAACAGGTAGTGTTACTTCCTGGTTTCATTAACTCAATGGAGATAAACTCAAGAGCCAGCAATTGCCCAAAGCACCTTCCTTGCAAAGACTT
The DNA here is from genome assembly GCA_933207985.1 of Pelobates cultripes. NCBI lineage: Eukaryota > Metazoa > Chordata > Amphibia > Anura > Pelobatidae > Pelobates > Pelobates cultripes. Next base: position 45,544,629 of record OW240924.1, on the reverse strand, counting down.
CTCATAGAGATGCAGTGGGAAGACTGCATACAAGAGAACTTCAGGTTTTGAAACTGCTTTTAGATATATCCCCAATGAAAAAAATTCATAATTAAATGCATGTAAGTTTTCATGTGGAGTATATCTGCTAAACAATGATTTTTTGTTTATTTTGTATTTGGGCAGTGGAGTGTTCCTTTAAATTTAAAATTCAATTTGAATTCATTTTGAATTCCCAATAATTCTCACTTTAACCTGTAACTCTGAGGGTTATACCTCTAAATCATTTGACTCTTTACAATGAGCACTGCCAGGGCATCCCTGGCACCATAACCACTACAGCACACTGTAATGATTATGGTGCTTGAAGTTTTCGTTTAAAAGATTAAGCATGGAGACAACATGAAGTGAAAAGGAGATATGCATTAAACAGGGGAGGAGGAATGGTTTGAAAGAGATGTTACTATAGTGATGATGCTAAAGAGAGGAGTAAGTTATGGCATAACAAAGGGAGGGAAAACATGCTAAAAAAAAAAGTGAAGGGATAGAGCATGGGAAGTTAGAAAAAGTCAAAAGCAAATGAGATCCATGAAAAGAAGGTGGTACAGAAGGAATGAAAAAGGGCATGAAGAGAAGAATGATACTAATATGGAAGAGATGGCACAAAATCGGAGAATGAAAGCATAAATCCCAGAATTATGTGAAAAGGGTTGCATCCAAATAATAATAGTAAAAGGTAGTATTCTGCTAATATGTTTCCTAAGGCATCCCATGATGATTATTTCCAGTGTAAGTTGTCAAACTATATACCAGGGGAAGGTAACCTTCAGCACTCCAGATGTTTTGGACTACACCTCCAATGATGCTTTGCTAACATTATGGCTGTAAGAGCATTATGGAAAATGTAGTTCACAGCATCTCTATACTAATGGCTTGATTTATCTTTTGGAATCTGCCAGGGAACCGGCCACTCACTCTGTGAGAGCCTGAAGGTCCTATTCTAACCTATGGCATGCAGGGCAGGACTTAGCTCATTATATGAGAGCGCTCAACTGATGGTTTCAGCTGAGGCGTGATAAGCCTTTGCATAAATAGATTTAGTAAAATGCTTTGAGGAAAGCCTCTAGGTGTCAAGCTCATAGCAAGGAGAGGGCTTCTTCCCTCACTCTAACTGAACACTTCTTCAAGCAGAAACGGACCTAACAGCTATAGTAAGTGCAGTGTGCTTGCCTGTAATCACACTTTCCAACCACTGGGGGAGCTGGAGCTATAAAGAAATGGGAGGGATATCAGTAGCTGCACGTCTATTTTTATTTTAAAGTAGGTTTTCATTAACCACCCAAGAAAATATGCAACAAAAAATATATGTAAAACTGCTAAATGCAGTTTCCTGAGTCTGGGGTCCCACAATAGTTAATCATTAGGATTATAATGCCCATAAATCCCATCCCACATGGATTTGGCAGATTAAACAAAGCACATTCCATGGTGGTTTACAGTATACTTGATGGTGGAAACCGTGTTAGCATTTATACACTGCCAAGTATATATCGTTTACATAGGCACATAGAATTGTTACATAGGCACATCTAGGATGTTATCCAATACACTGGTCAGGTGAGTTACTATATACACTGTCATTCGACTTTATACACTGCCATGTATGCATTTACTAGCACTACTCAATGTTATAATAGTGAGTGCTTACAATTGTTTAGAATAAATAAAGTAATTTAAAATGCTCATTAGGGATACTCCACATACACAAAATCAACAATAATAAATAAAAATGTTATCATGTGTTGCATACGTTGATGTACAACAGTTGTGTTGCACTCATTGCTCCCCCATTTGAAGAAGAACAGAGACGATGTATAAAGATCTACACTATCTAGATCCAGGGCTGCAGTACTAAACTTCTTGTTGCGGATATTTAAGCCTCAATGCCATTCTTTTGCAAATGGTGTTTATTTTATATTGATCATGTACTCCACCTTTGTAACATTTAATAGCACAATTTATTTGGGTGTTTCCCTCTAGATAAGCTTCAAATGTGCGTTTCCTGACAGTGCTGCTTTTTCTGTAGCTCCTCTCCCTGTCCACCTCTGCCGGCTCTGCAAAACCTACTTTCACTACTAAGCATTACCTCCAGAAAAATAAAAATAAAAGTATTAAAATAAAACCCAAAAGCCAGGTGCTGCTCAAAGTGCCCCTAAGGACGAGTCATAACCTTTCTACATCAGAAGCATAAAGGTAAGCTTTACTATTCTTTTCTATACATTGAACGATGTTTGTTCTTGTCTGGATCAATCTCTGATCAAAGAACCTGGAGCAGAAATGAACAGCTAATCTCATACACACACTTAAAAAGGTTATCTTTTGTGGGAAGACAGTTAAATAGATATTCTAAACACCAAAACATTTTCAGCTTAATGATGTTCATGTAGTCTCACTGCACATTTAGTTGTTCAATCACTTTGTTTATTAAGGACTAGCAAAACCTACCCTGGATGTGACTCACAACAAAGGTTTAATTTGAAACTGATATTACAGCATAGTATGTTTACTATAGAAGTTCTCATTAATTTAACTTTACTCATATAGAGAAGGCTGCAGCCTCTAGCAGGAAAGTAACAGAACATAAAATAGGAATGTCTATAGCTTACACACTGTGTAATAAGGGCAGTTTAAAATTAAACCTCCTTTTCAAGAAATGCATAGGGACACTGTAAGTCACAGATGAAGTGTAGCTTGGGCTGCACAAACAAACTTCACTAACTCCTAGATAATAGATAACGGAGCAATGAGAAGGCAGGTGCATGATGAATACACCAAAATTAAGCTAAAATTGTTTTGGTGAATGCTTCTTTAAATATTAATTGACTGAAAAAGACTTTCATCCACACAATTCATTAAACATTTCACACTTAAATGTTGCTGCAATTAATCGATTAATAGTTCATTTCCATATTTTCTTCATATAAGGAAAAACAAAATCCACCATTTCTTTGTTCTTCCAGAGTTCTTCCAGAATCTGATTGATTGGGAGAGGGACTGGTTCAGATCATTAAAATGCTTTATTTTAACCTGGTAAATGACACCTTCATGTGTAAATTAGTAGAAGCAAGAACTATAATAGAGGCTTGTTTAGCTCTGGTAATAAAGAAAAATATTGAACTTTTATAAAACATTCAAATAAAGACTCACTCTTTAATAAATAATATTGACCATAATGTGCTGTCTTTTGAGATCAATAAAAAATATAGGGTTAACATAAATTTTAGTTTCATTTAATGTCAGTATCAATAAGATGACTGGCTGAAACAAAAGGGATAGTAGGGGGGATGTCCCAGACTAGAGTCCCAAATGGAGTCCCGAAAAGACCCTTGGCTGGTTTTGCCCCCTTTCATTATTTTTTTGCAATTTGCATTTTTTTTTTCTTTATTTTCCAAATTGTTTCCAAGAAGAAGAGAGAAAAAAAAAACAAGGGGATACAGAAAGAAGAAAACGGATTGGGGTACAATCAGTAGTGTTAAATCATTTTAGTCATTCACTTGTCATACAATATTATGCATTAATCATATTGCATTTAAATAATATCTATAAAATATAAATCTTATCCGCATTTATTATATTTACCCTAGTGGATACCGGTGTGTCCACTCTAAAATTTACCTCAGGGAAATTTAACAACCTATTTTTTATGGTTACTATCAGAAATATAACTCAGAATATAACTTAGTAGAAACAAATGAAAATCAACAATAACTATTAAAATTTTGGTCCAGTCCCTTACGGATCGGGCTTTTGAAATAAAAGGGAGTCGTGGCATACTATATACGCTGAGTGTTCATGAGGGGTTAAATGAGTCTCTATTACTTACCTAGGTCGAGCTTTAACATAATTGGGCAGACTAGATGGGCCGAATGGTTCTTATCTGCCGTCACATTCTATGTTTCTATGTTTCTAATTCAAGACATATACAATAAGTAGGACACTTAATTTATTTTGACAATATTAAGCAGCTAAATCAAATATAAGCTTCTACTGTTAGACCAACCTAAATATATGAACATTTCAGAGTGAACTTTTTTTTTTTTTGTAGTTGTTAAATTTCCCTTTCATTATTAAAGAGCAAGATGATACAAAATATATGTACAGGTTGTGCCAAAATAAAAAGTCCAATAGAATATTAGATGCTTGGAGTATTCTTTACTTGTAAATCATCCAGGCTTCTCATAGTAACTGGTATATGTAATAAAGAAGAAAGATAACCGGTAATGGTAAAGAGTATCTAGTACCCTATCTAGGGTAAGGGTAGGGTTAGAGGTTAGGGTTAGAGAATTGCTGAAGTCCCAAATTGCCAAAGTCCCAAATTTCAGAAGTGCCAAACAGAACCGAAGAGCCAAAGTCCCGAATGTCAGAACTGCCGAACCGAACCAAACTGCCGAATTGTCGAAGTCCCAAATGTTGGAAGTGCCCAAACGAACCAATTTTTTTGCCCATGCACATCCCTAATAGTTTGTGATATTGAAATTTCAAGGCACCGTGTTTAGAGCAAACTATACATTATGGTATGTGTAACGGACCGTTTTGCACACAAGGGGTAAAAACCGTTTAGGCGATCGGCCCCCTTTCCAGAGATACAGGCACAGCTACTGCAGAACACCAAACTCCCAAACTGGATACAAAATAGCACTCCAACTCCCGAACTGGAACCTCCCAAATAGCTGCTAGCAGACGAACAGGAAAAGCAGCTTACACTCCTGGCAATCAGTCTCTAACAGCATACAGTGAATCCCCCCAAGAACGAGACAAGGCTCTGTGTTGAGGGTCAAGCAGTGGTCTGTTTAATGAGGGCTACCTGCCCAGTATTTATGCAGGTCTCCCACCTGGTGGACACTCCCCTAGGGGACCAAATGGCAGACTGTGACAAAAGACAGACAGGTAGACAAATAGGACACACAGTCACAATATATTCCCACAATGCATCCTGGCTTCCTCCCCTCTGCCCTGGGAGATAATTGGGAAGTAATTAAATTATCTCCCAAGACAAAAGCAAAACTCCATTACACATGTGGGGATACAAAACCAGTATTATACTTTAAAATACATAAAGTAACATTTATTACATAAAACACAGACATGTAACATATCCCCAGATAGCTCAGGTCTGAGCGCACATTATTAAGCGAATGGCGCTCAGACCACACGAATACAGCTTTTCTCCAGGCGAAATAAAGTCTTTTAAAAGGGGGCCATAGTCCAGAGGCAGCAGGCGAGCAACCAGGCTTCTCCAATGCAATGTGGCGAGATTGGTCTCGTCACAGTATGCAGGTATTGCTGAGGTTGCAGTGGTTTAATGCGGTGGATGCAGGTTTAAATATTGGGATTCATGATACATGTGCAGTTTAATACAGTTGTTTGACAATATAGGTTTATGTAATACTGTGATTCAGGGACCGACTGACAGCCTTCTGGGCCCCCGGACAAAATTAAATTTAGGGCCCTTCGAAAATGAAATAATAAGGACTAAGTAAATGTTAAAAATACAATACAAACAAAGAAATAAATCACTATATGCTCTGAGGAGATGAATATATCCTTTTAAGGAAAAGTGTTCCCTTTGGTATATCACCAAAAGTGAGTAATTAGACAAATACAACCTGTATATTGATGATGAAATACAGTATAGATAACTGCAAATTCAGGCATATCTTCTTCTTAAATAGGGTGGAAGATGTTGAAAATGATAAGTCTCCGTAGAAAATATCTTTATATAGCTGTATTGGAAAAATTCTCCAAGTGAATTTTGTTGTTCATTTTGATTATTTAGGCATACCATTTGACATTCACATGGATTTCTGCCAATTCTTACTTTAATAAATAACTCTGTGTACATTCATTGATTATTTCATATTTTCATTCAGGGGCTTAACTAGGATGAGCTGGACCCCAGTGCCCTCTTTTGTGCAAGGGTTGACAGAGTATGATTGTGCATGGGACTTGGCTGAGTGTGATTGTGGTGGTTAACAGAGTGTAATATTTATGTGTGGAGTTGGCTGAGAGTGATTGTGTGTATATGTGGGACTGGCTGAATGTGAGTTTGTTACAGTTGGCTGAGTGTGATTGTGTGGGGGTTGTGTGTGTAAGAATAATAAATTATAATTATAAAACAGACACAGGTGAACAAACACCCAGGTAGGCACACACAGTGACAGACATATACACAGACAGGCACACACACACAGGCAAACATAGGAACACCGACTTGATACACAGGCACAGGCATTGAAAGGTGCACACAGATGCAGGTATAGACACAGACACAGCCATTGACACATAGGCATGCACAAACAAGCACAGACAGGTATACACCGAATCAGACATAGGCTTACACACAGACACATGCATACAGAGACCCATGCATGTGCAGGCACAGAGAGCGCATACACACACACTGGCATTAAATGACAGGTACACACACATGCAGGTACAGACATAGCCATCAATAGAACCAAATACATATTCAGGCACAAACTTACACACAGACACACAGCACACACACAGACTGGTGCAGACACACACAGGCACACTATAGACAAATATTTACAAATTTTCCCTAACAGAAAGCAGCACCAACAGTTGTCTGCAAGCCTCTCCCTCTATGTTGCATACAGAGTGAGGGTGAGGAGATAGAAATTAGTTTCCATGTGTTAGTGTGCGGCTTCCTCTCCAGAAAACTGGGCAGGAGAAAGGCTGCATGGACCTTTGAGGAGAAGGGCAGGTTAGGAAACTAGCAGGAGACAGACTGGGCAGGGGGGTACCAAGCAGAAGACTGGGCAGGGTGGACCAAGCAGGAGAAGGAATGAGCAGGGACTGAGCAGGACAAACGGTCAGTGTTCCCAGTACTACGCCTTTCCCTCCAGCTGCCAGTAACTTAATAATTCTCTAGTATATTGCTAAATCGGCAATATACAAAATAACAGCAATGGGGGCCCCAAGGCTGGCAAGGGCACCGCTTAACAGGCAGAACTCCATGGCCCAGTCGCAATAGTGACAGTTGTGAGCCTGGCAGTTCCGCCACTACAAAAGATGCATCAGCAGGTCGACAGGGCAGTCGGGCAACCTGGAGTGATGGGCCCAGTCGCAGCTTTGACCTGCAACTGTTATCATTATATGTGTCAAAGTAGGAGTGTATGTGTATTTAATGTTGATTTGTGTAAATACTACCGTACAATTTGTGTAGTGCCATAGAGTATAAAATGCAGACATTTACTTTCATGTAGCGTAAATGTGTAAATGCATTGTTCTACGAGTGAGTAGAGTAGATGTTTGTAAAAGCAGGAGTGAATATGTATGGAATGTTGATGTATGAATGTAAGGGTGTATTCATGTTGAATGTTAATGCAGGGGTGTATTTATGTGGAGGACTTGTGTGTATGAACACAGGGGAGTGTTGGTGTATGTATTGGTGTGGAAAGTCTGTGTATGTTTGAGCAGTGTACATGTGAATGCAGGAGTGTATTTATCTGTGTGCACCTTGCAAGCATGTGTGAATAAGGGGTGTATCAGACATCTGTCAGTGTGTGTAAATGAAATTTGTATTCAAAGCTTGTGTGGGTGAATGAAGAGTGCATTCAAAATCAGTGTCAGCATGTGTGTAATGAGTTATATTTATCTTCTGCAAGTGTTTCGTTTTTTTGACTGCCCTTCTTCTGACTTTCTGTCTCTCTTAATATTCACTGATCAGTATGTGTGTCTTCCAATTATTTCCCTTTTATCTGTCAACCCTTGTATACCCTTTCTCTAAGACTACTTGTCACCCATCTGACCAGCTTCTGTTTCTCTGCTTCACTTCACACTTCTCTGTTCCAACACCTTACTCCTGACTCGGCTGTCCCCCATATTTGTATACCATCTCACTCAATTCTTTAACCTACCCCATTCATTTTGTGTCTCCCCCCATCTACCTCACACGTCTTTAACAAAATTCCCTTTGTGCTCCTACCCTGTCTCACCCCTTCATCCCACATATGCTCTTTTCACCCCTAGCCTGCTTACCTGTACAACCTGATTCCCCCCCCCCTCCATCTCCTCAATCAGCACTGGGGAGGCCAAACTCCTCTTCTCACCATTCATGCACGCTGTTAGAATGCTCTATGTGAGGGGAGTAGGCAGGGGCGGGCTGGGCCGGGGGGCAGGGAGGCAATTGCCCCCCAGGCCGCCCTAAAATCTGTTGGGACCGACCGCTGCAGGGCCGGCCCTTTAAATGCTGCAGCCGCCTGAGCGCTCTGTGAAGAGCCTCAGGCGGCTGCGGCTGCTCCTCTCCTCCCCTCCCCTGTAGCGTGGCCGAGCTGCTTGCTGGTCCGCGGTGCCCGGCCGGACTGATAGGAAGGCGCACACTCAGTGTACACTTCCTGTCAGTCCGGCCGGTTACAGGAAACAGAAACTCCAGTTCCGCACGGAGTTTCTGTTTCCTGTAACTGGCCGGACTGACAGGAAGTGCACACTGAGTGTGCACTTTCCTATCAGTCCGGCCGGCACCGCGGACCAGCAAGCAGCTCGGCCACGCTACAGGGGAGGGCAAGGGAGAGGTGAGGAGGGGGGGA
>OW240924.1:45511112-45535938 GCA_933207985.1 Pelobates cultripes | reverse complement strand
GAAGATGGGGGGAGAAAGTGAAAGAGGGGGGAGTAAGTGAAGGGAGGGAGTAAGTGAAGGAGGGGGGAGTAACAGAAGGTGGAGGAGGGGGAGTAAGAAGAAGAAGGGGGGTTTGAAAAACGGGGGGTAAGAAGAACACAAGGAGGAGGGGGAGAGTAAGAGTGAGGAGAAGGGGAGATGAGGAGAAGTGGGGGACTGAGAAGAAGACAGGGAGGGTGGGTAGTGAGGAGAACACAGGGAGGGTAGGTGGTGAGGAGAACACAGGGAGGGGGAGGTGAGGAGGACACAGGGAGGAGAGGACACTACGCGCACACACACACACAATGCATCCCCACACACACAGAAACACAACATGCTTCCCTTACACACAGAGAAACACACAATGCATCCATTACACACAAACAATGCAACACTTACACACAAAGACAACGCATCCTTTGCACACATACACAGAAACACATAATGCAAACACTTACACACACACTGCTTTTCTTACATACACACAGAAACACAATGCATCACTAACACATACTCAATGTACACACTAATAGACACACACCTTGCATCCCTTATGCATACAAACACAGATTCACACAATGCATCCCTTACACACAACCAGAAACACACAATACATCCCTTATACACTAATACACACTGCTTCCACTACACACAAACACACTGCATCACCTGCACAAACTGGGTCCTGAGGACTAACGTTGAGAACCCCTGCTCTACAATAATACATAACACATCCCCTACACACTCCACTCCCTGTGAGCGAACTCATGGGTGGGTGGAACATATAAGTGGACTTATGAGTGGGCCTTGTGGGCATACTCACCGTCAGGCCCTGGGGCCCAGACCTTGAGCTGTGTAAGGGGCCCTTCCAAAAAATGGAGCTGCTTCCAATTCTCCCAGAACATTGAATTTTGTGACCACAGTTGCAAACAGCCTCCAGAGATCCTGTTCTACACCAGACCAGTGGAGCCAAACTGCAGCCCATCATCATCCTCATTTGGTTGTAAGTAGGCAATCTAGTATATTATTAATGACACTAATCTATAATTTTCATTACATTAAAGGGACACTATAGTCCCCAGAATGACTGGAGCTTAATGAAGTGGTTCTGGTATCTATAGGCGGTCCCTGCAGGCTTTTTAATGTAAACACACACTGTGGGCAGCACTGGCGTTAGTTCGTATGGCAGCTCATATAGGTGGAGCATTGTGATGTCACATGGGGGGCGGCAAATACAGCTGTTCCCCATGCAGCCACAGGTGCCACTGTGCTGAGAGATTGTGATTACTCTTCACTTCCTCCCAGCTTACAGAGTAGCGCATGGGAGAGAGAGGGGAGGAGGCATGATTTAATCTTACAACAAATCCAGTAAGCAAATCTTTATAAATTTGGATGGGATCAGATCTGTTTCCACAGTTTATTGGTATTTACTCTGCTGTCTGTATTAATATTGAGGGATTTCTAAGTAGTAACATCAGTGTGTGTCAGCAGGGCCAGCCATTGGGGTGTGCACGCTGTGCGGTCACGCAGGGTGCCATCACAACAGAGGCGCCCGGCGGACAACACAGCTCACAAGTTGGGGACACCAGTCCACTGGTGCGCACCAGCAGTAGGTGCAGTCAGATTATAGCATCTCCCTCGTGGTTCCGACGCTCAGTTAGTGAGTCAGAGCACAGGCTCAGAGATTCTCAGCCTGCGCTCTGACAACATTGAAAGTCAGAGCCGTGAAGGAGCTGGTATGGCAAAGAGCTACTGATTAGCATAACATCAATATCCGTTATAAAACCAGGAAAAGGTGGGCACCATTGCACTGATTTGGTGGTGCAATGGGCCTCTTGACTGGTTTTGCCCCCCAGGCCTAAGGCTGCCAGCCCTCCCCTGGGAGTAGGGAGTGTGATGTCAATTCCTGCCCTGCCTCTCATCCTCACATGGAGCACTGCAGGGAGAGAAGGAGGAGACCTGGCAGTGAAAGCAAGGTATGCTGCCAGGTTTCACACTGAATGGGGGGATTTGTTTGCTGTGTGATGGGTTGCAGGGGCCCTTTGAGTCATCTTTACATAACTTCCTTCTGCATGATGAGATCTCTCATCTTCACAGCAGAAGCATGGCTGTGAAGCAGGGCCGCCTGACTGACTCTTGCCCTCTGTCCATGACCAATCTGCCCGAGTGGACAGTCTGCCCCTGCCATGATTCATTGTACATGTTATATTTTATTTTATAGTTGGACATAGGATGTAGCATGGGGAATCTTGGGTGGGTCTTAAATCACTGTATGTAAGAGAGGTCATATAATTACTGAATTACAATTACTGAATCGTCTGATCTTTTTGCTCCCTAGCAACCTCCATAATGGAATTATTCTCTGTGAAAAACATGAAGTTAAAAGAAAATCTTTAAATTAATGTTAGAAAAGTAAATTTTCTGAGCATTTATCATTAAATAATAAATACAATAGAAATAAATTAAAATCAATGTGGTTTAGCAGATTAGTCTGTAAAGTAATATAAAATAGCAAAAGGGCACTTCAAACATTTAATTCAGATGGATTAGATGCATCATATATAAAATAAAAGGATGCCAACAATGTTTGAAAACGGGCAATCAGAAACAAGAAAATGAGAATCCAATAACCAAACATATTGGACCAACCTCAAAAAACATTTCTCTTAAGTACATAAATTCTAAATTTTAAGAATGATAAAATTGGTTCAATGAAATCAGAGTTGGCATCAACGAAGATACTACAGCCAACTTGATCATCTCTTTTACGAAAACCACTTAAAGGATGACAGAGCACAAAGTGCTATAGCAGTTAAATAAGGTTAATGTAAACAAAGCCCCATTACCTGATGGTACACGACAGGATGCTAATGGGTACTTAGGGAGATTAGTATAGGAGTAACAAAATCACTGTTTAAATCTTTCATTATTCTTTTTATTTTGAATTTGTACCAAAATATTGGAAAACAGATATAGTTCCACTATTTATAAAGGTATTGAAATCTCTGCCCATAAATTATAGATCTATGAGGTCAATATCTGTAGATGGGAAATTATTTTAAGTGTTGTTCAGGAATCATATTTGTCACATTCGCCGATGGTAGTTACCTGTCCCAGGGTGCCCACGACGCTCTGGAGGTCAGTCTGCAGCGGTTATATTGCCAGTGGCTGCTGCACCCCAGTCTGCATCCTCTGAACCTCGATTCACATAGAAGAAAAATGTGGAGGTCTCCAAGGAATGAAAGGACTATTAATTTAAGAACACCCTGAAGACTTGGAGTTTAAAGGGAGGTTTAATAGAGAATCTAGAGTATTCTTGTACCCACTACGATAGCTATAATAGATGACTATGGTAACCCTCACCCCCTCAGAAGGATGTTGAAATATCTTGTGGACACAGCGTGTTTCCCACAGGAGTGACATCATATCTAATTTTGGGATGAGTTATTATACTCATACACTTGTATTTAGATATGTGTCTTTCTATATTTTCTTTCTTTTTTTGCCTAAAATCTTGCTTGATGAGAAATCTCCTAGAATTAGAGGCTACATAAGTAGAATGTGTATCTCCAAATATGGCTCAAATTAGTTTAATGTCCTTGAATGTTAAAGGCCTTAATTCCCCAAGAAAGTGGTCCATATTAGCTCAGGAATTAGATAGACAAAAAAAAGATGTGGTATTTATCCAAGAAACACATTATAAAGGTAATTATCAACCAAGACTTAAAGGAAACAAAATAGACCAGTCCTTTTATAGTAATTATACAAATGGAAAGTCCAGAGGTGTGGCAATTTTTTTGTATTCAAAATCGAATTTTATTGTACTAGACAGCAAGCATGATAGAGGAGGAAGATATGTTTTTGTAAAGGGGAAGGTTAATGAACAAACTATTATGTTAGCTAACATATATGCATCTAACTCGAATCAAGCATCGTACTTAAATTTCTGTTTGAAGAAATTAGAAGAGTTTTCGGAAGGGGTGTTGATAGTTGGCAGGGATTATATGGTGCTAGATTACGCAGTGGATAGTTCTGCAGATGTTAGAGAAACACAGCACTATCAGAGGTCACAAGTGGTAAATATATTACATTCCCATCAATTGATCAATTGCAGGCATGTTATGCACCCATTGGAAAGAGATTACACCTTTTATTCATCAGCGGCCAACAGTTACTCTAGGATTAATATGTTTTTAATAAACCGTAGAAATTTGCATTTGGTTAAGAGTACCACAATTGGAAATATTACGTGGTCAGATCATGCTCCTTTAGGAGAAGTAAAAATTGGAGATTGAATGAGACCTTACTTGACGATCCTAAGGTGACTAAAGATTTGAATGAGACACTCTCCCATTATTTTTTAGAAAACTGTACATCTGATATGAATGACCCATGGATATGGGAAGCGCATAAAGGAGTGATTCGGGGTATATGAATTATAATATAATAATATTAAACATCTCAGATAGTAGTCCACTTAAAGTAGAGGAATATTTATCTAAAAATATTATATCGAGGCTTCCTAAGGAGATAACTGATCAACTAGAAGAGCAATTTTCCTTAGAAGAAGTATCGGCAGCAATTAATGCACTACCAATTAATAAAAGCCCAGGCCCAGATGGGTTAACGGCACAATATTATCAACAATTTCAAATTATTTTAGGACCACACCTTTGAATGGATTAACTTTGGGCTCTACTCTAACACCTCCAATGCTGAGAGCAGTGATTACAGTGATATATAAAATGGGGAAAGATCCAGAACTTTGTAGTAGTTACAGACCAATATCACTTATTAATTTGGATTTAAAAATATTTTCCAAATTATTAGCAAATAGACTCAAACCCCTTATGTCTGGACTGATACACCCTGATCAAGCGGGTTTTGTCCCCGGCTGTGAAGCAAGAGACAATACCACTAAGATCCTTAATATTATACATGGAGCTACAATAAATAAAAATCCTATAGCTTTAATGGCAATTGATGCTGAAAAAGCTTTTGACAGGGTGAATCGGTCCTATCTGTTTTCTATATTGGAGGCTTGGGGGTTTGGGCCTAAAATATGCAACTGGATACAGCTAATATTTGGGTTAATGGCGAACTATCAATACCTCTTAATATTAGGAATGGTACGCAACAGGGATGTCCCCTGTCTCCTATTCTTTTTGTCTTGGCTTTTGAACCATTTCTTGAGGCTATACAACATCCACATATTAAAGGATATAGATATACACAGGGAGAAACAAAGGTAGCTGCGTTTGCGGATGATGTGCTATTAATGATTTCAGAACCATTATGTACATTACCCTATGTTCAGAAGGAATTAGAACTATTTGGAGCCTTATCAAATGTTAACGTGAATGCAGATAAGTGTGAAATATTGGGGGTTGGGATAGACCTAACAACAAAAGAGCAAATGCAGAAGGAATATAAATATAAGTGGACAGATACAGGTCTAGCATATTTAGGGATATAGCTGACAGTACAACATAAAGAACTACTTAAATTAAATTATGGAAGGTTGATTGGGAATATAGGGGAAGATCTTAAGAAATGAAATCTGCCCTTTTTTCATTGATTGGTAGAGTGAATATCATAAAAATGATGATACTATCTAAAGTTCTTTATTTATTTCAAACACAACCAATCTTGGTGCCTAAAGAGTTCTTTAAGAAGATGTGTTCTATGTTTGTATCCTTTATTTGGAGCAATACAATTCCATGGATTGCTTACAATACACTTACATTACCTATAGAGAGAGGGGGACTAGGCCTTCCACATATATATAGGTATTATGTCGCGGTATTATGTGCGCTTATGAGAGAGTGGACAGCTACAGATAATGAAAAGCCTTGGTATGCCTTGGAACAGAGCTTTATTAAGACTAGGTTACAGACGCTTCCTTGGCAAAATTGTAAGTTAAGTGCACTACTACCAATTAGACATCCGATTATAAATCATACTCTGCAGATATGGAGACCTTTTAAAGATAAATGGGGCCTATCCTCTGGACTATCTGTGTTATTCCCTATAGCAAGTAATTTGGAGTTTCAGAATGGACCTACTAAGAAGGATAATAGGGGATGCAGACCCAAATATAACAAGATTATTGATGGATGAAATACCTCCTAAGATTAGGGATTTTCCTTAATGGAAAAATAAGATGACACTTATAGATATAATTGGAATCTCCCAATTAAAATTTTTCTTGAATAAATTAGTGATACCTTACTGGCACCCTAGAGAGAAAACACAATTTGAGCTTTTATGTTGCTTAGGAATAGTGAAAAAACTGTATTTATCGAGTATCTATAGCATAATACAGAGAGGCGCTACAGATGGGCTAATGCCTTCTTTCCAACAGAAGTGGATGCAAGGTCTGAACATTCAAAGGAATAAGGAGGATTGGTATATGTATTTAAAATGGGGATGTACTCACAAGTTAGCAACTCAAGAAAAAAATGTTTTTTAAAAAGAGTATAGGTAGTATAGGACTCCGGCACGATTACATAAATATTTCCCAACTGTTAGCAAACTCTGCTGGAGGTGTGAAGATAATAGGGGAGACATGGAACATATTTGGTGGGAATGTAACTATCTTAGAGCTTATTGGCAACAAGTCCTAGGGGATATATATAAGATCCTACCAACCTTTAAACAATTAACACTTTCTAAGATATTGCTGGGATGGCCAGCCTCTTTTAAGGGAAAATATAAACTAAAATATAAATAAAACTAAAGCTATTATTCCTGCCCTTCGGGGTAAAGCCATAGCACTGACTAAGGAACAATGGATACAGAGAGTTGAAAAGATGAGGGAAATGGAGGAAACCCACTGGGCAGCTCAGGGGAAAAAAGATTAGTATGTTAAGATATGGGAGCCCAGTGGAAGGATCATGAGTAGATGGCTATTAGGAGATTTTTGATCATGGAGATCAATAATTAGTCGAAAAGAAAATAAATAGGCAGATATACTCCCCCCCTCCCCCCCCTTTCTATATATCCTTTCTTGGATTTTGTCCCTTTTTCCTTTCTATTTTCTTCCTTTCTTTCTATTCTTAAGTTTGCCTTGGGATTGACTTAATAAAAGAGAAAATAAGAAACACATGATGATTTGGTACCTGACGAAGCCACTCTTGAGATAAAGAGGCATAATCTAAGGCCAATTCTGATGTGACAAAAAATAAAATAAAAAATCCCCAAAGAAATATAAATATGCCAATATAGCTTCTATTTAAAAAAAATATATATATATTTCTCAAACATTGACCGTGATATATGCTTGCCAAACATGTACAAATTCCTTGGATGTTTTGATAACTCATTACAATCAACATACTATATGTAAAGAGCAATGAATTCTACGTTATTACCACCTAATAAGCTGTAAAAAGCCACTTATCGTTTGACCTTTACACTATAAAATGTTTTACTCAAAACGGGGCTATAAATACCATAATGTTCTACTAGCTGTTAAGATACTATGAATCAGGGAAATTGTGGTACACAGCAAGTGGTGGACGTAATGGCATGATAAATGTATAATATGGTGAATTCACATGAGTTTAATAGAAAAACTTCACTTATTTGTAATTGCAGAAGATGTTTGAGAATTAGTTGGGTAAGGTTTTTTTTAAGTAAAGGTTTTTGAACATATTGTACAGAAAACAAAAATTATAAATGAACTAAATCAAATTTTGTGAACCCACAATTTAGATACAAGAGAATAAAGTCAGTACAAGTCGATGTCAGGAGTACAGAGGTACATACAGTCAAATAGTAAGTTTGAAGTCTGTGCAGGTAGTTAACAGGAAAACAAAGACTTTGTAAGGTGTGGTGACAGGACCACTCAGAACCAACATAACCTAACAATTTGTATATTTTTGTCTGGCTCACATATTGTAGAATCAGCTTCCTCCAGCAATGCCACTCCTGAGCTGATGCTTCCAATATCTTTACTCGAAAAGGGTTAGGGTGCACAAAATCATGATTGACCACAACTTTACCTTTTCCATCTTCCCATCTTCACAGCAACCATGTCTGTCCCCCCCACTACTTTTCTGTTCCTCAATTGTCACATCTCTTCCCACACTACTAAAAGGTCCTCAGCTTAGTGAGCAGAAACTTGTTTTAGATTGTCAGTCTCTCTTTATGTTTAGTTTGCTTTGCCAGATCTCCAATTTGAGGCTTTAAAAAGCCACTCACTAACACTTAACTACAAAGGTATGGACCTTGTAAAGACTCTTCCAGATATGCCTCATCTCATTGAAATAATTATAGAGTTTGGAGTAGACATGTGCAATTCTTTTCATTCTGAACATACATTCGGACTAATTTCATGCAATTTAGACATTCGGATGCTTACGAATTTCCGAAGTGCAGAAGTTCGGTAGTTTGGAAGTGCCGAACTGAACCGAATGCCATTGGTCCGAATTGCTGAGGCAGACAAATTTTTTTACTTACCCAAATTTTGAACGTCAACGAAACTACTGAACAGAGACCAGGAGTCATCTTGGGGGTGGGGTGGGTAATTTTTACATAGGTCTCCCCTCATTGTCACTTGGACTCCCACCCACTGCCCATCGGTGGGGGCTGGGGGTGTGGACAATAGGTCCCCCTATTGTATTTTAGGGTCCCCACCCACAGCTCATGGGTGGGGGCCAGGAGGGTACATAATTAGTCCCCTATTGAATGTTAGGATCCCCACCCGCTACGCACGGGTGGGGGCCGGAGGAGTGGACAATAGGTCCCTCCCATTGTAACTTAAGGGTCCCCACCTAGTATTAGTAAATTTGGCCAAAAGACCAAATTAGGTGTTTCAGCCTTTTAGTAGATACTCCTTTAATACCTTGGGAATTAGGGAGCTATCTACTTGCGGCACTAATAGGATTGGAGTTTCATTCATTCATATCAAATCTCGATCTAAACAAAAACTCTCGAATTGCATCCTAACATGAATGGACAAACTGTTCTCATTCTGTTAGGTTGAAATTCAAGAGTTTTGCTGCCGAATAAAGCAGCAGGAGGAAGGTGAGAATTGTGGGAAAATTGCTTTGACGACAGGAAATGGAGTGGACTTTGCTTATCCCCTTGGTCAAAGCTGGTCAAGAGTAGGACACAATGTGCTGTTGGTCAGACCCTACCTAAATCACCCGCAGCAAAATGCATATACAAGTGAGAGAATAGAAAGGTAATAAAGTGCATTTTAAATTCTTTCAAATACTTAACTTATTAAAGAATTGAATAAAATACAAAACTAAGGGTTTCGGGGGAGGCATCGTGGATCCCAGAATCTCTAGTTCTACGCTGATCTTCCTTGTCAGTCTGTCCAGTGAATTTTGGATGGAAACTGTCAAGACACAGAGCAGACTGGGCAGCATGAGCAGCACAGTGTATTATACAGCTAGCAATTCAGTGCTACAGGCTGTCTCTGGTGACAAAGAGATTCAAGGCACATTTAGGCAGCACAGTTTAAATAGAGACAATGCATATGATGTGATGTCCCCACAGTTTTATTACTGTGCTGCTTATACTTCTAGCTGAGAGTTACACAGGAGAATAGCTGGGCATGTAAAGCAACAAACTGAGCTCCTTGTCTTTCCTCCTCCTAATAGTGATCCTCCTCTTTCGCTCTCCCTTTAAGTTAGTGGTATCCACATAAGTCCATCCTTGCAAGCACGCTGTCTTGGCATCATACTTGATTCTGGCCTCACCTTTGGGCCTCATATCCAGTATGTTGCTAAATCCTGTAGATTCCATCTTAAAAACATAGACCGCATCCACAAGATGCTACCAAGGAGCTTGTCCATGCTCTAGTAGTTTCCTGCATGGATTATTGTAACCCTATCCTAATTGGTCTTCCTAAAAGCCATATTGCCCTGCTACAGTATGTAATGAATGCTGCCGCTGATTTTCCTCTTTAGTCAGTCCTCTCACACCTCACCACTCTGTCAATACTTACATTGGCTTCCTGTATCCTATAGGAGTCAATTCAAAGTGCTAACCCACACCTATAAAGCATTGAACAATTCTAGCCCCTCATATATCTTTTCACAGATCCATAGGTATGCCCCTTCTCGGTCTCTCCGCTCTGCCCGTGACCTTCTCCTGTCCGTTGCTCATACCTGTGCGGCCAACCCGCACTTGCAGGACTTCTCGCGGGCGGCTCGCTTCCCATGGAATAGCCTGCCTACCACCATCAGACTCTCCCCTAGTCTTCAATAGTTTAGGAAGTGCCTTAAAACCCATCTCTTTAGGAAAGCTTATGGCCTCCCAGAGTAACCTCTACCTAACATATCTGTCTCTTGCTCTCTCCTAAAGGACAGCACTTTACTCTCTCCTCCAGCTCTGCTTCACTCCCACCTTATATGATTGCTATTTCCTGTGCTATTGTGTTTTATACCCCACCTCCTATAGACTGTAAGCTTGTTTGGGAAGGGTCCTCTTCAACCTATTGTTCCTGTAAGTTTTTATATTTCTCTAATTTATTGTTAAATCTCCCCCTCTGATAATATTGTAAAGAGAGTTATATGCTGGCTCTATATAAATACTACTACTACTACTAAAATAATAACTGATGTGAAATGATACAAGTTATGCTTATTAGATCAGTGGAGTTAGCTCACCCAGTGCCACTCATGCAATAAAACCATGTGAGAAGAAATGTGGCGTAATTGTTGATGGCAGGTATAAAAGACCTGCTTTGGCAAATTCTACCTCTCCCTTCTAATGGTTAAATTACCACAGAAGGAACCAGGCAAGGTGTTGCACTGAATAGTGGAGGCTCTGCAGGTGAAGTCAGTTGCCAATCACTTGCCTAATTAATATTGTATGTAAGACCAACCGGAGTAAGCTCACTTGGAATCCAAGAGAACTGGACTTCTGCAAATTGAGGTTTGTCTGGTGATATGCTACTTTTGTTTACATAAATTTTGTGCTTGTTGGAAAGTGAGAAAGTCACCCATCTATGGATAGATAATTTGTGTATAGTTAGTGCTCAAAGAAGAGCAAGGATTTATTTTGTTTATGTGACAATATTTGTATATAAATATATCATGTTTTGGCACAAAAATAACAAGAGCGTGTGGTATAAACACTCAACCCAGTGCGAAAAAAACTTATCAAAGAAGTGTTACCTTTAATAGACTTTCTGACTTTAAACTGGGTCCTCCCAAAGATGTAACACATACAATGAAGAGACAAACAAAAATAAAAGGGAAAAATGAAAATCTTATAATGTAGTATTTTATATGATGTGATGTACCAAAATGACATAAGGCAAAACTAATACTCCTAAAACAAATTACACAAACAAGATTGTGCTATTTGTGCATTGCCCACTAAGGAGCCACTTATCTAACAATCTGGAGTTCAATAGTTTATAAGTTTACAGTCCCAGGAATAAAGTGCATAAGCAGATGGAAATTTGTGGACTTGATAGGGGAAGAATGCACCAAGTGCTTGCCTTCGAATACTTTTGGAGTTCAAAAGCCAGTCCTGAGTGCTAACACTGCTCACAGTGGCGCAGAATCACATAACACTTTGCTTGTGTAAAATGAATGACACATCTTTATTATTTCCACACAAGTTGTGCTTACATTTCAGAGGTTAAAAAATGCCAAATACTGCTAATGCGGTCTGAAGCATCGGTAACCAAGCAACCAGACAAATTTAGTCTCAGATCAAGAGTTTTGTAATGGCTAATACTACAGCTATTCATCAGTGATACAATGCGTTTTACTCTTGCTGAGCCTGTGGGTGAGTGGGAGATGGTTGGGTAATTTATTCTAGTGTGAGACTGGTGTTTTTTGTTTTTTTTTAATAAACCACATGTTTTGGCGGAAAAATCGGATGGAATTTAGCAAATTCTACCACATTGGTATTTCTTATATTCACTAAATCAAAATATGGTCGGACTTCAGTTGGCCCAAGCTGACAGCTCAGCAATCACCTGGATGCATTTGGTGCCAGGATTAAAATTGGTGCTTTCGAATCCAAATCGTACACAATGTATAGGATTCGGAACATACCAGAAGCACTGGTTTAAAACTGATTACAGAGAGAATGAATCTAGAATTAACAATAAATGATTAAATATTAAAGTTTAAATTATTCATGCTGCTGCTCCCCCTTTTTTTCAAATGCCTTTCATTGTCTTGTGGAATCTGCCCAAGTCTTGTGGTGTCTGCTAACTCTGCATATGCAGTTAAGAAAAAAAAAAAAAAAAAACAAGTGTGGAAAAAAAAGAGCACAATTTTTTCCACACTGACAAATAGTGTGGGAAAGCTTTGTTCTTATAAGTGTGCAAGGGGTGAGTGGGTAGACAACTCTGGGTAGACAACTGTCCATTGACCTTTTTTTTCATATGTGGATGATTTCTCAATACGTAACTTGAAATGTCTTCTGCTCCCCATTTTCATTAGCAGAAGATAGCAAAAGGAAAAAAAATGACAATAAATCAATATATAGAAATCCAATTTTGGAAACTTAGAATTTGCATTGCAAAAATGCCTGATATTGCATAGCCACTAGGCCATATGGTCATATGAATTTAATTTTTTTTTTTTTTTAGTACTTTATATTATTTTAATACCAAACATGTATTATTCATTTTTTACAAACTAATAATATTTTGGCATATCATGGAAAAATAATTTTAAAAGGTCTTCTTTGAAAATGAAGACCAAAGTAAAATGTCACCAATCATGGAATATAGCAAAGGTGCCAGAAAGAAGGTTTCCCTAATGAATACAGTCATTAATAATGTTACAAGACAATTAAAACATTGAAAAATAAATGAAAGTGGACATAGACCTATTACCTCAATCCATAATCATTACAGATTTACTGTACACCACATACAGTGGCTTGATACAATTTGTAAGTGTATTGAATGAGAACATAACAATTCACACTGATTTATTTCCAAATTATGTTAATTCCATTAAAAGACAAGTTTGTCTTTAAAGGAAAATTGACACTTCACAGGTTTTTTTCAATATTATGTTTAACTATTCCCTATTGTTACCCTGTTAATACCGTTTCCATGAGTACTAAACAATAAAATTTAATGTAGAAATGCACACTCTTTGTCAATCATTGTCATAAATGTTAACATTTTCTGTCAGCGAACATAGATAGTTCAAGAGAAGAAACTTGACCAATGCTTTTTTTTCTTGTCTTCAACTAACCTAGTTATGGTGTCACTTGCTAAATCTTTAACCCATTCATGACACCACCTTTGTATTAAAGATTGCCAGGGTATGCAGACATACCCCCAATCACATATACAAGTAAATGTGTACTTCCGGTTTGACTTGTGCGTTCCAACTGGAACCAGGAAGAGACACACCAGGAAATAATCCATCAATTTACAAGCACATATAAACGGATCATAGAGGAGGTTACACCACACTTCTGAAGAAGCCTTATCAGGCGAAACGCGTTAAGTGGACTCTTTTCTTTTATACCTTTGTTACTTTTTATATTCATTATTTTTTAATGAATGGATCCTGTATATCCTTGGTGGGGATTATACCACCCAAGCTGGTTACACTAGAGCAAGTTTTATGCTCTAGCAAATGTAAGTACAATACTATATATTATTTATTTTAATATTAGTACTTCGTTCACCATTGGCTGCTATTTCCTTTTTACACGCATACTGCACCTTGGAAACATCTGTGTCAACCACAACTACATATCCTGAGACGGGGATTGTACCGTCCGAGCGCATCACATCTGAGCTCTGTTATAGCTCATATAAATGTGAGTGGACTGTGTATAACTATATTCACCACTTCAAGATATTACCATACTGTATTGCACTATTATTTTTATTCTTTGTTTTATTCCGAGATTTTCATTTTCTGGATACACTTGAGAATATATGTATGTATATTTTACATATATAATCTATTAGGTGTGGCATACACCCTCCTTTTTCTAATTAAATGTGTATGTCTAAAGATATTGCATTTATTAGGGAACATTTTCATGTCTCCCATTCCTCGAGCTCAAAACTGGGACTGTCTCTCCCAGTTCAGGAGTATTGTGAAGGATTATTGATTACTTTTTTATGATAGGACCTGTTATTTTTTAGCCATAGCATGGGTTGTGATGCAAAAGGACAATAAATCAGCCTTGGACTGTATAGTTTTGACCTTGCATGCTGACAATATTTGACGTTGTAGACCAAAGTAAAATGTCACCAATTATGAAATATAGCGAAGGTGCCAGAAGGTGAATGCTGACGATATTTGCAGTAAAATGTCACCAATCACGAAATATACTGAAGAAAGCAGGTTTTCCTAATGAGTACAGTCATAAATAATGTTACAAGACAATTAAAACATTGTGATATAAATTAAATACCTCATTCCATAATCATTACAGATTTGTTGTGTTTGGTCTCACCACAATCTTTTTGGCACTAATTTATACACTCTCAGACAGACCTCGATTTCCAGAACAGTACCAGCTCCATGCTGATGAGAACTACAAGGTTGAAACTGTACACACCATGGCTGGCTTCTGGTCACTGGTCCTTTTTGATCACAACCCATGCTATGGTTTAAAAAATAAAAAACATTCATTGCTTTAGTAATATAGGATGAAGTCTGAAACTTTAATCACTAATCTAATCTTTACAGTTTATTCACTGAACATGGGTGTGCATATTATAATTAGGTCCTTTATCTGCCACCAATGGGACTGGGGGAGATCACAGAAGTTCAGTATGCGCTAGATTCCCCACCTTTATATTATGATAGGCAAAAGGGACATCATAATTATTTAATTATGTAGTCCCTGCCTGCTAGCCACTGATGAGGGTCCTAATACAATTATTTATTTTAAAGTCCCCCAATGGATGCCCAGAGGTGGAGGCATGGGGTGGTTGACTATACCCCTCTGTTGACATGCCCCATCCTACACAGCTAACCATACATCACTTTTAAACAATAAGAAGGTAAAGCCCCGCTGAAATCCAACAACCACAGTCAGTTTTTTTGTCCATCTGGATAAAATCTGCTGTTTTGTGAATAACCCTTAAAGTAGTTGTAAGTCGTAAGCATGAACAGCCTGTTGATGCCTGAAAGTTCTATCTCCTTCACTTGCATTAGATGTGCTGTTAGAGTACACTGTAGAACATGAATGTCCAACCTTTTGGCTTCTCCGGGCCACGTTGAAGAGAAATTGTCTTGGTCTGCACATAAAATATATAATAAAATGACATATAATAAAACTTCAAATGCCCTTTTCTTAATCATGATATTTAATTTGTTTAGTAGATAACTACCTTATTTGTTATCCTTATGTGGGATGTAAGGATACCGAATTATGGAGCTATCTACTGAAAAACATAAACATTTATTTACATATACATAAAACCACAGATCTACACATACCTTTACAATGATACATATACACTCACATGTAGTCACAGACCTATACACACACATAAACACAGATCTATACACAGACATACACACACATACTCACAGACATACACAAAAACAATCACAGACCCACACACATACAATCACAGACACACAATCACATATACACATAATTACTGGCATACAAGCACAAAAATCACATTCATATGCACACATTTAGTAATGAAGAATTTCAGTAAGTAATGGGTTCCCTGCCTAGCTCCCTGCCCGGCAGCCCTTAGGGCATTTGGACCGCATTACAAGTGGATCAGGGCTGCATGCATCCCATGGGCCGCAGGTTGGACAACTGCTTTTTTTCACTTACCTGTCAAAAAAAGATCAACTTGAGTAGTGCAAGCTTGGACAGCTCACTTGGGAAATTAGAATTCCCTATATAGGATATGAGGGCAAAATGAGGGTAATTTTGACAGCTTCCAAAAACCTTACGGACTTAAGTAAGATGTAGTGGATATAGTGATTTATGTGCTTGTGGTGCTTTTTGTTGTATCACACAAATGCACTATAAGTCATTCTTTGAAGAGATTTCATATAATGCTTAGATTAAAATTAACCACAGTGTTTGATTTAGTGCCCTTTGTTTCAAACACTTGACTAAAATTAATACTTAGTTTGCACAGTGCATAAATGATGATTAGGATGAGGGGCATATTCTTAGTCTTAGTTTTTGGAACAGAAAAAGTAGGTTTGGGCACACCCAGTAGTTTCAGCAGGAAAACTACTGTGAATTACAAAACTTTAGACAACGTTTTGGCTCCCTGAGTCCCTGTTAAGTCTTTGGTATATGGGCAGATTCTCTATATTTCAGTATGAGTGGGAAAACTTTTCCATGGGACACAGAAAAAATAATAAAGCTTCTCAGAGTCATTGGGACTGGTAAAAAAAAAAAAAAAAAAAAACATGCACCACAGCTCTATTTACAACTTGTCTATTTTAGCCTCAATATTCCAATGTACATTTAATTTGTTAAAACTTCAGCGTTTAGTGAATAACTTTGTAAATCCCTGCAAGTGTTTTTTAGACTTAAAGGGAAACTATAGAGAGTAGAGTCAGCACTAATCTGTTAGGAAAAAAAAGAAAAAGGCAGCAGTCCCAGACAAGGACTCCCTCAAGTATCCTTGGAATAAATAGACAAAAGCAAATAAGTAAGGGATGGGTCTGCACCAATAAACAGGGTAAATAAATAATAACAGTCCTGGTTGGGATAGTATTGATAAAACGGATTTCAGTAGAGTAGAACTTGGATCCTATTTATGGTCTCTGAAGTTGTGAGGTTCTGCTCATTGCAGTATCCAAATATATAGAAGAAGGTGATAGATGATGAAAAGGATGATCCAAAATTGTAAAAATAGGAGAGGTCTTACTTACAGTTGGCAGAGCTTAATCCAGCTCTGGTGTGAATGGCTTGCAGCGGTATTATCCCCGCTTGTAGGATATATGGTGAGTGTCCTCTTCTATGCAGTGACAGACAACCAAGTGGGAGATAAAAATGGAGACAATAATGGTGCAGTATGTTCCACAAGTAAAGTAAAAGA
The DNA here is from genome assembly GCA_933207985.1 of Pelobates cultripes. Taxonomy (NCBI): domain Eukaryota; kingdom Metazoa; phylum Chordata; class Amphibia; order Anura; family Pelobatidae; genus Pelobates; species Pelobates cultripes. The sequence goes on along the minus strand of OW240924.1, from coordinate 45,518,930 downwards.
TGTTAAAATATAGTAGATACACTCACATTCGGTAGAGCTTCTACTAGCTCTAGTGTTGTAGGCATACAGCGGTATAATCCCCGCTTGTAGGATATATGATGAGTGTTCTTGGAGATGGTGTCAGGAGCTCAGAGAGAAGATAAAACAGCAATAGTGCTCTCAATAAAATATTGTTGATGTATAAAATATACTCACAGCGTATAGGGCAGACTAACTGCACTATGACAAGGGCACAGGTGGTATAATCCCCATCTAGGATTCTTTGGAGTATAGTACAAATTAAATAAAATAAAAAATTAAAATATAGTAATATAAAAAGATATATATAAATTAGTAAAAGTATATAAATATATAAAAAGCCAGGTAGTTGTCAAAAGATAATGGTACAGAAGTAAAAAAATTACCAAAATCTATTTATTAACAGTATTTAAAAGCAGTACAATATCCAAACGCGTTTCACCATATAGGCTTTATCAATGGATAAAAAAAAAAAAAAAAAATTTCAACCTGGCTTGTTGGGGTACATATAGGTATGGAACAAATTAAAACTGGCGCCAAAATTGCTCAAACCAATCACAGAGCAAATAATTATTGCACTTAAATAACAACATTTTGTGATTAAAATTGCATAGATATAGCTTATAAGGTACAAGTTATATAATTTTAATGTAAAAATGAGCGTTATTGAAAGAGTATGTTGGCATTTTAGCCGGAACACGTGACACGTCATAAGCGCGATGTCACTTCCGGCCGCTCGGTATTGTGGGGCATGTAGTTTGTTAGAAAACTACATGCATATATTACCTGCCAGCAGAGAAAAATAGCCCCATATTAGGCTAATACAGGAGGGGAGTGGCCGAGGACTGGAGGGAGGGGAGTGGCCGAGGGTCGGCTGAAGAAGTGGCTGATGGGGAAGGGGATGGTCGTGGCGGCCATCTTGGTGGAGGAATAAGATTATTAAAGCTATGTTTCCCATAGCAATCGGCCATCTTGCATGTGGCAAGAAGAAATACATAATAAAATGTGAGAAAAATAATAGTGTCTATTCTAAAGTTGATAATAAGAAATTCTATCAGACTGGTAGAATGGAGGGGCATATATACAGCCAGCAAATAACCTAATTTGCCTTAATAACAATAAATAGTAAAAATATATGAACTTGTATTGGTACAGGGGATTAAGGAAACACAGTTAGAATTAATAAAAGATAAAAATAATAGTATAAATAATTGTAAAATGTACAGAAATAGATAATAAAAGGCAGATAAAATGTTAAATAAAATTAAATAGATCAAAATCAGCATTTAAACCATTAGGAGTTAATGTTTTTAAGTTAAAGACCCATTACATTTCGCATTTTCCTAAAATATTTTTAATATTGCCTCCTCTCCATGGAATAGTGCATTTTTTATGCCAATACATTTTAAGAGGACTGGATCATTGTTGTGGATAGAAAAATGTTTAGATACAGTGTGATGTTGGTATCCATTAGTAATATTTCGACAGTGTTCTCTTAATCTTGTTTTGAGGCTTCTTGTGGTCATACCCACGTATTGGAGCCCGCATGGGCATTCTAGGAGGTAGATTACGTTTTTAGTAGTGCAAGTAATAAAATCTTTAATATTATATATTATATTTGTTTTACTGGATTGGAATTGTGTGGTCTTAGATTTGGTAGACTGGTCGGTACATTTACATACTTTGCAGCGTTTACACTTGAAGAACCCTTTAGTGTTGGGTAGGAGACAGGATTGCGTTTTTTTAACACTCTCCCTAGTGAAGTTGGAGGTTAAAATGGATTTGAGCCTGGGAGCTCCTCTAAATACAATGTTCGGTCTCTCTGATGTAATTTTTTCCAAAGTATCGTCTTGTTGTAGCAAGTGCCAGTGTTTATTTATTATTTATGTGACATGATTGCTTTTATTGTTAAAATAATAGGGAGACTGGGGTGGTTATCGGGAGTTTTTTCTTTATAGGTTAGGAGTTCTGTTCTTTCTTTGGTTCTAACTACATCTATAGTATTGTTGAGATTGTCTAATGGGTAATTTTTTCAGTAATTTTTTTTTTTTTTTTAAATCAGCTTGCTTGTTAAAATCTTCTATCTGAGAACAATTTCTTCTTAATCTTAAAAATTGACTTTTTGGTGCACTCTCCAGCCATGGCTTGTAATGGCAACTTGAACGGTCAATGGCTGTATTTGTGCATACTTGTTTTAAAAAAAAGTTTTTGTATTTAAAATGCCATCTTTAATGAAAAGTCTAAAAAATTAATGGTAGTTTTGCTATATTCACAAGTTAACATAATTCCTCTGTCATTGATATTGAGATGGTTGATGAATGAGTTAAGTGAGTCTTCAGGGCCGTCCCATATAAAAAAGAGGTCATCTATATATCTAAAGTTGGTAACCAAGTTCGCCCGCCAGGCATGCTCACCCCAAATGGCAGTGGATTCCCAATCTGCCATGAAGAGGTTGGCATAGCTGGGGCGAACCTGGTCCCCATGGCTGTGCCTTGTTTTTGTAGGTAAAAACAATAAAAAAAAAACAAAAATAGTTTTTGTTTTTTTTTAAATTGCTGTTTTATCTTCTCTCTGAGCTCCTGACACCATCTCCAAGAACACTCATCATATATCCTACAAGCGGGGATTATACCGCTGTATGCCTACAACACTAGAGCTAGTAGAAGCTCTACCGAATGTGAGTGTATCTACTATATTTTAACATCTTTTACTTTACTTGTGGAACATACTGCACCATTATTGTCTCCATTTTTATCTCCCACTTGGTTGTCTGTCACTGCATAGAAGAGGACACTCACCGTATATCCTACAAGCGGGGATAATACCGCTGCAAGCCATTCACACCAGAGCTGGATTATGCTCTGCCAACTGTAAGTAAGACCTCTCCTATTTTTACAATTTTGGATCATCCTTTTCATCATCCATCACCTTCTTCTATATATTTGGATACTGCAACGAGCAGAACCTCACAGCTTCAGAGACCATAAATAGGATCCAAGTTCTACTCTACTGAAATCCGTTTTATCAATACTATGCCAACCAGGACTGTTGTTATTTTTTATTTACCCTGTTTATTGGTGCAGACCCATCCCTTACTTATTTGTTAAAGGGAAACTATACTGCCAGGAAAACAAACATATTTTCCTGGCTCTCTAGCGTCTCCCCCCCCCCCCAGGGGTTAATATCCCCTTCTGTCACTTACCTGGGTCCAGTGCCGATGTCCCTTGGTGCTGGCTCGGGTCTGCCTTCTCTCCTTCCGGTGGGGGAGACCTAATGCACATGTGTGTCAATGGCCCATTTGCATTAGGATTTCCCCATAGTAATGCATTATTCAATGCTTCCTGTTGGGTTTTTGGTGATGCTAGAAATCCCTATACATAGCGTGAGAACATCCAGCATCAGTTAATTGATCAAAAGTCACTTATCACCCTGGAAGTACCCCCAGTGTCTTTCTGGTAGACAGTCACTAGAGGTGGAGTTATCCCTAGTAGGTAATTATTGCAGTTTCTTAAAAACTGAAATAATTACCTGCTCAGGGTTAAAGACCCGAGACAGTGCACTCAGACCACTTCAATGAGCTGGGTGTGTATAGGGTACCTATAGTGTCCCTTTAAATAACCCTAGAGTCTTTGGGTGAATTGACAGATACTCGAGGTAAATATACATCTAAGAATTTCTAGTTGAATGTAAATGTTCTCAAAATTTCAAGTAAAGGGGCAGATTATTAGGGTGAATGTGTAGATTCTTAAAATCTCAGATTTAATGGACAGATTCTTAAACTCACAGGTTGCACAGGGACATTCAAGGGCTGAACTGACATTTTTAGTGTTACATTACTTATGTACACTGTATATTTATTATCAATAAAATAAAAACATGATGTGCCATGGAGAATACTGCATATGTTTTATTTAAAATGTAGCAGTTTACCTTATTTTTTTTTCCTTGGTGTCAAGGGTCATTACAGTGAAATAAACTGAGAAAAACCATTCTTATTTGAAACATGAATAGTTTGAAGCTAGAAAATAAAAATAAATCTATGTACACTTTTCAGTCTCACATTTTCTGCCTTACAACTTTCTCCGAGCTTTCCATGTTCCAAAGGTCTGCTTTCCCACAGAGAATATATTTCAAAATAAATTAAGTTAACAGCGTTTCGCAGAAATACTTCTTCACCCTTAAGAAGAAAAATGTATCGTAACATCAATTTTTTTATCTGTCATGCTATGCAGATGCGATAGTTTTCTATACTTTAAGGCTACCACTATGGGGATTTTAAAAATATTTTTTCAACAGTCTACTGTTTTATCCTTGAGACAGAATAATGACATATCACTCACTCATGTCTTACAGCTTCTAGTTTTTGTATAGGGTATTAATTTTATCATAATAATTTTCAGCTTTTTTAATTCTCAATTTTCTAGGTAGTATGGTTTTAGAATTCACTGCGAGTTAAAATCCTTCACCTGTAACTTATAGTAGTAATTAAAAATGGTCAAAAAAAAATCTATTTTTTTCACGCAGAAATTACCAACTCAAAATGCATGTTATGAAAATGTAAACCATTTCCACGAGAGTATATATTTTGTTTTGGCTAAATGTACCCAGCGAACAAGTGCCCTGTTTTTATTTTTTGTTCTATCCGTACAAAGGAATATATATGAAATTAAATGTTCTTGAACTTTTCTATAACTATATTTAAGACATAATCCCTGTTTATGGTGGCAATACATAAATATTTAACATATATAAAATTGCGGAATTCAAATGTTGTCATGTATTTGTTTATCCAAAACAGTAGAACAATAGTGGACCAGTTATCTACAAAACCTTTGAAGTGTATAAAAGAAAAAACTAGCCCACATGCTAGCTAAAGGTTGCTGTTTTGCTACTAGCATTAACCAAAAAACCTGAGAAGAATGAAAATCAAAAAAGGCACATGAGCAACAACGTATACAATTATTATTATTTTTTTTTTAAATGCATAGAAAGCAAATACTGACATTTCAGGCATATAGTCATTTTCTTGGTGTATCCAGTGCATAATATTCATATAGTTATGTAATGCTAAAATGCAAACCAGTATAATCCAGCTGATATATTGGATAAGCTTGCTGTCTGGATATAGAAGGGTTATTAGACAAAAGTATAAGTTCAGCAGTTTAAATTGTAAAAAAACTATCACTGTTAGTAACTAAGATTTTTAAGGGCAACAGATGCTATTGCTCCACCTTCTTGATAGATAAGCGCTAGCAAAAAGTATGTGTATTATATTGTGAGCAATGGTAGAAAAGAGGGGTAGCTAACAATCCTTTGTTTGTAACTGGTAACTTGTGTATATGCAAAATATCAAGCTTTGTGAATCAGAATCAGTTTTCACTCGATTGCAATAAAGACATGATCCTATACTTTCAGTGCTCCGACCCCTGACTAGATAATTGGAAAAAGCTTTTTCAGAAGTTATTGGCTATTTGGCTAACAAGGGTGTAAGGGGCAAATATATATTGTTTGGAAAGTCAAATAAAATAGAATCTTTAGAGATCACTAGTGATGTCGCGAACCCAAAATTTTCGGTTCGCGAACGGCGAACGCGAACTTCCGCAAATGTTCGCGAACCGGCGAACCGCCCGAAACGCCATTGACTTCAATGGGGAGGCGAATTTTAAAACACACAGGGACTCTTTCTGGCCACAATAGGGATGGAAAAGTTGTTTCAAGGGGACTAACACCTGGACTGTGGCATGCCGGAGGGGGATCCATGGCAAAACTCCCATGGAAAATTACACAGTTGATACAGAGTCTGGTTTTAATCCATAAAGGGCAGAAATCACCTAACATTCCTAAATCACAATCAATATGGATTGACACCTGACATATGACATGTTGACACCTTGACATATGGATTGACACCTGTCCTCAGAGCCCCTGATGCACACGGACACAGAGCAGAATAGAGACTGGTCCCCCTACATAGGGTCACTTGGCAGATATGGATTGACACCTGTCCTAAGGATCCCTGATACACACTGACACAGAGCAGAATAGGGACTGTTCCCCTACATCGGGTCACTTGGCAGATATGGATTGACACCTTGTTACAAACTGCTATTTGTAACAGGCCCTTTAAATGGCAAATTGCCCTGTTTCCCTGGGTTGTGGAGAAGCCTCTTTGCCAGCCTCCTCCCGCATGACTATGGCCCCTGGGAGATTGTGAAAATGTATGCACTTTTATTTGGTGTGTATGGCCCTTTAAGACTGTCGGTGGGCATATTGGGGCTTATGGACTCTTTATGTGACTGGTGCTGGCCCTTTAAACACCTTTTTTGGGACATCAGGAAGATTGGGACACTGCCCCTTTAAGGCCGTGTCCCCAGACTTGTTGGGGACACGGCCCCTTTAAGACGGTGTCCCCTGTGTCCCCAGACCTGGTGCAAACCCTTTGTGCCTGCCTTGCTATTTCCCACTTGGTTCAGTAAATGGGAAATTATTTCAGCTGCAGAGACTAAGTCCCATTCGGCGATGGGACTTAGTCTTTTTTTCAGCCGTTTTTTTCAGCCTTATTTCAGCTGCAGAGACTAAGTCCCATTCGGCGATGGGACTTAGTCTTTTTTTCAGCCTTATTTCAGCTGCAGAGACTAAGTCCCATTCGCGATGGGACTTAGTCGTTTTTTCAGCCTGAAATAGACCGACCTCACAGCCCAAATCTATGGAACTGTTTTGGGCAGGAAAATGTGCTTGCAGTCGGTCATAAAGGGACCTCCAGCTAACTTTTTAACCCCTGGATGGATTTGGCTGATTTTTGGTTATGTTTATGTTTTAAGTGTGCTGATTCCAAATATGTAATTATGAAGATGGGATGTGTAGTTTTAAAGTTACAGTGTATGGCTAAAAACTGTATTTTTACTGCCTGTGTTTAATTATGTTAATCTCTTCCCAAACGTCATTTCGTTCAAAGTGGAGAGAATGTTAAAAAAATATATTTTTGTTCGAGTGTGAGAAATGCTTTTCAGCCGCTTCTAATCTTAAGCATCATTTGAGGAGCCATACAGGAGAGAAACCTTATTTGTGGTGTGTTTAGTATTGTTCTGATCAGTTTAATACCTTCCGCGTCTCCTAGCAGTGGACGTGTATATGGCAGCCATTTTAGGAACGTACACCTGGGACCCGAGCAAGGTCACCTCGTTCAACAGGCGACAACATTTGTCCCTGGAAAACTATCCTGGACATTCTGTACAATTTGTATGGATATGGCAGTGATTTCTGTAACAGGGAGATGGAAGAAGAGGCTTAATTAGGTCCTCTTAGTAAATTTGGGGGCACTCTTGGCGGTCAAGCTAATGTGCCACCAGATAGGAGTGGTGTGTTTAGTATTGTTCTGATCAGTTTAATACCTTCCGCGTCTACTATCAGTGGTCGTGTACACGGCATTGATTTTTGTAACAGGGAGATGGAAGAAGAGGCTTGGTCGGTCCTCTTACTGCAAATTTGGGGCACTGCGCGGTCAAGCTAATGTGACACCAGATAGGAGTGGTGTGTTTAGTATTGTTCTGATCAGTTTAATACCTTCCGCGTCTCCTATCAGTGGTCGTGTACACAGCATTGATTTTTGTGACAGGGAGATGGAAGAAGAGGCTTGGTCGGTCCTCTTACTGCAAATTTGGGGCACTGCGCGGTCAAGCTAATGTGACACCAGATAGGAGTGTAGTGTTTAGTACTATTTTTATCAGTTTAATACCTGTGTGTGAAATGCTTTTCAGCCGCTTCTAATCTTAAGCATCATTTGAGGAGCCATACAGGAGA
>OW240924.1:45459975-45511012 GCA_933207985.1 Pelobates cultripes | reverse complement strand
AAGGACACTGACTGCTATTCACTCTATAACAGTGAAAAAAAGATTATTTTTTTTTTAAATCCAAGCTATTGTGACACCAGATGTAATTAGTGGCACTTGTCAGCGTATCCACTGTTAGCTTAACACACCCGCTTTAAGGACACTGACTGCTATTCAATCTATAACAGTAAAAAAAGTTTTTTGTTTTTAAATCCAAGCTATTGTGACACCAGATGTAATTGGTGGCACTGACTGGGGAAATGGGCACAGTATGCACTGTGAGCCTGACACAGAAGCTGGCAGCAGTGGCAGACAACTGACTGCTATTCAATCTATAACAGTGAAAAAAGTTTTTTGTTTTTAAATCCAAGCTATTGTGACACCAGATGTATTTGGTGGCACTGACTGGGGAAATGGGCACAGTATGCACTGTGAGCCTGACACAGAAGCTGGCAGCAGTGGCAGACAACTGACTGCTATTCAATCTATAACAGTGAAAAAAGTTTTTTGTTTTTAAATCCAAGCTATTGTGACACCAGATGTAATTGGTGGCACTGACTGGGGAAATGGGCACTGTGAGCCTGACACAGAAGCTGGCAGCAGTGGCAGACAACTAAGTGCATTTACATTAGATAGAAAAAAAAAATCCAAAAAAAGCATACCCTTATCCCTAACCTAGCTATGCTTTTCCCTATCTTATGAACAGCAGCTACACTTTCCCTCCTCTTACTAAGCATGCAGCTTGAGAATGAATCTAAAATGGATGCTCTCCAGTAGGTGGGAGGGTCTGCTAGGGAGGCTGTGCTGCTAATTGGCTGGAATGTGTCTGCTGACTGTGAGGTACAGGGTCAAAGTTTACTCAATGATGACGAATAGTGGGCGGGTCGAACCGCGCATATGTTCGCACGCCGTGGCGAACGCGAACATGCTATGTTCGCCAGGAACCGTTCGCCGGCGAACCGTTCGGTACATCACTAGAGATCACTCATTAAGGCCCAATGAGTCACCAGACGTGCCTCCAAATTGATTTAGAGAAATAAGAACAAAATGCCCTATCCAGATAGGTTTCTTATGAGGTTGAAACATACATTTTAATTTGAATTTAATTTAACATTTAATCAAAATTCTATTAAAGTATACAAAAATATAACTAGCTCTATCTTATGCTCCATGAAAACAGCTCTGTGCTTCCATTCAGCAAACGGTCAGTCTATATTATGGTACTCTATTACAATAACTTACAAAGCTTTATGGGAGTGCAGAGGTTATACCTCTTGAAGCGATAGCTTAGTAATACCTATATTTAATCAGATACCTAACAGATATTTAGACTGACCGTTTGCTGAATGGGAGCACCGAGCTGTTTTCGTGGAGCGTTAAAAGATAGAGCTGGTTAGTTTACCTCTAAGATTAGGTGCCCATGAAGGCACTGTATACACTAGTGCTACTTAAGCTCCATGATTAAAAAACTATTATATTAGCATTTCTTTACCTCTAATTCTTAACCAGATCGGAATTTTTTTATCGGGTACATAAGAAAGACACTTTAGTAGGAAGCATAATATCTTGGGTGTAGTCCCACTAGTTACAAACATCAGCTGATAAATTAATACAATTACTTCACTTAATCTGATTCTCGCTACATTTGCAAATACTATGTTACTTTTAAGTGGTTTCACTACTAATTTGACTATAAGTGTTGAAAGGATACCCAATAGTTCAGGGGTATGCTTATGTAAAACTGGCCAAACTACATACACATATCCTATGATCTTGTTCCAGATACCCATGAATTGGAGTGTATTTTGTAAATATCCCTAGTTTCTCCCTGTTTTCTTTTCCTTTTTTTTTTTTTATAATTTTTCCTGTTTTGATTACATATGTTTGTGTATGTTTTTAATTGAATTTTGATTATATGTTATGTTTTATCAATCAAATTAAAGTGTATATTTCAAAGTCATGAGAAACCTATTTGGGTAGGGCATTTTGTTCTAATTTCTCTAAATTTATTAAACTAAGGGTTATCCCCTCATTGCCCTTCCTAAGGATAACAAAAAAGCTCTTCCCTATGTTGTTGCCTCTCAATTGATCCCTACGATATTATGAACTGACATTAGGAGAGAAAATACAGACATTCGACAGTTGTCATGCCTTGTCTGGAAAATTTCATTTAGAAAAAGTGTTAACAGACATTTATTCACAACTATAGTTTAGGTTAGTCTTTACAATTAATCTTTTCAAGGACAAGTCATTTGTTTACAATTCAAAGCAATAAGATTCTAAGTAGCTACTAGCTAATGAAATATGGGAAACTAACTTTTTAATGAAGGGAAAAATATTTGGGGAATAATAATAAGAAAAAGATAACGGTAGAAAATGGGTGGACAGTAATGATCATATCTGCTGCCATAATGGCTGAAGTTTGAAATATGGATCATTGTACCTTCGTGTTGCCTGCTGCTCCAACAAGTCGAAATGGCATTGTTATACATTTTATAGAGTCTACTAAGGGTCAAGTACCATCTATAAACTTAATTGTGGTGTGCTTTAATGTGATTACAGTGATTAGTCATAGTGTAAGGCATAGTTTTTCTGTGTTGAGCGGAGTTGTCCAACAGGTTGGGGAGCACATTGCACAGACAATTGCAGGTAGAAAGGCATTGGGGAGGGGGGGGACAGAAGCAGATAAAAACTAATTTAGTAGGCAGATTGGACATCCATTGCAATTCTGGCAAAATAATGAACAATCTCTGAGAGAAACTGAGATAAAGTTTAAGCTTGCTGTCACCCAAGTGGAGAAGGACAAGCAAGGTGTTATAAACTGCAATGTTGATAAGGGGGTCAATATATGGAAAAGGCACCGTAAACCAAATTTCTTCTGGAGAGAATCCCAAACACGCAGGGCTACGGATGAAGTAGGGGAAAGAGAGCTACAGTCTTCATAGAGACTCTGGTCATGTTCCATGTCAGCCCACTACAAGCTACCATTAGGTGCATGAAGGGAGACTGCTGCAAACAATATAGCAGCATTATAATAAATGGAGATCTGACGAAATCCCATTCTGCCTGGGAGGTCGAGTTCTGTAATAATGCTAATGGGAGTCTAGCCTTTTACACAAATAAAGGTATTAAACAGACTGTTTACAAAAAGAAGCAGATATCTGCATGGAAAGCAACCTAAAAATATATAAAATTATTTTAAGTATATTTATTCTTCCCATTTCAATACCTCCTCTTTACAATATGCAAGAGAGGACAATAATTATGCCTAAAATATTGGCAGTTAGTTTAATCCCTAAATATGTGGACCTTCAATCATAGAGGTAGCGGTGCTTAAGAGTCTCTGGCAGTTTAATGGGAAGGTCTTGGGTTTTAGATTGATTTAGCTTGTAATAAAGGAACATAGTGCAAAAAAGATCTAATAAAACAGGCAAGAAATTACCAGGGTCGCTAAGGGTCAGAATGATATTATCTGAAAATATTAAGACTCCCCACCACCAACAGAGATACCACTAATATTGGGATGTTGTCTAATCTTCTGAGCTAAAGGTTCTAAGGAAATAATAAACAAAAGAGGCGATAAGGGAGAATCCTGTCGAGTACCATCAGTAATGCTAAATGGAAAGGAAACCAGGTTTGGACAATCTGGCTGTCAGATTGTTATACAAGGCCATAATTCCTGTTATAAGAGTATTAGAGAAAACAAACTTAGATAAGACATATCATATATAACCAGTTTAGTTTGATGAAGGCCTTATCAGCATCTAGTGCCAAGAAAAGTTCTAAGACAGAGGAAGAGTCCAAGTGAAAAATAACATTTAACAACAACCTGGAGTTGTCAGAGCCCTAAAAAGACAAAGCACATTTATTAATCATTATGAACTGAATGTGTCAAAATGTCCACAAGAAGTTTAGCATATAACTTGGCATTGCAGTTTAATAAGGATAGGGGCGTAATGTTTTGGCATTGTTTGGGGGCTTTGCCAAGTTTGGGCAAAGTAGAAGAAGAGAGCCTACATCAAATATGTTTTAAACAGGGTTATGATATAGCAGAGCACAATGTCAGAAACAAATTGGTAATACAATAGAAGACAATCCAGTTGGGCCAGAGTATTTGTGGGAAGTCATGTGGGATATAGTTTGTGTAAGCTCCATGAGGTCAAATGGCTATGTAATGTTTGCAACTTAATCAGAGTTAGACCTAGAAATCTACAAAAGCATGGATGACGGAGACATTTGGGATTTGACAATTTGGGCCCCTTTGAAATTGCACAATGTCAACATAGTACTGTGTATCTATAAGTTTCCCTTGTGTGGGTAAATGGTTAGTAGCAATCATGGTAGCAACAAACTTACTCTCTAAAGTGCACCTGCATTGTTGCCTTGTGGCCTTGTGCAAACAATTTGTGCTTCAGATGCTGCTGTTCTGGAGAATTTTAAAACCTGCAAAATTGACTGAATGGAGATAATTTGGGAGCAAGTGGAATAGTAGGGTTGAGCTGATTCTTGTGAGCTCCTCTAGTGCAGTGTGTATCCCAAACCATTCCTCAAGACCCACCAACAGTTCAGGTTATGTCAGTATCTCCATTGTAATAAAACAGGAAAATATATAAATTCTGGATTGTTGGGGGGCCATTAAGGACTAGTTTGGGAATCACTGCTCTAGTCAGTTCCTGCAAGAGTGACAGATATTTCTGTTGATGCTGTATTTTGTGCCAAATTTTATAAAAATACTTCTTACAAATACTTTCTGTGCCAGCCATTTTAAACCCTATAGAGGGTTTTGGGGTTTTTTGTGCTAGTGGAAAAGTAAGATGTAAGCTCATCACATAATGCAGAAGTTATTTTGCAGGTCTAAACACAACTGTTAATTGAATCTCCAAGAATCCATCCCTCAAGAGGGTAAATCTCAAACTGCGAGTAAACCGCAAGTGACAGTAAAACCAGGACATGCAAAATGACAATCTGGACAGAACTGACTAAGTAAAGCAGAGTTGGGAATACGGAATCTATCCATTCATAAATACAATGTGTACACTGCAGAATATAAATTATAAATTTCGGTAGGAAATAGGAAATTGTGAGCCTCAAAACATTGCACATTTTAGCTAGGACAGAGAACTGGTTGGCAGCAGTATTAGGATAATTTAAAATATACAAAATTTGGAGATAGTGGTACCCAGAGGTGAACTGGTACAACTATAAATCACTCAGGTGCAATTACTGTGAAACAAGAAGAGCCCAATTCTACATCTAATGAAAATTGGTGTCATTGCCATTGATTACCTTCCCAAATTTATGTTTAGTCACTAAATCAAGCAATTCAAGAAAGGTAGAATGGTCCTCTTGTGGCCCATAAACAAATAAGGAACATTATTGTGATAGCATTGGAGGTTCAAATAACATTTTTGTGAAGCATTTTATATAACAGAGAAAAAAAAGATATCCCTCTTAATATATATGGAGATCCACTCTTTGTTTATCCCTGTAACATGCATGAAAATTAAGAGATTTAGAGAATTAAAGTAAGCATGACTTCCCCATTTAAAATGGGTTTCATGGGCATGTTGCTCTTTGCTCATTAAAGTGTTGAACTCTGCTTGCTCAATTATACATAAGCAATCCTTTAGATCTGTAGATTATTTAATTGTCTTCAATTTTATAGGTGCAAGAGGGATTCTTATATATGATTAAGTGCCCACCATTTTGTTGGTGACAACTCAGAGATATGTATGTCCTGAGATCTTTTGGCCTCTAGATGATCCATTGACATGTCCAGTGCATGGCATTTGGTTGGTGGGTTATAAGCTACACATAGAAGAGAGCATCCTCCATTTTGATGAAGGCAAATAGGATGCTCATACCTGGAGCAAAAAAGGTATATTCTTTTTATATATTTTTTAATATAGTTTACCTAGACTTCCTTGTGTTACCAAATGACATACAGTGTCTTTACCAAACTTGTATTATTTGTCTTTGTTAATGAATTTGGTTCTATTGATGTTCTCTATAGGGTGGACATGTTTGCATTAGATCAGCAATTTAGTTAAAGTCTAGAATATTTATATCTAAGCGGGAAAAACTACTTTGAACACATTGCCCTGAGGAAACCTGTTAGCCAGCATCAGCGGATCATTTATTCTGCATTATGCATTATATCTACCTTACAAATGTTCTGTACCTCGATAATTGAGGCCATAAAACTGGTTTGCCATATGTGGGGGTTTACAAATCACTTGGTTGTTTCCTTATCACTTTCTATTCCATGTGCATTTTCATTCACCCCATGTGGTTACTTGTATTATAATTTAGCAGGTATTGAGTACTGACTTGGTTGTGGCTGCTAACTGGTGTACATAAAAATTCAACTCACTGTGTGTTTTGGCGTTTTGAATATTTCTGAAAAAATAGATAACTTAATGGTTTCCCTATCTCAAACAACATGGAGGAACAACTTGCAAAATGCTACAACAGCAATAGCAACCTCACAATATCTCCCAGTAGAACCACTTGCAGTAGGATATGCCATAAAAGTAAAATAAAAGCAAAAGAATACAGAGCAAAAAGCAAAGCAATCTATATAAAGTTATCCAAACAGGAAGACAGAATATGTAAGTCTGGCTAAAGTACATATTTACCATAGCTTTTAAGAAGCCACAATGGGTGGGAGTTAGGGAGTACAAAGAAAAACATTTTTCTGACATGTGATTCAAGCCATTCGCATCGCTATGAGATATAAAGTGAGGAGCGGTGTAATTAGATACTTGTGTTAACGTTTATAGATAAAACATGGCAGTAGATACAAATAATGGAAAAAATAATGAGACCAAAGGACAAACAATAGCCAACTTGTAAAAATAGTGTCAATTCAATATACATGCAGGCTCTAATAGTCCAAGATAGAGATCAATGAAAATAGTCACAGCAAAAAGTCACTTACCTGTTGCCACTTTTTGCCAATCAATGGCCACTCTTTTTGAAGAGTTTTGAGAAAGGAACCACGTGATTCTTAGGACTCTAAAGGTGTATTCCAATGGTGTAGAATCTAGTATGCCTCTTCTTTGTTGGGAATAATGTTGTCAACACCATTCTACTTAATGATTCATTTTGCAGGGAAACCCCACTTAAAGAGATTTTATGTGTATCATCTAATGCCTTTGTGACCAGAGCAAATGGTTTCCACTTATTCATGGTGAAGATCAATAAACTAGCAAACTCTTGTAATACAGCCACCTATAATATCCTAGAAATTAGACGTTTGCATATTCTTTATATTTGTAGTATAGTAATGTTTCCTAGTGATAACATCTCTTGGTATACAGGCTGGTAGATGTTTGGGTTTCAGCAAGCGGTGGGTCTTGTCAAATAATTTTCTTGGTTTCAGAGGTCAGGGACCAAAGAGGGGAAGTATTGGCTAGCATAATCAGTCAATTGTGTGGCTTTAAGTATTCATAAACTCACTGGAGAGAGATATTGCTCACAATCAGTTGCTGGAACCTGGCCTCCAAGTCAGTACAGACATCAGTCAATGAATTATTAGTGTCAATAAGATCAATGGCCTTCTCCTCCTGGTGAGCTATGTGATACCCACTCAGATGGATGTCAGCCTTAATATTCTGTTTCAGTCTGAAAAGTCAGCCTTAAGTAAGGACTTTAACTCATTTAGCATCCACTGAATCTAAGAATCTGTCGCTGGAACTGATGAAAGCACTGAGATCAAAGTGATGCAGATATTACCAGAGACAGTTGCTTGTTGGCACCATATTGGGCCATCATGGGCCTGCACCTGCAGAGAGGACAGAAAAGATATAAAGATGGATTTATTTGTTACTCAGTTATTTTTGGCAGACCAGTTAATCATTATGCAGGTAGGTGTTACTGTGTCTTTTAGTCAACCAAATCAGGTAGCCATTTCTGTACGCCACAACTCAGATGAGCTCACGAATTACACATCTGACTCCATGAACTGCTAATCCACATCCCTTTGCTATTTTAAAGAATATGTATTCCTACATTACTGTGTTTCTGAACGTTTCACCCAATTCTACTAATCATATTACTTTGACTTGTTTCATCAATAATACACTTCTTCCTCCTACTTTTAGACATTTAGAGAGCTGAAATGTATCTATTTATTTTACATGCATAAATCACTAACACATAATAATCTAATATTTTTAAATGTATATTGCATCTATTTCTATAATTCTGAAATGCTAATATTTTGCAGAGATTGTACCTTTGCAAATGCAAATCGGTACTCTGTTTCCTTTAGAATGAAAGGAAAATGTTCATGTTTCAATAATGTTATTCTTATTTTGAAATTATACACTAGATAGATAGACAGAAAGACAGATAGAATGATAGATAGACATCTGGACTCTAACTCTAACCAATCTCTCAGTTCTGTTTCCAAAGTGCTTCTGACAATATATTGCTATAGGAAGAGGATGTACATAATTGGTAGCAGCTAAAAATGGTGGCTTCTACTAAACTGGAAAGACTGGGACATTTAGATTCAGGTAGTGCCCTATGTTTAAAGAAACTTTAACATAAACTATTTGCATATCATACAGATCTCACCCAAAGGGTCTTTGTGCAAGAGACAAACGATGAATGACGAATCTTAACTAGGCTGAAATGATTGTCTGGGGTTGCTGTATCTCACCTGCACAGAGAACCTACTTTCTGGATGGGATCAGTCTGATATGTAAATAGTTTATTATCTCTCTGTAATGGCACAAGATGAGCTAAATACAGATCAAGAAGCGTTATTAGAGCATTGTAGTTTTAGGAATACATATATGAAATATTAGGGCTATAGAGTTCCTTTAATCAGAAAGCACAAAATAACATGAATCCATTAAACAGCCTCAGACATTAACACACCGAATCTTGGATCAACATGAGTCATTAAGGGGTTAAATAAATGTTTTACATGTTGTACTGTCCCTAATAGATGTGATAATGTATGTTACAGTCCTATTCATTTCACGCATTCCCTCCCACATGACATAATCCTTTTACATGTGCTATAACTCCCCAAGAAATTATCTAAACAACTAGCTGCTCAAATTATCTTATATATATATATATAATGTGGAACAATAACATATGTCTGGACACACCCAATCTTTTATTTGAAATAACATTCAGTCTTTCATTTGGAATTCAGAGGAAAATATGTTTTCCAATGTATGTTTTTGGTCCAGTTGGGGAATTGGCCCTCCTGGTGTGTTGCCGTAGTCAGTGTGTATATTGCCTCTTACACTCTGCAGTTATGAGCTATATATGATACTAGGGAACTGCACTCACCTAAACATGCATAAATGGGGTGATGCTGGGTGCCAATTTATACAATACACAAGATCCAGTGGACTCACTTATCCACTAAACAGCCATTTCAATGTTCACAGATTGCATTAGTTTAAAAAAAAAAAAAACACAATCTAGGCAAACATAATGGGAGTTTATGTATCGTATCGTACATTGCATAAGGCTGTCACAACGTTAATGTACCCCATATATATATATATATATATATATATATATATATATAAAGCAAAAAGGAAAGAGATGCACTCTCAGGTCTTTATAGAAAAAAACTCGATATTATTTAATAACAGGTAACATACATCTGATCGACGTTTCGACCTCTTCAGGTCTTCCTCAAGATCAATATACAAACATATACAACACAAATATATAGGCAACATAGGAGGAGTTACTTACCAAACAAACAGTGCACACCAGTTTCCATTGGTCCGAACCTGGAAGTGTAAGTGAAGCGTCATGTGACGCGTGTCATGTGACGTATGGGCGTGACCATTACCATGATGTGGTTGCTAGGAAACAGGTAAACTAAACCCGAGCAAATATGTAGTGAACATGAAACAGCTCGGATTGGGCAGAGAATTATCTGTGCAATGGAGTGAAAGGGCATAAAGCCCTGAGAAATATACAGAACTATAATACCTACCAAGTAGCATGATATAAACGCAATACAGTGATCACCACTAATAGTGAGGACTCAAAGGTCCATTTCTATGAAAAAAGACTATATTAATATTGATCCAGTATCTAAGATACACCAGTTAAAGTGACCATATGTATGTGAATCTGAAGTAGTGTAAACATGCACCCGGTAAAAACAATACAAAAAAACAAATGTATGATGCGTAACACATACAATTAAATCAAGCATAACATGGACACAAAGTATACAGAGTATTAAAATGAGAATACTATGTGGAGACTTTAATTAGAGAATCCTACAAAATAGATGAAGATTAGGACAAAGGCTTATAGCATCTGAAGTTACTAGTTGGTCTCCCATACAAGTACTAACCAGGCCTGAGTCTGAATAGCTTCTGAGATCTGGCGAGATCAAGCATTTTCAGACTACGATGGCCATAGGTTCTAGGCAAGAGAGTATGGACACTGGGTATTCAATGATAATCTATAGGTAGTGGACTAAAACCACATTCAAGACAGAACAGAAGAAAAAAAAAGGAAAAAAGGAACAAGGAAAAAAGGACTAATCCATATTCTCTGTATATCATTTAAATACACGGAAATAAATACCTCAAGTAACAATTGCAGAGTCTATAGTAACAAGAAAAGGGGTATAGAGATGCCAGTTAGGCTAAATAATCACTAAAAGTGATTGGAATACAGCCATATGAGATAATACTGAAAATCTATTGCAATATCAGTCACTGACCATGTGAGGGAAAAATGTACAGAAATTGCATACAGAGAACCACCGGTTACATCCAGAATCAATACCAGAGGCACAAACAGAACCGCCCAATACGAAGAGGGCAGAGCAATTGGAAGAAATTCAAATCCCATTGGGAAACCTCCGAAACCAAGGAAATGACCACTATTTTCAATTTATCAGATAAAGTGCTAACCACGGATCACTACTCTTTGTTGAACAAAGGGCTTTCGTTTGTACCTGTGTCTAAAGTCGACCCGTTTCAACAAGAGATTGAGATGTATAAAACTCAAAGGACACTTTATCTAAATGAAATTATGAAAGAACCTACACCTAAATTGATATCACCATTTTACAAGAAACAAAAGAAGGATGTACATACCAATAACGCCTCCATCAGGACCTTTATCCAGACTGTAAAGGCATACACAGAACAGATGGTGAAAAATCCCCCTACATACCATTCAAATCTAACTCCGGGTGAGATTAAAGCCTTACATGACTTCAGTCACGACATCAACATCGTCATACACTCTGCCGATAAGGGTGGTGCCACTGTGATTCAATCCTATCAAAACTATCGGAATGAAATACTACGACAACTTAATGACCATACTACATATATGAGACTCACGTTTGACGCCATGAAAAAATTTCAAACCAGAATCAAGAACCAGATTGACTTGGGCATTCTTAGTGGTTTCTTGGATGAGAAAACAGCTCAATTTTTGTTTGTTGAATACCTGAGACACCCGGTACTATATACTCTGCCCAAGATCCACAAGGACCCTATCACCCCACCAGGAAGACCCATTGTGTCGGCCAATGATAGTTTACTGGAACCAGTGGCTAAATATGTCAATTTTTTTATTAAAAAAAGTGTAGTGGCACTCCCCACTTGTCTACGGGACACACGGGACTTCATTCATAAAATAAAGTTAACACCTACGATTGACGAATCGTCAATACTTGTCACTTTAGACGTACAGAGCCTGTATACCATCATACCCCACCAAGAGGGGCTACAGGCTCTCAGAACGGTTCTGAGTGAATCCACAGTATACACAGGACCTCCCATTGAATTCTTACTGGAATTCCTACATATTGCCTTGACTTGTAATTATTTTAAATTTGAAAAACAATTTTTTCTACAACTCTCGGGGACAGCGATGGGAGCGGCGATGGCGCCCTCTTACTCCAACACTTTTATGTACACATTTGAAAATAAATACATCTTACAGAAATTTGGAGACTCCATACAACACTACCATTGTTTTGTGGATGACATATTTTTAGTATGGACAGGTACTATGGAGTCATTGAAGAACATGCTTACTGAGATCAACCTTGCTCCTACCTCTGTGAAACTGAGTATGCAATACGACACACAGTCCATCCAATTTTTGGATGTCACTATCTACAAATATCGTGGAAAATTGGAGTTCATGCTATACCGTAAAGAGACCGACCGCAATACACTATTGATGGCATCCAGCTTCCATCCCAGACAATTCAAGGATTCATTACCCATATCTCAATTCCTCAGAGTTCTCAGATACAACACTACTTCTGAAAATCGTGACATTCAGTTTCAACAAATGTGGAATAGATTCAGGGCAAGGGGATATCAGGTTCAGACTCTCCAGAAAGCCCAAACTCGTGCCATTGAAATATGGGAATCTGAAACTAATGAAGTAACCAAAACTAATGCAACACCAACATCTAGGATGTTTCTCCCGCTCACATTCCATACGGGCATCTCTACGGTGAAACATTCTGTTAACAAGAACTGGGGACTACTACAATCAGATAAACAACTTCCAAAAATATTTACAGAACGACCAATTTTCAGCTATAAGAGGAACAGAAGTCTTAAAGATATTTTGGTCAGGAATGACCCACTTCATTGCTACCAGCCTATATCAAATATCACCAAGAAAGGATGCTACAAGTGTAGTGGGTGTGTGACGTGCAGCCACATGGTTAGTGGCAAGTCATTCGCACATCCTCACAGTGGCGAAAGAATTAACATCCAACATCATATAACATGTACCACAGACCACGTAATATACCTTATTACCTGTCCGTGCGGACTATCGTATGTGGGAAAAACTAATCTCACCCTGAGAGATAGGATACGTGGATATCGGTCAACTATCAACACTGCCTATCGGGATAACTACAGCGACAAACCAGTAGCCAAACATTTTTTGGCTTTAACACACAGACTACCATCATTACGCTTCATAGAGATTGATCATATCCCACCTCCTCCGAGGGGTGGTGATAGATCAAGAATGTTACTTCAACGGGAAGCAAAATGGACATACCAACTGGACACAGTAACACCCAGAGGATTAAATGAGAATATTGTTTATTCAGTTTTTCTCTGATATTATACATCTCTCTTATCCCGGTAGTCTAGGATCATCGTCCTGAGCCTCTTTTCCTGTACATCTTTGCACCATAGGGTATCTGTATATTGTGTACAATATGTCTTGCCTACGTTTTCTTTGTTTTTGGTGATATTTCTCTAGACTCCATTTACCTCTAGTGACTTGGTTATAGTGATCAATTAGGTCCTTCGACACTGGCATATACCATTTTGGCAGTGTAGTTTTGTAATTCTATTTTATTTTATTTTATTTTGTGTATACATTTTTCTGTATAGTCTGTATATATATATTTTTTCTGTATGCAATTTCTGTACATTTTTCCCTCACATGGTCAGTGACTGATATTGCAATAGATTTTCAGTATTACCTCATATGGCTGTATTCCAATCACTTTTAGTGATTATTTAGCCTAACTGGCATCTCTATACCCATTTTCTTGTTACTATAGACTCTGCAGTTGTTATTTGAGGTATTTATTTCTGTGTATTTACATGATATACAGAGTATATGGATTAGTCCTTTTTTCCTTGTTCCTTTTTTTCCTTTTTTTTTTCTTCTGTTCTGTCTTGAATGTGGTTTTAGTCCACTACCTATAGATTATCATTGAATACCCAGTGTCCATACTCTCTTGCCTAGAACCTATGGCCATCGTAGTCTGAAAATGCTTGATCTTGCCAGATCTCAGACGCTATTCAGACTCAGGCCTGGCTAGTACTTGTATGGGAGACCAACTAGTAACCTCAGATGCTATAAGCCTTTGTCCTAATCTTCATCTATTTTGTAGGATTATCTAATTAAAGTCTCCACATGGTATTCTCATTTTAATACTCTGTATACTTTGTGTCCATGTTATGCTTGATTTAATTGTATGTGTTACGCATCATACATTTGTTTTTTTGTATTGTTTTTACCGGGTGCATGTTTACACTACTTCAGATTCACATACATATGGTCACTTTAAGTGGTGTATCTTAGATACTGGATCAATATTAATATAGTCTTTTTTCGTAGAAATGGACCTTTGAGTCCTCACTATTAGTGGTGATCACTGTATTGCGTTTATATCATGCTACTTGGTAGGTATTATAGTTCTCTATATTTCACAGGGCTTTATGCCCTTTCACTCCATTGCACAGATAATTCTCTGCCTAATCCGAGCTGTTTCATGTTCACTACTTATTTGCTCGGGTTTAGTTTACCCGTTTCCTAGCAACCACATCATGGTAATGGTCACGCCGATACGTCACATGACACGCGTCACATGACGCTTCACTTACACTTCCGGGTTCGGACTAATGGAAACCGGTGTGCACTGTTTGTTTGGTGAGTAACTCCTCCTATGTTGCCTATATATTTGTGTTGTATATGTTTGTATATTGTTCTTGAGGAAGACCTGAAGAGGTCGAAACGTCGATCAGATGTATGTTACCTGTTATTAAATAATATTGAGTTTTTTTCTATAAAGACCTGAGAGTGCATCTCTTTCCTTTTTGCTTTACATATCCAGCGTGGGATTGCACCAAGGCAGTCTTTTACTGATTCATTGAAAGGGTGAGTGCCACTATACTTGTGTGTATATATATATATTTAATCTACGAAGAAAGGCTCATGTTGGACTTCTTAATCAGGAAAATGTGTTAAATGTGTTTCCTAATTAAGAAGTCCAGCATGTGCCTTTCTTCGTAGATATTTATGTAAACTTTGCTAAAGGAGTACCGTGGCACATACTCCACAAATGCAAGTGCAGGATTGTGGATAATATATATATATATATATATATATATATATATATATATATACATACACACCAAAATATGTGATGCTTGGCACTCCTCCCTTAATATAAATAATGGATAAGGTTCCCAAGTGCCAATCCCACGTAAATATATAGAAAAAAACAAAAGTAAAGGAGCACTCCAGGCCTTAAATACGTGGAAAAAAAGTGTTTATTTACGTAATATAGAATATAGATACCGACTGAGGGCAGAGGGGGAGAGAAGGGAATGGGACGGGCAAGAGGAGGGGAGGAGTCAGTGAAGAAACATGTAACACATAGTGGAAAAACAGAAGTGAGCAAAGTTAAGACGTCATCAAACAAATAGCAGTGAATAAAGAAAAAGGGAGGAGACCGAGCCCCAAATGATAACTGTAAAAATAAAAAAAAAAATAAAAAAAATTAATTGTATACATATACAAATCCCCTTGGAATTTTTATACACAGTTTGACCTCAAAAATAAAACAGAGAAAAATACAATAGTGCAATATGAAATATTCCGTGGGTGAAGTGCTGAGGTAATTGTATATAATCACACTCACATTTAGTAGAGCTAACTGGGAGCTCTACCGTATTACGCCTGGACGGAACAATCCCCGTCTAAGGATATATGCAGCAACAGGTGTCTCCAGTGCTCCAAATTTGATGCAATATGCAATGAATATAAAAACAGAAAAAAGCTCCAATGGTGAAATATGTACCAATCAGTAAAAAAAGAGTAAAATCAAGGTAAAATACTCACATTTTCTAGAGCAGAAACTTGCTCTAGTATGTTCAGCTCAGGTGGTATAATCCCCACCAAAGGATGTGATGTAACCAGGAAGTAAGATGATGTAAAAAATAAATATGCATATAACTATAAATTATACTATTTATTAATCCAAAACAATAAAAACAATATAAAATATTGTTTCGCCCTTCACAAGCTTCCTCAGAAATAGCAGTGAATAGTGGCTGAGAGTGATAGGGATATCAACCTGCCAACCTCAGTCCTCAGGTGTCAAAACTAGCACATATTAGCAACATATTAAATCTGTATACAACAAATCTTGTATATAGCAGATATAAGGGTTAACTAGTAACTAAAGAATAAAAGAAAAAAAATAATAAAAATAAGATCTGTCCGTTGTCAAGTGTCATGTGTCATTGCACATAGTGTTGAGCACCAAAAAAGCCAGGATGAAGTCCAACAATTAAAAGGCTAAATATAAATATATAAATATTATCTAGGTTGAACTAACAAAACATATTAGATCTATATCTATAAGGTATCTTGATCCAAACAACAAATAAAATAAACTACTATATTTAGTAATCCTATAGTCTAACCTAGGTAATCAGTGAGGTTACAAATTAGGTGTACAAAAAATTAAACAATAAATATCTTGTTGTGAACAAGAATAAAAATGAAAAATAATAAATAGTAAATCATACATGGTAAATAAACAAAAACGAATAAAGAAATATAGCATAATAGTTAGTAAATTTTTAAATAGGTGTCAATTCTAGTACACTAAAACACTAGCAAAATAAAGCAACAAAAAAAACAGCATAAAATTGCAAAAAAACAAATATGGATCATAAGGGTATGCATGCCTTCTTTTGCTAAAATATAGCTATCTCTCTTAAAGGAACATGGAACATGGAATAAAGTAAATTTTTAATCAGTCCTTTTGGAGTCACGGTTTCCAGACGGTGAATCCAGTAGGCTTCATGTTGCAGTATTAATTGGGACCTATCACCTCCATGTGGTGGTTTAGGGAAGTGGTCGATTGCCATAAATCGTAGTGTTGGTAGATGATGTTGGGCTGCCAAAAAGTGGTAGGCTGTGGGCTTATCAGTTCTTTGGTCACAAAATGCTGTAGTTATACCTGACCAGTGCCCTCTGGTTCAATCCCTAAGTGTCATATCAGTTTTTTCCACATAGGAGAGTCCACATGGGCAAGTGATCATATATACAACGTGATTTATCGTGCATGTTATATAGTGTTTAATAGAAATTATTTTTCCACTATGTGGGTGAGGAAAAGTGGAGCCGTTTGTCACATGACTACATGTGACACAACCACTGCATCTGTAACAACCTTTTTTTTTTTTTGCATTGATGGTCTTGCATAACATTGACGTGGATCATTCCATACTAAAAGATCTCTGAGGTTATGATTCCTTTTGTAACTAATGATTGGCTGTCCCTGGAATCTATTTGGCAAGCTGTTGTCCGATTGAAGGATGTTCCAGTGCATTTTCTGATCTTCATAGTCCCTGTATAGAAAGTTAGTGGTAAGAATATACTGTTATGAAGAGTTTTGTCTTTTCTGCCTTCTTGATTAAAGCATTTAATTGCTTTGGTCTTAGCCATGGCTAATACTCATGGGTGAAAGCCTCTAACTAGGAACCTGTCCCAGATTTCTTCTAACTGTCATTCACGATTCATAGGATCACTGTTGTATAGCATTGCTCTGAGAAACTGTAAAATAGGTAAAGAATCCTTAATATGTTAGGGATGAAAACTAGACACCAATAAAAGCGTATTATGATCAATTTCTTTGCAAAACAAAGTGTATCCTAATTGGTTCTGTTCCTTGAAAATAGTGACATCCAAAAATTGAATGCTGGTATGATGCCAATTCAAAGATAGAATCACAGGTACAGATAACTGGTTCATTTTTTCCACCATTTCATGTAATGTAGATAGGGTACCTTTCCAAATAAGGAAGATTTAATCCACATATCTCAGGTTTTTGATGATGTGATTTTTGTATGAAGGCAATATATATATTGGCTCGCAAACCAGTACATCAACCCGTTGACATATGATGGTGCCATGGCCACCCCCATTTCAAATTTGAAGGTAGAAATGTTCTTCCAATTTGAAGTAGTTGCATGTTAATGCAATCAATGAGATATTCAATGGGTGGTCTGGTGTATGTATCAGAATCGGTCAAGATTTCTCTCATGGCCTCAATGCCCTCCTTATGGGGTATTATCGTGTAAAGGCTTTGTACGTCTAGTGTAGCCAATATGATTTCTTCATCTTCAAACTTGATGTCTTGGATCTCATCTAACAGATCCTGTGTGTCTCTGAGGCATGTGGGTAAATTCTTAATGCTGTCTTTGATATGATAATCAATAAAGTGAGTAATAGGCTCTATTAATCCTTTTTTTTGCAGACACAATTGGTCTGTCTCTGGGTTGTTCAGTATTCTTGTGAAATTTGGGTAATGTGTATATTACCGGGTGTTTGGGATGTTTCACATAAAAATTTTGCTGTTCTTTCATCAAGGTATCACAAATTCAGCACTTCTTCTATTAATTCCTCAATTCTTTTTTAAATGTATTTACAGGGTCGAAGGTGAGTTTGCGTTATGTGGTTACATCTTCCAGTTGGCGTACGATTTCACATTTATATTTCTCATAGGATTGTAACACAACGGCACCCCCTTTATCCGCCGAACTGATTACAATAGTAGGATCCTGCATGAGGTCACGTAGGGCTATGTTTATCTATGGTAAGGTTATACCTGTGGGGAGGAGGGTTATTGACAGTTGGCTCAGTTTCTTGACACATGATTTGCATGAAGGATTGAATAGATGAATTAGTAGTATGTATGTTTTTCTTATCCCAGTTGGGAAAAGGGTCAATTGCTACTGGAGTTAGATCCTTCTTCAGTTCATTGCTGTACAGAGTTCTCTGTATTTTATATAACTCTATTTCTGTCTGGAATTTTTTTGGTTTTGAAAGTGGTACAAAGGTAAGTCCTCTATTCAAGACAGAGTAGTGGTTATGGTTAAAAATGTTATCAGAAAGGTTGAAAACAGATGTTATTTCTGCTATCTAGGTGGTTTTGCAGTGGTCCCTATATTTCTTGTGAACCTTCTGTCCTCTCCGAGGGTTTCTCTTATGCCTTGTGAAGTTGTCCTGGTTGTGCTTGGTGGATTGTTCACATGTCCACCTCCCTCTGAAAAAAAGACCTTTCTGGTTGACTGGTATTCTTCTTTAGACTCAATATCAGAAGCTGATTCATCCACTGTTTGAAAGCAAGACTTGAGTATCTGTGTCCTAAATCTTAGTGTCAGTTACGTGGATTAGATTCAGTACCACTCAACCAACAATAAACTTGATGGTATTTATAATCGTGGTTTACTTTGTCTAGTTTCAGTTTTTTAAAGCATATAAGACTGTTCTGGTAGGTTTTAATGTCATCTTGTAGTTTAAGCATAAGATCCGTTGCTGGAAGTGTATGTAAAGTGGTAACATGGGTTAGTTCAAATTCTTGAATCGATTTTTTTTACCTGGACAAGTTCCTTTCCAACCTCCTCAACCACAATTACCATCCAGTCAAGGGAACATTTATTCGCAATGTTCATCCATTTTTTGCAGAAATTGGGATTCTGTCTGCCAAAAGTCAGGGCATTTCTTACCCTAAAACCTCTTCTTTTGGCTATATAATAATCTGATATGTACACTCCATGAAGGTAAAGGTTTACTTCATGCTTATTTGTTTTAATACAATAAACACATTTTTTCCATGGATTTAAGACCTGGAGTGCTCCCTTAATTTTGTTTATAAGGAGTACTTAAATATATATATATATATATATATATATATATATATTTTTTTTATTTTTTTTTTTACAGCTATTGCTGCTGAATTAATAAATGCTGATTTCAGGATTCATAAGATTTAAAAATGATTTTAGGTATATTCCCCTTTAAAAATATTTAGACATATTACCCTTTAATTCTTGAATTGTTTTGTGAGTTTTTATTTGATTTATTTTGTTGTGGCTAGTTTTTTTGTGTATTAGTTAAAATATTGTGTATATATTAGTTAATAGTATTGTTAATATATTAATTCTCTTGTAGATTGGATTAACCATATTAGTCCAGTAGACAAGATGCCAAAATTCCCTAAAACTTCCCTAAAAATGATTTTTGATCGCTCTGGTAGACTACTTGCAAGTAATTTGTCCTTTTTTTTAACAGGTGCCAGTGCTTCCTGATTATTCTCTTAAATTGTACATTTTCTTTATTATAATCCAGGATTAAAGCTGGAAACATATTTCCTAGGCTGATTTTTCCTGTTTTTTCTTTTTTCTTCAGAAGGTCAGTTCTCCGCCTTCTGTAATGCATTGTGTATTTCCATAGGTTCATAATTCTTTGCTAGGAATTTGTCCCTCATAGTTTTTGCCTGTTCCATATTCACTTGGTGATCCATACAATTGCATCATAGTCCTTTAAATTCATTATAGGGGACATTTTTAAGCCATGTTGATAGGTGGCAACTTTATTTCAGGATAAAACTGTTCACATTTACCTCCTTGAAATGCGTTTTTGTCTTAATTATGCCAGAGTCTACATATATTGTGAGGTCCAGAAATTCACTGATATTTTGCTGTAGACTGTATTCAGTTTCACCCCCCGGTGTTTTCATTAACATACTCCATGAATATGTGCAGTTCTTCCATATTACCTTCCCAGATAAAAAAGACATCATCCATATACCTTTTGTAATTGTAAATGTTAGTACTCCAAGGGTGTGTATTCCAGATGTGGGTCTCTTCCCAATCACCCATGAACAGGTTTGCAAATCTTGGGGCAAATTTAGTACCCATTGAAGTGCCCTTTTTCTGCAAATAAAATTGTCTTTCAAACATAAAATAATTATTTTTGAGTATAAAGGAGATGCCTTCAATAATAAATGAGATTTGGGAATCTTCTAATTCTCCAATCTTCTTCAGTATGTATAAAGGAGAGCCTTCAATAATAAATGAGATTTGGAAATCTTTTAATTCTCCAATCTTCTTCAGTATGTAGTAGCTTTGTAGTATCCACTTAGTCACAAACGCTGGCCAAAGTTAGTGTTTTTATTTGTTTTTTTAAACAAAAACTACACTTTTACTGGTGATATCATCGTTGTGATAAGTTTTACTTTTTAAAACACTCATATTTGTGTTCAGTGTAGTCTCTTGAGTATAACAATGCCACCATGTAAAGGTTTTATGGTGTTTTGGATAATTACGGGGTTAAATAGAGGGCGTTCCAATTAAATTCTATGGACTGTCTGCCTGGGTTGTCAGGCAGGTCCCTCAAATTATAATTAATAAAATCAAATAATTATGCACAGTAATACTCCGAAAATGTGCGGTTCTGAATCTGCGGCTTCACAAATTTGCATAGTTTTTTCCTCGGGTCCAGCAGATGTAATCCATAGATTTTGTTTTGTGACTGTTGTGAGGAAGTAATGTCACACGCGATAGGAATATTATATGTTTTTATTCAAAGTACTTCCAGAACACTGAACACTTACCTATACTAGCAACAGACTTTTATGAAAGGCATACACATATGGTTCTTGTTAAGAATGATGGATGAAGGCCTGTTGTTAATAACCTTTGACCTAAGCTTTGCAAGCCAGACTCCCTGTGAAGGCTCCTATTTCTAAAGGCATTTATTCAGTTAACCACGTATATAGAATTTCCTTTGTGTAACTTTTATAATCTACCTCCTAAATATAACGTATCGCTTTAATCATAGAATTCAAATGATGCTAAGTCACCACCCTTTTTTCTAAGATAGTCACTTATTTTAAAGTAAGGCAACCTTATGTATTCGCCCCTATGTAACTGAATTTTAACCTATAAAACTGATTGTAGCCAAGATTTTGTGGCCAATACCTTTAACATCAAAAATGGATACCATCTTGAACATTGCTCTGTATTGGACAAAGACTGTTATTGACGTATGTTATTCCTGGATGATGAATACATAAAAGTTTTTAGCTGCAAGACACTCTGATTCGTTTGTTTAGGAAACTGGTGTGAAAAACAAACATCTCAAGAAAAGCTAATTTCCCACAACATTCTGATAACGTGATCCTGGGGAAAGTCCCTAAGAGGACTGAAAAATGTTGATTTATGGATTTACATGTTTGAATAAATGAACTCTTTTTATTGAAGACCGTGAGTGCAGCCAATATTTGTTTTTTCTTGGATACAAAAGCCCCAAGGTTAGGCACCCGCCACTTTAAATAATATTTTAGCCTGAGTGCAAGGACATTCTGTTTTCTGTTTTTTGTATGTGTGTGTGTGTATTTATATATATATATATATATATATATATATATATAAGGCTGAGCCCGTGGGTGAAGCCTGGAATTCTGGGAGGGGTTAGTTTGCCTTTAAATATACAGGCTTCCCCTTCCTCTGTGCTGTTGCTGCCTGGTTCAAATCTACTTCCATTTCAAAAGTCATCAACACAAACTGTCTAAACTCCAAACAAGCTGGCCTTGGCTATTGTGGCCCAAGCAAGTAGTAATTTTACCTCATTTACTACGAATGCAAATTCAGCAGATTTCAATCATACATAGCCTCACAGAGCTGTCTAAATTCATCTCATGCCATTCTGCTTACTGTATTTGACCATCACTAGGCAATATCGACTTTTATCATATGCATTTCAGTTAGTCACCTGGCTTGTTAATGTTTTCTTTATGGCTGCCCTCTTGGTATACACAATACAACTTAGAAATTCCTTCTCCTCTATAAAGGGGAATATCTTCTAAATGTCTAAAAAAAAAAAAAGTTTACAAAACAACTTCAAACTCATTAACTCATAAAATATATATCATATACATTCATGCATTTCAGTTAGTCAACCTACATTTTAATGTGTTCTTTGTCTGCCCTCTTGGTATTCCAGCACTCATTGGGCATACATTGTTTAGTAATTATGTGGCTAGGTGTTGCAACTGACTGTCTAAATTTATGTCAGGCCCAAACTTGGGCCCATACATGTGGTTAGCATTTATGGTACTGCCTTGATGATTATCTGTCTTATTTCACTGTCCGTCACCACTTACATTGTCTTAGCCCTTTCTGGGCAAAGGCTGCACAGACCTAGTGAATCGTACATTAAAATTGCCGGGCCTAATTATGTCTAACTATTATATGCAAGTACGCTGGTTCTACTACTCATACGCTAATTTGCAGTTTATTATTATTATTATTTTATTTATATAGCACTAGCAAATTCTGTAGCTCTATAATGCCTCTAACACATGGTGCAGGTATTTGATAACTGAATGTTTTCCTTGTTTGCTGGCCACATCCGGCCCACATTCAGCTGCTCATGCACATCAAACGTTTCAAACTTGCATACGTTCACTTCACATTCTACCACTCAGGTTCTTCATCAGCATCTTAGAAACAGTTTACCTCTCTGCCATCTGCAGACAGCATGCTTTCTCTATTACACTAACTTGTTTCAATCGTGTTCGACCGCATTTCAACTGGCCCAGGTATTGTAATTACTTTTACTGTCACATTCATATGATCCACATGCGTTCAGTTTATCTCATGCAGTCATGTTCATTAAGCAATGAAGTTATAGCTTATGCTAATATTACTGTTATTCTACGATTATTCTAGCATGTGCCGTTGCCTTCAGCCTTATTCTTCCAGGCTAATTATAAGTATTTATCATCCTCCTAGAGTTCCATAAGTATGTAGGTAACCATTTGTCTTATATCTCATTAAACTCTTATGTATAGTATATGGCCATTAAAGCCACTAAAGCTTTTTGCCCACTGTTGCATTCTAGAGGCATGGGCCTCAGTTCCTGTTACATGGGTACACTGAGACACTAGGGGTACTGGCTGGGAGGCATGGGACACAGACACTTGGGGACACTGGGAGACATGGGGGCACTTGTGGACATAGACATGGGGAAACTAGGAGTCATGGGAACACAGACATTTGGGGGCACTGGGAGACATGGGGACACTAGGGACACAGAGACATGGGGACACAGACACTGGGAGACATGGGGGCACTGAGACACTATGGACATTGGCTGGGAGACATAGAGACACTGGGAGACTGGCTGGGAGACATGGGGACACAGACATTTGGGGACACTGGGAGACATGGGGACACAAACACTGGGAGACTAGGGGGCACTGGGAGACTAGGGGATACTGGGAGACTAGGGGACACTGGGAGCCATGGGGACACAGACACTGGTTGGGAGACATGGGGACACTGGGAGACACGAGACACTCTGTCCCTAGTTTCTCTGTGTGCCAATGTGTCTACCTATGTCTCACAGCATCCCCATGTGTCACAGCATCCCCATGTCTCTCAGTGACCCCGTGTTTCCCAGTGTGCCCTAGTGTCTCAGTGTCCCCATGTGTCCCCTATTGTCTCAGTGTCCCCATGTCTCCCTGCTGCCTTTCCCCCCATCCTTCACATACCTGAACTGTAGTCTGTCTCTGCAGGCTGGGAGCTGCTGTCTGGACTCTCTGTGCTGTGTAACTGCTCCCCCGTGGATCAGTGAGTAGAGAGAGGCAGGGAAATGCTGTAACTTGCTATCCCTGCCTCTCTCCATACACAGTGACCCCTAGCAGCCGGTGCTGGTATTGCAGAGTAATCTCCATTTATACTGAGAAATTTTTTTGCATTTGTATTGCCGGTATTACTGCATGGCCAGGTAGCCTCAAATACCGGCTGTGCCTTAAAATACCCATCAAGTGGCAAACCTAAGAGTAGTGTGTAAAAAAATAAATAAAAAAAAACATTTTTTAAATTTTTTTAAATGGGCCTATTCCATGGACCTGGGCCTGTAGCTGCAGCTCCATCAGCCCCTATGTTAATCCGGCTCTGGTCTCATCATCAACATGTCTCAACCCTATACAAATGTTCCACAACTACACAACCTTTTTCTCTTTTGCATCCTACCTGTTACCTGCATTAATCCCAACACAGATCACGTAGCCACCCTGTAACGCTAGACCCAATCAGGCCTCCCCACCCGTGCCGGTTTATATATATATATATATATATATATATATTTCCTACACGTAGTCCTCACTAAGAATTATCATGTTTGTTCAATGCCTGCCAGTGGGCAACCAACCTTGTCCTATTCCGGCATCTTTTTTGAGCATTTTCCATGACATCTGTCTTACAGGGGTTGCATACTACCCCATTATGCTACATATTATCAAGAACGCACCTCCAGGCCCTCATTAGGCATTCTTCTTGAGTAACGTTAATCATCACCTACATTATCTTTACCTCACATTAAGCACTTTGGTCCACCTGCATCTTTTTGGGTGGTTTCATTATCTCCTTCATAGACCTCAGATTGAAACTGTGTACATAGCTAAAGTTGTAAGTAAATGTTGTGACGGACCCTCCGTCAATCGATGCTCCTAGTGCTTACCAAGGACCATTAGCGTTGCACCAGACACCATAAGCACCGCAGTCCCCACATCCAGTGTTACAGCTTGGCTGGGAACTCGCCGTCCTCTACCCACCCTGGACCTATGACAAGGCTCCAGGTTCCAGTGGGTGAACCTCTCCTCCAAGAGAGTAGCAGGAACAAGCTCTTAAAGGATCATAGTGATTATAATCCCTGGGAAGTATAGTGATATAGCAATCCCCAGGGTAGATGCAGCCTTTCCCCCCACACATGAGATGAGGCTCTATATTGAGGGTAAAACAGGAACTCAGCAGATCTGAGGGTTTATTGTCTTTTATACAGTTTTCCCCACAAGGTTACCACCCAGGTGGACCTTGTGGAGCAAATGACACAAAGTCACAAAGCCAATCAGAACAGTATTTTACAGTTAGACACTCCCAGATAATGTACACAAACCCTCCCCTCTTCCTGTGATAAAATTAACAAAGACAATGGACTAACTCAATTAACTCTAAGCAGAAAAAAACATAATTTTTTACAAACTCCAAAAAGTACCCCAAAATACAACATATCCCCACAAGTAACAACCTCTGATCTGGGTGAACAACATATCAAAAAATCACCCAAATCGGGGGTTCAGTCATTTCCTGGAAGTCTTATTTTTGCCCCACCGTGCACATGGTCCCATGCCCAAAACAGTTCTATACACTCGACGAAAAAAACACTGCTGGACAATTTAAGATGGCCACCGCTACATGTTTGAATCTGTTCCAGTTAAAAGTCCAAGGGGCATTGTGCCAAGTCCCAATATGCACAATTAGTGTTTTTAAAATGCAATATATTGCAGGGGCCATAGTCACAGGGCAAAAGGCTGGCAAACAGGCCCCCCCAAAAACCAGTGGCAAGGTTACTTTCGCCACAAATGTGTATACTGGTCTTGTTTCAGGTCCTGAGCCTTTACATGTGGCCTTACTAGGCCTTCATTACATTCCCATCATATGGCCCTCTGTATGCGGCATTATGACATACCCACCCTTCATGGCTGCCTGGGGTATATAGATACTAATTCTTCTAACAACATTTCATTACATCACTTAGTCTCGCTAGGCCTAAATCAACCAGCCTATATGGCTCTATCTCGGCCGGCGACACTCATGCTGGTTCTACTGCTCATACGTTAATTTGCAGTTTTTATTATTATTTTATTTATATAGCACTAGCAAATTCTGTAGCCCTATAATGCCTCTAACACATGGTGCAGGTATTTGATAACTGAATGTTTTCTTTGTTTGCTGGCCACATCCGGCCCACATTCAGCTGCTCATGCACATCAAACGTTTCAAACTTGCATACGTTCACTTCACATTCTACCACTCAGGTTCTTCATCAGCATCTTAGAAACAGTTTACCTCTCTGCCATCTGCAGACAGCATGTTTTCTCTATTACACTTACTTGTTTCAATCGTGTGCGACCGCATTTCAACTGGCCCAGGTATTGTAATTACTTTTACTGTATTCTAAGCATTGTGTCACTTTATTATTGCACAGTAATAACAAGTATTATGTATCAGGATACTTCATACTCTTCGGCATTGGTGACACCGAAGAGTGTCCTTTGGTTTTGACATTAGATGGTCTACACTAATTACTTTGTTATTACCCTTCTAGCCTAACTGATCTTCCTACCATTCCTATAGACCTGACCTCACACAGGTTTCACACAACTCCTATACCATGATACAAGTATCCTTCATTTCTTCATTCCATATATCTATTCCCCTTATACAGCTCTATTTCTGTATCCTGCCTCTCAGGACCTATTCTCCAGCTTCACTCTTCCTACACATTTTCTCCTTTCTTCTCATATTGGGCCGCTTTGATCTTGCACAGTAATTGTAAGCAATAGGTGTTTAGTCACCTCCTTCATGACAATATAAAATATATTTAGTGTCAGTTACATACTCGTCATCATTTGGCATCGGTCTTATAGATGGCCCTCTACCACATTCCATGTTGCCACTCTTCAGTCTGACTACTCTTGTTACCTCTACATTTGCTCAGGTTTACACCAGGACATCCTTAATGGCATTCTAAACATACCTAAATTGTTCACTTCATATATCGGTTAACCCTTTTCAGCATAATTTCTCCTTCCTGCAGCTCATGACTTACTTTGGGCAATCTCTGCCTTCCGCTACGGTACCTCTACACACAGCCATCACTAACCCTTCACTCCATACGTTACACACTGCCCTCTAAGGCAACCGCTACAACTGTTACCACACATCAGTAGGGCTCTTAAATACATTGATAATGAAAAAAAAATACAAATCTTCCATTCTACATTTCAATATTACACATGGCCATTCTTCCCATACAGCCTCTCTCAGAACACGCCCAAGAACATTGGGCCTCTCACGTAGCAGTTAACATATCCTGGCCTCTTCGATCTGTCACTAATTTAACTGTATTAGTATTATCCTCACCTCCTATTTCAGGCTCTTACTTCATTCGCTTCATGCTAGTACGATAGGCAGATGATTTTTATGTGATTGTTTAAATTCTCAGGCTGTTCTTTCGCATACGTAATTAAGTCAGTGATTCTATTCTTGCTTGGCTTCATGTCATATCGAGTTACGTGCATATCCTTACGTAAAGTATCTCCATCTCTACTTCTTCCCAGTCATTGCATATCTGGGGTCGATTGTCAGATATGATCAACTGTGTCTTTATTATGCTGTTCAATTTCCTTCAGTTAGGTTGACAACTGTTGTCACTAGAGTAATTTGGTGTTCTGAGCTTATTTTATGTACTTTTCTGGCACAGACTGTTGATAAACAATTGTTCAATGTTAGTAATTGTGAACACAAGTTCTCTGGGGTAACTTCCATGGTGGAAGGTTGGTGCTGTGCGTATTTGGGAGGGTTTTTGCACTGGGTTTCGGAGTCGGTATCTGGCTACTATCCATGGTTCCCCTGGAGGAATTGGAGCCAAGGAGACCAAGTAGTGTGGTATTCGTCATATTTGAGAGTAAAAGAGTAGGATAGTTCTTCCATTGTTCTAATGGAATCTACCCTGGCTATCCAGGCTCTAATGGTGGGGGCTGTGGATTGTTTCCACATTGTAGGAATGAGAGCGTTCGCTGCTGTTAGGAGGTGATTGAGGAGGATACGCTGGTGTTTGTCTAGCGGTTGGTGATATAGTAGGAACAGCATGGTTTTGGATTTCTTGGGAAGATTGATGCCCGTTATAGTACCTATAAGGTTGGCAATTTTTCCCCAGTAATCTTGGATCACAGGGCATAGCCACCAAATGTGGCTTGTGGTTCCTGCTACTTGTTTGCACCTCCAGCATGTGTTGGGCGAATTAGGGAAGAACCTATTGATGTGGGTGGGGGTATAGTGCAACCTAGCTATCCTTTTATAGTTGCCTTCGCGGGTGCTATTGCTCCTAGATGTGTGGAAGATGTTTTTGAAATATTTTTGCCAATCTTTTGTTTGAATCTGTGTGTTCAACTCCTTGTCCCACTGTGTCGTGTAGTTTGGTAGGGTCTCCTCCTGTTGTTGGCGGATCATTTTATAGAGCAATGAGATTAGTCCCCTATGTAATGTGTGGTGTGTACATTGTGTTTCGAATAATGTGAGGTTTCTATGACCTTGGAGGAGTGTTTGGTCTGATTGTGTGAAGTGTTTAATCTGTGAGTGTCTAAGTCTGGCCATACCAGAAGGTTCAGTGTTAGGAATTAGGTCCTCTAGGGGGGCTATTTCCTTGTCGTTGAGAACGTCGCCTAAGGAGAGTGTGTGGGTCTATTTAGGGAAGCTTTGGAAGACTGTTGGGTTTGAACCAGGGAGAAAGGAGGGGTTCTCCGTTAGTGAATATAATGGTGATGGGTGAGGTGCTATATGTTTTTCTTTCCTGAGTTTATGTCAGGTATGTAGGTGTGTGTGTTATCGTCGGGTGTAATGTAGCATTGCGTGTTATTAGATCCGTCCCCCGTCCTAGCCAAGGAACGTTGTGGAGTGGGGCCTTAAAGAAGTTGTCTTTGATCTGTACCCATTGGGTTTTATTACGGGGATGTGCCCAGTCGTATATTCTCATAATGCTAATGGCTTTACGGTAGGCCACTAGGTCGGGGAGTCCAAGACCTCCCTTTCTTTTTACTCTTAGTTAGACAGTCATATTGGAGTCTGGGAGATTTTCCTGCCCATATGAATGTATTGAACATCCTTTTCGTGTGCGCGAAGAAGGACGAAGGGATTGCAGGAGATAGATGAGTTTGGGGAGTACGTTCATTTTTAGAATATGGACTCTGCAGAGCCATCCAAATTGTGGTTTGTTCAAGCCTTGAGGTCGGCTACTATTGTGGCCGGGGGTTGATATCAAAAGTACAGTCTAGCAATGTGGTTAGATGGACTCCTAGGTATTTAACCGATTCTGGAAGGGGTACGTTTTGCGGAGTGTGGATAGGGTGCCTCGAGATAGGTTAAGGGGGAGAATTTCACTTTTACCTACATTGATTTTATAGTTAGAAACTCGGTGCTATATGTCTATCTCTTGTAGTAGGTGAGTCAGTGAAGTCTCCGGGTTTGAAATTTGAAAAAGAGGTCGTCAGCGAATGCTGTGATCTTATACTCATTTTGTGCTACTTTAAGGCCCGTAATACCTGGGCATTCTCTAATTCCCTGTAAGAAGGGTTCCATCGTGAGAATGAATAACAGTGGGGAAAGGGGGCACCCCTGTCTCATGCCATTGGTTATATGTACTACATCAGATAGTTGGCCATTTACCCTTATCCTTGCCCCTGGTTTGGAGTATATGGCTGCTATCCATTTGTTCCAGTTCGGGCCAAAACCCAATGCTTGCAGTGTTATTTTGAGCAGGGACCAGTCTACCCTATCGAACGCCTTTTCGGCATTCATGGTGAGTATAAGGCTTTGGGACTGATCTATCTTGGTGGTGTGAATGAGGCTGAGCAGTTTTGTTGTATTATTTTTTGCCCCGGCACGAATCCGGATTGATCTGGGTGGATCAGCCCTCTAAGTAGTGGTTTGAGACGCTGGGCTAGGATCTTAGTGAAAATTTTGAGATCTCCGTTGATGAGGGAGATAGGGCGGTAACTTCCAGAGTCCTCGGGGTCCTTCCCTGGTTTATGTATAAGGGTTATGTGGGCCTATAGAGATTCATTTGGGAGTGTGTGATCTGTTGTGAGCGTGTTGAATGCTTCCACGAAGGGCGATTTCAGGCTATCTGAGAACGTCCTATAATATTTGGCTGTAAAGCCGTCCGGTCCGGTGCTCTTGCCAAGGGGGAGTCGTTTGACCACTGAGGCAAATTCCACCAGTGATATGGGTCTGTCGAATGATTTTCTGATGGTTGGGGGATGGCTGGGTGATTCGAGTGGATAGGAAACTGTTCACCTCTTTGGTGGAAGGTGGTGTTTGTCTGAGGTTTTAGAGGTCTGAGTAGAAAGCATGAAATTCCTTGAGTATGTTAGGCAGGAGATGTGTGCGCTTACCATCCTTCTGTTTAATTGTGGTGATGTATGTTTGTTGTTTATTGTGTTGGAGGGCTCTTGCCAGCAACTTGCCACATTTCACGCCTTGCGTATAGTATGTATGTTTAGTACGCAATAGACTACGTTTGACCTTGAAGTTAAGAAGTGTTTGTAATGTCGTGCGTTTGTCCACTAATTGCTTGTAGATGACAAGGGAAATGTTTTGTTTGTGGTTGTGTTGTCGAATGTCAGTAAGTAAGTCTGCTATCTGTGCGTCTCTTTGTTTTTTAAGTTTGGAGGCTAAGGCTATAATGTGTCCACGTAGAACTGCTTTGTGGGCTTCCCAGGTGATAGGTGGGGAGGTGGAGGAGGGAATGTTTTCTACAAAGTAGTGTTGTAACGTGTCAGTGAGCGCTTTCGTAACAACTGGGTCATTGAGAAGGGCATCATTCAGTTTCCATTGGAAAAGGTTGGGCGTTAGTGTAGGGATTTTAAAAATTAGTGTCAGAGAGGCATGGTCCGACCAAGTGATTGGGCCATGCAGGACTGGATGAGGTGTAGGTGTCTATGTTGAAGAAAGAGCATATCTAGTCTGGAATAGGTATGTTTAACTGTGGAATAGATACTTGAGTGCTGCTATCTTATTTTTTATGCACTTTATATATGTCCCTCCATATTTGTATATGCTATTAAATTTTGAAAAGTATCCCCACTTTCTATTGGAATTATTACATCTCCTGTATCCTGGCACAAGTGGAGAGATTTGGAGACGTGGTGGAGTCAAGCATATTAGGGAATTGTAAAAGAGCAATAACAGTCAGAGCCTACTATATGTGGCTCTGCAAAGTGTGAGTGAAAATCCACATTTATTTATTACGTTATTTGGTCAAACAGTATTATGCTGTGTTTGGACTTTCTTTGTATATAGGTTACATTTAAAGGACCGACCAGTTGTCTATAAGTATACCATATACATTTATATTTGCACTCCTCTATCTTTATCTTTTAATTGCCTTTCTATTAAGTGTAGAAATAAGTGAACCTCTGTTTTTAATCTTTCAAGATTCTTTTCTTTCAGGAAGTGTTCTGGAGGATTGGAGGAAGGCAGATGTGGTTCCTTTATTCAAAACGGGTTCAAAATCCTTGCCTGGAAATTATAGACCTGTGAGCTTAACTTCTGTGGCTGGTAAAATATTTGAAAGGTTATTAAGGAATAATATTCAAGAATTCCTTGAGAAGAACATAGTTATCAGCAAAAATCAGCATGGTTTTATGAAGCACAGGTCATGTCAAACTAACTTGATTGCGTTCTACGAAGAAGTAAGTAGAAGTATAAATCAGGGTGTTGCCGTGGATGTGATCTATTTGGATTTTGCCAAGGCATTTGATACAGTTCCACACAATAGATTAGTGTTCAAACTCAAGGAAATCGGTCTAGATGAAAATGCTTGTTCTTGGGTACAACATTGGCTTAAAAACAGAGTACAAAGAGTTGTCATTAATGGTAAATTTTCAAGCTGGACAGAGGTGGCAAGTGGTGTCCCTCAGGGGTCTGTTCTGGGACCCCTTCTATTTAACATGTTTATAAATGATCTTGAAGACCGCATTGAAAGTCATGTTTCAGTGTTTGCAGATGACACAAAACTTTGTAAAACAATACAATGTGAGCAAGACATTACTTTGCTGCAGAAGGATTTAGATAGACTGGGGGACTGGGCACTCAAATGGCAGATGAAATTTAATGTTGAAAAATGCAAAGTTATGCAGTTCGGTGTAAAGAATACACATGCAACGTATACCCTTAATGGAAGCGAATTAGGGATAACAACACACGAAAAGGACTTGGGAATTGACAACAAACTATGCAACAATGTGCAATGTCAATCAGCAGTGGCCAAGGCCAGTAAGGTATTGTCATGCATGAAAAAGGGCATTCATTCTCTGGACAAGAATATAATTTTACTTCTTTATAAATCACTGGTAAGACCCCATATTGAATATGCTGTGCAATTTGGGGCACCTGTTCTAAAGAAGGATATTATGAACTAGAAAAAGTGCAGAGGCGGGCTACAAAACTAATAAAAGGAATGGAACATATCGGCTATGAAGAAAGGTTAACAAATTTAAACCTATTTAGTTTAGAAAAACGTCGAGAGGGGATATGATAACATTATACAAATATATTCGGGGCCAATACAAACCATTGTGTGGAAATCTATTCACAAACCGGACTTTACATAGGACACGAGGCCATGCGTTTAGACTGGAAGAAAGAAGATTTCATCTAAGGCAAAGGAAAGGTTTTTTTACTGTAAGAACAATCAGGACGTGGAATTCTCAGGATGTGGAGTCCATACAGATGTTCAAACGGCTACTAGATGCATACTTGCAAGAACAGAATATTCAAGGATATAATCTTTCAATGTAGGGTAATAACTGCTTGATCCAAGGATAAATCTGACTGCCATTCTGGGGTCAAGAAGGAATTTTTTTCCTAGCTTGTTGCAAAATTGTACTTCAAACTGTTTTTTTTTGCCTTATTTTGGATCAACAGCAAAAAACAAATGTGAGGTAGGCTGAACTTGATGGACGCAAGTCTCTTTTCAGCTATGTAACTACGTAACTATGTAACTATGGTAGGTGTGCTCTCAGTAGGATGGCAACTCCTCTTGTCTTAGCCTGTGGGGAAGTGGCGGTCACGAATAGTAATGGCCGCATCTGCTTTGAAATGGGTCTCTTGAATAAACGCCACATCTGCCTTCAAGATGTGCAGTTCTCGGAGGGTCAACGTGCGTTTTGTGGGGGAGTTAAGGCCCCTGACATTCAGGGAAACAACAGTGAGGTTGGCCATGGTGTCTGTGGGGTCGTTCGTCAAATATTGGTGATATCAAGCGTATGAGCAGCTACCCGTATCACTGGGACTGTTAATAAACCAGTAAACAGATAAACTAAATAAGCAAATAAACTATATACAGTTCAGCTCTAGCATCTGTAGAGCTGGAAATTGAGATTGTTCTGGGTGTGGAGTAGCACAGCCTTGTTTGATGGTAGCTTTCCCCTAGTGACACTTAGGTTCAGGGGAAGTTGAATCGGCACCGCTTAGGCTGTGGTTGACGCTCCACTCGCAGTTAGAGAAACACTGTCGGTTGGGGAGTGGTGGTCAAGTGTTTCTACAAAATGTCCTCCTAAAGAGATGGGCTATCCTTAATTTCTAATTTGATTTTATTGGTGAATCAGGCTTGAGGGTATATAGATGTTATGGGACAATTAGTATCCACCGGTCAGGTTGGGGAGAGTGGTGTTGGCAGCACTCTGTCCGGAATTGGGTGTTTACCCTAATAGATAGGCTACTGGTCCATGAAAGGTTAGCACATCTCAATTTCCATCCCTGCCAGGCCCGATGACCACCATCCCCTCATCCACTCTGTTCCTGACTTTGGTGTGGTAAACTTTAGGATTACCAGCCCAGTGCTGTTATTTACAGCATGTCAGTGTGATATACAGTATGATACATAGATATATACTTATATTTTCAGAACCTAAAAGTCACACTGTCATAACAGAAATAAACGAGTGAGGGGAATGGGGACATAAGATAGGCGGACTGGGGAGGTTGGAGTCGATGAAGAGAAAAGTAAAGGTGGGACAGTATATCAGACTAAAAGGGGAGAGTGGGAGAGAGAAGAGGAAGAGGTGTGAAGGTGCTAGATATATTAACATAATGTATCTGTTCCCAAGAGGCATTTATATTACCACTCAGCTGGCTCTCCTGCAAGTACCATCTGAGGATAAGTGGCTGCTCTGTGACTAAAGTCCTCCCAGGTCATAAAACTGTAAAGTCCGCATGCGACCAGATCTTAGTCCATGTTTGACAGTGGCCCATGGCCACTGCATGTGTCTTTGGGCTTGGAGGAGTTGATTCTTGTGGTGCCGTTTGGAAAAAACAAACTGTCTTGGCCAGTTGGCGGGGGGTGGTGGGGTAATTGAGTGCACTGTCCTTGGTTGCATGATACCGATAAGGCAAGGGTATGTCTCTCTTTGGTTTTGGTGTGAGTCTGGGTCAGTGCATAGTCTCTGCAAGGTTCTCCAATCCGGTCCGGGCGGAGGCGAGATACGGCCTGGGTGTGATGTGACATAAGGAGTCTCCTTCTCCTACATGTGTAGGTCAGTCATTGTTACCGTGATGTAGATATGTGATGACCGGTGGCGTTTCTAGAGGGTTTCTTTACTGTGTGTGAGGTCCGGCTCGTGGCCTCTTGGTGTGGTGCTTGGTCGTTATGGCTCCTTTTTGTTGGGGCTTGCCCTCTCCCTCCTAGCCCATTGTGTTGTTGTGCTGGTGGTTGGACTGGACCATACCAATCCGAGGTAAAGGACTGGATATCTTCGACTGAAGAGAGGGTTGCCGTGACTCCATTGTATGTTGCTGTAATGGCGAGAGGGAATCCCCATCTGTAGCGTATGTTTCTGGATCGTAGAAGGTCAGTGAGTGGTTTCAGTGTTCGCCGTGCCTGGAGGGTCATCCAGGATAGATCCGGGTAAATCTGTACAGGCTTTCCATGATACAGAAGTGGTTGGGATGTCTGGCGGAGATTTCTAAGGATGTCTTCTTTAATGTTGTAGTAATGAAGTCTGTGCGCTCTGTCTAATAGGATAGGCGTTGTTACATCTCTCTGGAGGATCAGATTGAATAGATCTTGTAGGATGGTGTGTAGGTTTTCCCAATCTGATTGAGGTATGCCTTTAATTCTTAGATTATTACGGCGCCCCCTGTTGTCCAGATCATCTAGTGTCCTATACATTGCTGCCATTTGTGAGTTATGAGCTGTTACAGTGCTTTGCAATGCTTGTAGTTGTGTGCATGTGCAATCATGATAGTTTTCTAAGGAGTTAACCCTCTCACTGATCTGTCTGACTTCTGTGGAAATGTCATCCATTTTTTTCTCCTCCAGTTTCTGCAGCATTGCTGCCAGATCTTGCTTGGAAGGGAGGTTTCTCAGTATCTCTTTCAGGTCTCTGTCCCTGTCCGCCTCTGAGGTAAGTGACATGATTTCTGATGCTGCTGGGCTGGATGGCGCTGAGGTTGATCCGCCGGGTCGTCCGGCACGATATTGGGTCCTGAAGCCTCATTTTGCTGGCCGGTCTGATCCGTGAGAAACTCAATCAAGGTGCCCGATTTTGTTGTGGGCTGTTTGCCTGATGTGTTGGGGGCTGTAGAGTGGCGTTTGGGGTGTCCCATGTTGCGGTAAGTGCCTGATGGCTTTGGATTGCCCGGTCTCTGTCTCGGAGCTCTTTTAGCAAGCGTCCATTAGCTCTACAGAAAACTATAATTAGCTTAGTCTGGCTGTTAGGGTACCCTAGGTGGCCCTCAGTAGTTTTCGGTCTTTTGTGCCATTACAGCGCTGTCCCGTGAAACCAACTCAGCAAAGGTATTTCGCCCCCTCGGGCCAAATCATGGTTACTGCCTTGCTTCTCCGCCCTCTTGGCAAAGCAGTTAGGACCTCATCAGTTACGGCGGACTTATCTATATAATGATCTATCCAGGCTGAAAAAGAGAGAAGTTGACCTGGATTTGCACGGAGTTTTCCTTTCAGATTACTATCGATCGAAACACATCCTGAGGGGTTTCCATATAAAAAATGTTCCAACCATAGGAAGACAGAACCCTGACTTCTGTAAAAAGTGGATGAACATCTCAAATAAATGTTCTTTGGATTGGATGGTGATAGTGATTGAGGAAGTTGGTCAGGAATTACTCCAAGTTAAAAAATCAATACAGGAGTTTGAATAAACTCACGTCACTGCACTGCAATCAACTCCATCCACTGATTTTATGATAAAACTACACGATGATATTCAGAAGTACCAAAATGAACTCATCCGTTTTAAGAAAGTCAAGGTAGAAAAAGTTAACCATGATTATAAATTTCATCAAGTGTATCGCTGGTTAAGCGGGTCTGATACTAATATACGGAACCCT
This sequence comes from Pelobates cultripes, assembly GCA_933207985.1. Lineage (NCBI taxonomy): Eukaryota > Metazoa > Chordata > Amphibia > Anura > Pelobatidae > Pelobates > Pelobates cultripes. Next base: position 45,474,467 of record OW240924.1, on the reverse strand, counting down.
ACCCCGAAATTCAGAACACGGATTAGGAAACCATCTCTACAAACAGTAGATATTAGCTCTGGTGAATCCGCTTCAGAAGGGGACAGCAGTGGTGATACACATAGCAGAAAACAAGTTACTTTTTTGAGGGAGGGCAAACAGCTAAACGATCCACCACGGATGCCCAATACCAGTGGACAAGACAAAAGAGACCTAAGAGACACCTTAGACGTGGACAAAAGGGTCACAAGAAATACAGGAAACATGGGCAAACCTCCCAGACAACGGAGGTAATACCTATTTTTAATCTTTCTAATAAGATCCTTGACCATAATCACATTTCGGTCTTACAAAAAGGATTGACTTTCATACCCGTTGCCAAGCCAAAAAAATTTGAGATGGCGATTGATTTGTATAAATTACAAAGAACACTATATAGTTATGAGGTAAGAAAAGAAGATACCTCTCCAAGTGTGCATATTTTTCCAAACCGCAACAAAAAAGATGTATATACTCCTAATCCATCAATCAAAACCTTTATGCAAATTGTACGCCAAGATGTTAGTTCTATTGTAGCCACTTTGCCTGCTCATAGAGACAACCTTTCAAAAAACGAACGTTTAGCATTAAGAGATTTGATGCAAGACTCCACTATTACCATACGGCCTGCGGACAAAGGAGGTGCTGTTGTAATACAAGCATATGTTGATTATAAGAAGGAAATAATTCGACAACTACAGGATCCATCTACCTATTTGAAACTCACCTTCGATCCGGTGTCAAAATTTCAAAAGAAAATAGAGAAACTTATTGGTGAAGGAATCCTCCATCGTTATTTGGATGAAAATACTGCTAAATTCTTGTTTGTCAAAAATCCGAAACATCCGGTGATGTACACCTTACCAAAAATACATAAGAACCTGCAACGTCCACCAGGTCGCCCAATTGTATCCGCTAAAGAGGCACTGTTGAAGCCTATTGCTCAATATATTGACCACTATATTAACAACAGTGTTAAAAAACTCCCTACTTGCCTAAGGGATACACAACATTTTATAAGCCAGATACAAAATACAGACCTCACAGATAAAGAGATTATTTTAGCTACAATGGATGTCCAAAGCCTCTATACAATAATACCGAAAAAGGAAGGCATTGAGGCTATAACTGAAATTTTGACAAATGATGACATGTATAACGGCCCGCCTATTCCATATCTTATGGAATGGTTAGATATCGCATTAACGTGTAATTACTTTAAGTTCGAAGATCAATTCTACCTACAAATCTCCGGTAAGGCCATGGGTGCAGCCATGGCACCAGCTTATGCCAATGGGTTTATGCATTGGTTTCGAGCATAAATACATCTTACCAGAGTACCAGCAGTATATAATTAAATACCTCAGATATGTGGATGACATCTTTATGATCTGGGAAGGAACATCCACTGCTCTTGAAGAGATCATAAAGTATATTAATGATCTTCCCATTCCAGTAGTGCTGACACTCTCTTGGCATAGTACCAGTATCGAATTCTTGGATGTCAAGATCTATAAGGAAGGCAATTAATTAGGGTTTGCATTATTCCGGAAACCCACTGATCGCAACACTTTGCTGGCTGCTACAAGCTTCCATCCACAACATGTGAAAGACTCTTTGCCTATCTCACAATTTTTAAGAGTCATGAGATACAACAGTAATCCAAATCGACGTGATCAGCAGCTTCAAGAGGTGTGGGACAGATTTCTAACAAGAGGATTTCATCCTCGCATTCTTAAGAATGCAAAAGAGAAAGCGTGGATTAAATTCAACCAAACTGATGTACCTCATTCCAATCAAAAAAAGAATATCTTTCTTCCACTTACTTTTAATACAGCTACCCCATTGATAAAAAAAAGTCTATATATAGACACTGGGATATTTTTCAGTGCAATCAGAACCTTCCTGACAGATTCAAAGTACACCCTACTATCAGTTATAGACGCAATCGTAATTTGAGAGACTTACTGGTAAAAAATGATCCTCGGCAGTGTTACGCCGCACCACCAAAAATTTATAAAAAGGGTTGTTACAGATGTAGTGGCTGCGTCACATGCAGTCATATGCTAATTGGACCGACATTTGTTCATCCACACAATGGAAAAAGAATTCCTATTAAACATTATATATCTTGTATGACCACACATGTCATATATATGATTACATGCCCTTGTGGACTTTCATATGTCGGTAAGACCGATATGACTTTGCGAGACCGGATTAGGGGACATCGGTCGGGGATCCTTACTGCATTTAGGGACCAAAGAACGGACAAACCGGTCGCAAAACATTTTCTTGCAATGCAGCACATTCTACCCACTTTAAGGTTTATCGCGATTGACCACATACCTGTCCAACCGAGAGGAGGAGATAGGTCTAAACTTCTTCTGCAGCATGAAGCTCATTGGATTTATCATCTAAATACAGTGACGCCCAAAGGACTTAATGAGAACTTAGTTCTTTCTATGTTTCTTTGAACACATTGAAGTTTCATTGAGCTTCACTTGCTCCTTGTTTTCAAAATGCAAGCATATGGTTTTAGCTAATGTGAATACATAGAGTGACAATCTGGTTAATCCTCAGATCGGTGCCTGTGTTTCTCTTTGGGTTTCCCTTTGGGTCTTCCTTAGACTTATTTTTTTACTTTGCTCGTTTTATTTGGGTTTTTTCGATTGAGTAGTCTGATTATCTTTTGATACATAGGTGGTTTTGTACTAGGTGTATGTATGGGAATTGGTTGCCAGCCAGTAACAATAACAAGGTGGTTATCCACATAATAACATTTGGTTATATAGGTGTTCACCATTCCCTACATTTTCCATTATTATATAAATATATATTGTATGCTCAGCTTTTGATGTAATTATCGATATAGTAACATGTTTTTCAATACTAATTTATTTTGTACTTATTGTACTAGTGATTATTAATGCTATAATTACTTTTGTTTCATGCTTTTTATTTCCATTTAGCCTATGTTATGTGCAGACTTGGTATCACTTTGTATACAGTACATTCACTATCTTTGCACATTTATTCAGGACTGCACTTAGGTCACTTTGCACATATGGTGTAGAATCTCTTTTGCTCTACATGGGGCTATTTGGATGCTTTCTTTGTTCCTCCTAATGTTACACTCTGCACTTGGAGTGTTTGGGACTTTGGTCGGCTTTCAGCCGCATGTATTCACTTTGTTGAGTTAGGTTGCTCGGCAACCCCGTCACTTACGTCATACGCATGACTGCACGTGGGTCTCTCACTTCCGGGTTGTTCAGTCCGGCGGCTGGTTCATCACTCTATTGGTAAGCTTATTTTTCATTTATGTATATATTGCCATTTACTTTTTGTGTCACTGTGATCTTGATAAAGACCCCAGGAGGGTCGAAACGTTGATCGGTGTGTACCTCACAGCTGATGTATTTTTTATGATACATTAAATCATTTTTTTTACACTAACTTGAAGACCCAGTGTGCTCCCTGGATTACATTTTCTGATATATATATATATATATATATATATACATACACACACTCACGTGTATTTATTTCATATATATTTAGGGTATTGTGGGAGGGGCTTATTATTTACTTACCTATTTAAGGGACACCCTTACCTGGCTCCATACCGTTCGAGGTCAGCGTTTGAATGAGATCCACTTCCGGGTTTATAGAGACGCCATTTTGGAAATACCTATGCTCCAAGAGGTCTCCTACTCTAGCTGTGTCCAGGAAACGAACTGCAGGGTTTTCCCGGTCAAACTGATCTTTCTTCTTCATTCATTGTCGCAGATTGAGTCCAGATCTCACGAAACCGTAAGTTGATCTAACCATCGCACCAGGCACAGTTCCATGGCGTCATAATGAGTCGGGTCCACACTTTACGGTTTCTTTAGTTTGTTTCACGTTTTTCTGGTACTTACCTTGTTGTTTCACTGTTTTGTGCAAAATCATTAGTTTTTTATCTAATGATCACACGTATTCCACTTGTTCCTACTCCTACTGTCATTTTACCCAACTCCCGAACGGGACGCTGTTCATCACATTGCCTATCATACATGGCTATACGTTTGTGCACATAAGCTCACACGAACGGCGGTTCAAGAGCACTCTCAATACTGACCTCTACAGGTCACCCCTCATCTCACATAATAGCAGAATAATTTTGTGGGATTTTCTGCCAAACACTCAGGGTTTACAACCACTGAGTGCGGTCACACACTCCCAAACGGGGAGATAGTCTGCTTTAGTCGTACGGCACATAGATTCAACTACTCATACGGCTAAACATTTCGTGCGCAAACACACAAAATACAGCATTTCGTTAATGTACCTACAGTATACTGACCCCTACTGGTCACTGATCATACAGCATGTTTCACAACTTTTTACAGGGATGTTACTATTACACGATTTGTGTTTTGAATTATCACCATATCTTGGTAGACTTCTGCCAGTCACGTTTTACCAATTTATGTCTCACGGTGTAGGTTTTAAACTCTTATTTAAACTTTAGATCATATGGTATCCCTTACTTATAGTATATACAGTCTCCCTATGAGAAAGGGGGGAAATGTTAGAGCATAAAAGTAAACCTGTTTGACAGAGCACTTTGTGTAGCGGATGGCCCTGGGCTGTCCTGAGAATTTCATGTATTTTAATGTGTTCGCGTAAAAACAGCAAGTTCTATGTATGTAATGTATTGTATTCGTCTGAATGTTAGGTAGTTTCATTCCCTTAGTTTATTCGAATGAAACTACCGAACAGTCAGACCTCCCCTGTGTGAAGTGTGTTCTCAGTTACCCGTTGCAACATTGTTGCCAACGGGTAATTGACAAGTTAAGTAGCCGTCCTTTGTTCTCGGGGGTGGCCGCCATTCGAAAAACTAACACGTGGCGGCAGCCATTTTAAAACTCCCGAACAGCGGTGTTTTGCCGTCGAGTGTCTGGAACTCAAATCGGACACTCGACTAGGCGAACACCGCTGAAACCTCCACAAGCCCGGTCCATTCGGTTCCTAACTACCGAATGGCCCCTCGTTCGGTAGATAGAAAGAACCGAACGAGGGGATTCAGGCGAACCCTCCCTAGCCTCTGTAGCTAGAGGTTTTTGTGCCATTTATTCCCTGACTCCAGGACCGACTGCATTCGGCTGTTTCACCCAGTGCAGTCGGTCATTTTATTCCCTCCATAAATTTCCCGAACCCCTGGTCTGATCTGGGTGATTTTTGGATATGTTGTTCACCCAGATCAGGGCTACCAGGGGATGTATGATTTAAAGTGGTACCCCTAAGTTTAGGGGTACATCCAGAAATGGGGGGAACTGGTGTCCTGGATAAGGGGATTATGATGCAGGCTGAGGGGAGGAGAGGTGTGGGAGGTTACCAGAGCAGGATTGGCTACTGTACTAATGAATGAAAATCCCTCCCTTGCATGGGAGCAGGCTTTAAAAGGCCACTGTGTGAATAAAGGGTTAGTTATGCTCCTGAAACTGTGTGTCGTCCAGTTATTGGGAATTGCTGTTGGGATGTCGCTGTTATTTTGCCCGCTGGATACTTTACCCTATGGATTTATAATTGCTTGTTCCTGAGTCTCCCTGGGATCTAAAGTGGAGATAGGCTGTGGAATACCAGCTCTCCGCTACACTTTGCTCTTTAACTTGCACGTAGTCAGGGCCGGATTGGGAATGAAAAGCAGCCCTGGAAAAAAAATTCCATACCACTCCCGTAATGCATCGCGCCAGCATGGTGCGCAGATATGGAAGCGGGAAAAAAACTGAAAACTATCACTCAAACATGAAAGAAAGCACTTATAGGGCTTCAAAATAAAGCAGAGCAGATTTATTGTAAGCAAACGCAGACGTGCATTTGCATATAATCCATGTTTCAGTCCAACTACCTTGATATATTAAGAAATGTTTGGTCATTTGGATTGAAATTGTGAATGTATGCTATTGCACAGCAGTAAAAAAATTATTTTATCTTGCTCATTTTGAAATAATGAGTGTGCTCTTCACTTTGGCCAACAACTGGATGATCTCCCATAGGAAAGCATTGGGAGGCTATTGCTTATGTGTGGCAAAACGCTGTGCTTCACTGCACCAATCAGCATCTCCTCATAGAGATACATTGCATCATTGCATCTCTACGAGGAGCATTCAGGACCTCCATGCAGAGAGTGTAGATGCTCACCATAGGTGCTGCACACTGTGCAGCACTGGACTAGAAAGCATCTCTAGTGGTCGTCTGAGTGACTGTCACTAGAGATGTGCCTAGGCAGCAATGTAAACACTGCCTTTTCTATGAAAAGGTAGCATTTACAGTGCTCAGCCTACAGGGACAGGCTATAGACACCATAACCAATAAATCAAACTGTAGTAGTTCTGGTGACTATAGTGTCCCTTTAATATCACGTCTTTCTCTCACCAGCCGACTGTGAGTTACAGGGAGAGCAGGAGACACAAGTGAAGTTTGTTTGTCTTTCTCCCCCAATCCCCTTTCACGTGTCTCTCAGTCCCAGCCCCTTTTTCTCTTTCCTGGGCCCCAGCACCTCTATTTGTATCTTTCCCCACAGTTCCTCTGTGTGTCTCATTCTCTCCTTCCCCACTCCCTCTGTGTGTCTCGTTTGTCTTCCTCAGCTCCTCTGTGTGTCTCCTGTTCCCCTTTCCCAATCCGTCTGTCTCTTTCCCACACACCTCTTTTATGAGTTTTTTTTTTTACTCCCCAGCCCCTCCATGTGTCTCATTACCTCACGGCCCTCCATGTGTCCCATTAGCCCCCCAGCCCTTCATGTGTCCTAATAGCCCTCTCTTCCAGTCCTCCATGTGTCCCTATAGCTCTCCCAGCCCTCCATGTGTACCTATGCCCCTCCCATCCTTCCATGTGTCTAGGGTGACCAGATTTTGAAAATATAAAAATGGGACACCCATTAGCGATACAAAAACCGCAAAAAAAACCCAAAAACTGAGAAATACATAAGTCTTTAACCTCTTCTTGGCCAGAAGTAGCTGTTACAGCTCATCCCCTTCCTGGTATTCAAATTAGTGTCTTTTCATTTACATTTTGTAGGAGCATGATCATTAGAGCACACACATACCCTAGACCAGGGCCATCGTAACAGCATAATAGCCCACTGGGCAAACCAATGCACTGGGGCCCTGACTATGCAATCACTCAAAGGAATAAAAATATAAATTATCAATAAAATGAGGCTTATATTTATTGGTACCTCCAACAAATACAATACTTACACACACAGACAGACTGCTGAATACACACACACCGCAAAAACACACACAGACTGCTGAATACACACATATAGAGACTGCGGAATATACACACAGACTGGTGATTACATGCACACAGACTGGTGAACGCGCCAGACTGGTTAACACGCACAGATTGGTGCACAGGCTGGTGAACACGCACAGACTGGTGAATACACACACACAGGCTGCAGTGAGGGGTGCAGTGTGTGTGTTCAGTGTGTGTAGGGGTTCAGTGTGTGGGGAGTGCAGTGTGTGTAGGGGTTCTGTGTGTGTAGGGGTGCGGTATGTATTTGGAGGGGGTGCAGTGTGTGTAGCGGTTTAGGGTGTGGGGGGGTACAATGTGTGTGTGGAGAGAGTGCCGTTTGTGTGTGGAGAGAGTGCCGTTTGTGTGTGGAGGGGTACTGTGTGCGTGATGGGGTGCTGTGTGCGTGGAGGGGTTCTGTGTGCGTGGAGGGGTTCTGTGTGTGTGAAGGGGAGCTGTGTGCGTGAAGGGGAGCTGTGTGCGTGAAGGGGAGCTGTGTGTGTGGAGGGGTTCTGTGTGCATGGAGGGGTGCTGTGTGTGTGTGAAGGGGTGCTGTGTGTGAGTGGAGGGGTGCTGTTTGTGTGTGGAGGGGTGCTGTTTATGTGTGGAGGGGTGCTGTGCGTGGAGGTGCTGTGTGTGGAGGTTCTGTGTGCGTGAAGGGGCTGTGTGTGCGTGAAGGGGAGCTGTGTGCGTGGAGGGTTCTGTGTGCATGGAGGGTGCTGTGTGTGTGTGAAGGGGTGCTGTGTGTGTGTGGAGGGGTGCTGTTTGTGTGTGGAGGGGTGCTGTTTATGTGTGGAGGTGCTGTGTGTGGAGGTGTTCTGTGTGCGTAGAGGGGTTCTGTGTGCGTGAAGGAGAGCTGTGTATGTGGAGGGGTTCTGTGTGTGTGGAGGGGTGCTGTTTGTGTGTGGAGGGGTGCTTTGTGCGTGAAGGGGAGCTGTGTGCGTGGAGGGGTTCTGTGTGCGTGGAGGGGTGCTGTGTGTGTGTGGAGGGGTTCTGTGTGCATGAAGGAGAGCTGTGTGTGTGAAGGGGTGCTGTGTGTGAAGGGGTGCTGTGTGTGTGAAGGGGTGCTGTGTGTGTGGAGGGGTGCTGTTTATGTGTAGAGGGGTGCTGTGTGTGTGGAGGGGTGCTGTTATTGGTGGGGGAAGGGGTGTAGTGTGTGTATGGGAGGGCTTATAGCATTGATATATATAAATAAAAAATAAAAAAAGCTTTATATTACCCCCTTCCCCCCTACCTTTGGTCAGGGGAGAGGGGGAACGGCTACGCTTCAATCCCTGGTGGTCCAGTGGTGGCGCGTGCTGTTCAGCCTGCAGCTCCCCTGGCTGCAGGCTGACTTCGCTCTCCTCCCACAAGAACAGCAGGCAGGTCGGAGCGTTGCCATGGTAACGCACGGTAACGCTCCAACCTGCCTGCTCGCGGGAGGAGCGTACTCGCTTCCTGTTTCCTGTCAGAATGGGTAGGGGAACAGAAGCTCTCCTACCGCGGTCTGCCTGCTCGGCCACGCTACATTCTGTGACTGGCAGGAGGGGACTGCATCCCCTCCTGCTGGTCACCCTGTAATTGCGGCCCGGGCTGGTGCACACTAGGCGGCCACGCACCGGCCCCCTAGTGTGCCGACCCACCAGGAAACTTCCTGGTATCCGGTGGGCCAGTCCGGCCCTGCACATAGTACACATATTAGGATAAGGATGGTATATGTCTATATTCATTACTTCATAGGTTGTTTTATCCATTCAGGTTACAGGTACTACTAAAGCCTAAACTGATTAATCAGTTCATAAAACCATACTTACCAGGTACGTACACCTGCTCACGTTGTATATATATATATTCTAATTTCCCCCAAGTATAGATATTAGCGTACTGGCAATTAGGGACTCTAGTGTCCAACAAGTATTCCTCTTTTTCCTCGGCTTTCATTCCCTTGGTTAGTGGTCCCACGAGGCCAACACCCCGCCTCACACTCGGAGGTATACACCTATCGGGCCACTCATAGCTAGTAGCCTCGCATAGTAACATAGAGAGGGCCTCACCTGTCACTCCCTTTCCTATTTTTCTGGTTACAGTCACCGAGAGGCTGACATCCCGCCACTACGTTCAGTGGCCACAAAAAATCCCCTTGCGCCATTGCATAGCTAGAGTCTCTTAAGCCACTTGGCAACTAGCCCAGAACTAAGAAATAATTGTTTTGCCACTTGACTTTATCTACCAAGCCAGTACGAGACCCCTGTTGTTCAAATAATAATGGTAATCTTCATGTTATTTAGTCTCAAGAAGGTGGCGAGGAATTTTCTCTACCTAGCACTCCGGCTAGATCTGGCACACCTTTGCAAAGAGGGAATATTGCTAGTCCAGCATCGATCAGATCCTGGACAATCCCCCGAATAACTACCGAGCTAAGGAAGCGACAAATCCCCTACTCAGCTACAGCATGGAAACCAGAACTTTTTAAGTCGTCGGTTCATTGTTACTCAGACAACCAAGCCACGTGCCATATCATCAACAAGGGCTGCTCATCATCTATAATGATCATGATATTTCTAAGGAAACTCACCTGGTTGGCAGCATGTCACAATTTCTTTTTAGTTTGTTTCCATGTACCTGGTGTTTGTAACATTGCTGCTGACAATTTGTCTCGATTTCAGTTCCAAGCATTTCATCAAGCGCTCCCTACAGCCGCTCAAGCAGCCACAGCCACCCAATCATTACAGAATCTAATCATGGATTAGACTTACTCATGCAATATAGCAGGGAATTATCCCAATTAGCACTCTTGTCCAATACTCGCAGGACGTATAACAGAGCCTTCACTTTGTTTAAAAGATTCCTGTTGGAACACAACATACATCAACCTTTTATCATGTCAACTATACTAGGTTTTGCTTCTTTTTGACATCTTAAACTTAAACTATCTCACAACACCATTAAATTATATCTGACAGGCATTCAACACCACATGCTAACCTTATGACCAAACAACCATAGCTTCATGTCATCATACCAGATAAAAAACATGCTCAGAGGTATTCAAAAATCAGTTCCCCCACGTCCTTCAGAGATTACCAATAGACAATCACCTTTTCCAATCCTTATCCGACCTATTAGATTTAAGACCATTTAATTCCAGTACCAACAAAGTAATTAAAAGAGCCATGTACATAGCTTTCTATGATTTTCTCAGGCCAAGAGAGTTTACCACTATTACCACAACTCAGACAACTTATCATCTTAAACGATCCCACCTTCAAAAACGCATGGATCACTACCTGCTGGCTCTACCACATTCAAAAACGAGTCAACACACACCAGCAGAGGCCAATTGGCACATTTATCCCTTACAGACACTCTCAAATGGACCTGTCAGGGTAATACTAGCATGAGTACCAACAGGGAGGCAGACCAGCATGCCCATACTCTGTAGATTGCAATGCCTGAAAAACAACATGCAAGAGTAGGCATAGATAGGAAGCTACACATCAACCGCAGACAGATAGGTCATATTGAAAGTGCCTCTCATTTGTTAATGTGAATCGATGCCGCACAAATTTGTTTCATATGGTGGGCGCTTAGTTTGCCTCTAGACCTGTGCGTATCATTCTCTATTGTTATATCGGAGATCTGCGTATCTCGACCGATCAATCGTTATGTTTTAAATCTGAAACCTGCGCGTTTCTCTGCACTCCACTTTTTTGAAACTCAGAAAAATTTCAATAAAAAGATATTTACAATATTTGCGGTTCTAGACCCCTACCTTCAACACCCCAATTCACAACCTTCACAGCCATTATTTGTATTACAAGGCTCAGTACTTACTACCTCTACCTTCATGAAACATGTTAAGTCTCTGTTAACCCAGCTAGGCCACAACCCTTCTAACTACTCAGGTCACTCCTTTTGTATAGGGGCGGCCTCCACAGCCTACAGTGCCAACTTACCGGTACACATTATCTAATCACTCGGCCGGTGGAAATCCTTCGCTTATACACGGTACATACCCAAACCAGTACAAGATATACGCAATGCATTTAAGGAAATGTCTGATTAATTTTGTACGTGTTATTGACTTTATTAAATCTTTGATTGATCACTTTTGCCCTCTGTATTTACAGGCCTACCGTTCTGGCACACCACAACCGACTTGCTCTTTTATACTATCTTACGCTTATACTTGGTCCTTACTCCTTATATGGCATGTGCCCCTAACACAATTATTAAGGCCGTTTGGCCTGTGATTGTTGGAGGGGCTTATTAATTTCTTATTATTATTTACTTACCTATTTAAGGGACACCCCTTACCTGGCTCCATACCGTTCAAGGTCAACGTTTGAATGACCCTCCCACTACTCCACATACTCAACACTTTTTTTCCCTTTCTTTTTCTCTTTTCTTTTCCTTTTTTACTCCTTGGTGGGCCCTCTTTATTTGCAGGCCTACCGCATCATCGATTCCAGTACACCACAACGGACCTGCTTTTTTATACTATCCTACGCTTATACTTGGTCCTAAACCAAATATATATATCTATATTCTATCTATCTATCTATCTATCTATCTATCTATCTATCTATCTATCTATATATATATATATATATTATATTATATTATATTATAAAATTATTAAAGCATTTTATAATATATTATGCATATATATGATTACATTATAAGTGTATTTTGAGATATATGTGTATATATCTCAAAGTACACTTATAATGCAATCATATATATGCATTATATATGTATATTATAAAATGCTTTAAATATTTTATAATATATTATACATATATAATATATGCATAATATATACATTTTATTATTATTTATTTATTTATTTTTACTTTTTAGCTGTCTGGGGGACTGCCTGACAGCTCAGACAGTCCCCCTGCTGGCAGCTCCATAGACTGTGTACGTCTGCGATTGTTAACGGCTGTTTTTTTTTTATGTTTTTTTTTGTTTTTTTTAAATTTGACAAATTTTATTTTCATGAAGTAACTGGGGTACAGAAGGAAAAAAAAGGGGTGAAGGGAGGATTTTTTATTTAATGTTTGGTGCCCCACCTATATTCTGTGGTGGCTGCACAATCCTGCCTAAGGACTTTACTTTTGTCAAAGCACTATTACGTGTATTTTGTGTCTGTGTCCCACCTATATGCTGTGGTGGCTGCACGATCCTGCCTTAACTATCTACTTTTTCCATTAGGCCTATTTACGTATACTCTGCCTGCGCTATTTGTATTTAGATTGATTTCTTGTGTGTGTGTATGTGTATGTATATATATATATATATATATATATATATATTTGTGGCATTGTACATATTTTGTTTTTGTATATTATATCCTTTGGCTTTCTTTAATACATATGTTCTTGTTTGCTTCATTGTGTCCTTGTATTTCTCTGCTAAGTTGGTTCCCACATTTAAAGGGACAGTGCTGTTGCAGGGCAGCATCCCTTCATGTCCTTACACTTAGGCAGTGTGGCACAAGGGTAGTAATGTTGAGGTACATGCGCAATCCTGACTCAGCAACCCACCTAAGTGTATTTATGTGTGGACGTTTGTGTGCCTCCATGGGAGAGTGGTGGCCCCGGTAGAGATATGGGTCATGTACTTGTAGTGCAGGGGTTTGCGCCTTTCTATAGGTTTTGTCTTTTCTATTGTGTCTCTTTTCCCTGCAGGGTGGTACCATTTACATATTTACTCTATTTCAGAATTCTATCCATGGTGCCCAAGAAGATTGAAAGGCTTTCCTTTGCGAAGCGGTTTTGGACGCCATGCCTTCATAAGTGTAGTACTGTTGGATTTTTAGCTAGTAGTTGGGTTTGGAGGGGAAAAGGGTTTGTTTCCATTGATTTGCAATACGATTCCACACTGCCATTTCTGTAATTGCCATTATACATTTTACATGCTTAAGGGTTGATCAAGGGTTGAACAATGCCTAGCGCTACATGTGAGGGTAATTGTTAACGGCTATTTTTTGTCGGACATATCCAGTATGTCCGCGGTTGGGAAGGGGTTAAATATCTTCATAGTGTGTGAACAGAATTTGGGAAAATAGGAGGCATTGTTATGGACTAATGTAATCTAATGTAGTACCCTTTGTCTAATACATATCATTGCTACATTATTAGCTGGGATTGGTGAGGTGTGTCACAGCTTAAAGGGATACTATGGGCACTAAGACCACTTAAGCTCATTGAAGTGATCTGGGTACAGTGTCCTTATTGCACTAAGTGCTGCAATGTAAAACAAACAGCCACTAGAGATGCTTCCTGGATGTTAACAGCCTTTTGGTCCGGTAACGCTCTGCAGGATGACCTCCAGCATCATCTATTTTCCTATAGGAAAGCATTGATTACATGCTTTCCTATAGGGAGGCCTAGGGCACGCACGGCACTCGCTGCGCATGCGCATTAGCACCCGTTTTTCCAGGGATATCAGAGGAGACAGAGCTGCAACCCAGCACCAAGGGACATCGGCGCTGTGATCAGGTAAGTAAATAAAGGGTTTTTATTTTTTTCAGGGTGTGCGAGGGAGATGGAGGGAACTATAGTGCTTTGTATTCCTGGCACTGTAGTATCCCATTAAGGAATGACAAAACAGGAGCATCTGCTATTCAGGTGTTTGAACTTATTGAGCACACTACCTACCATTCAGCTCTTTGGATAGAGTGTGTCACCTTATGTTACCTCTTGCACTGTATTTTAATTTGTATTTCATTTTTTTGCATGCACACCTGTGAATTCACATTTGAATATATTCGTTCTATTAATTTTTATTTTGGTATTTTTCTTTTAATTGGGGTTAATTTTAAATGAAGCAAATATTTGGCTGCCCTATCAAATTTTTATATATTTTAAGAATCTGTAAATAGTGCAACATTTGTTTTTTGTTTTTTTTGAGTTATAAGAATATTTAGCAAATATACTTTGTTGGCAATGAACATACATATAGAGAAGTAGTTGAAGTAGGGTTGACACGTGGGTTAAATCTCAAAGGAATTGCAATTTTGGGTGATTGGTAGGTCATCCAAATTCCATAACTCCAAAGTGCCATGTGTTTTTTGCTGTTAATCCAAAAGAAGGCAAAAAAAAACAGTTTGAAGCACAATTTTGCAACAAGCTAGGAAAAAAAATCCTTCTTGACCCCAGAATGGCAGTCAGATTTATCCTTGGATCAAGCAGTTATTACCCTAC
>OW240924.1:45449465-45459875 GCA_933207985.1 Pelobates cultripes | reverse complement strand
TGGTTTGTATTGGCCCCGAATATATTTGTATAATGTTATCATATCCCCTCTCAGGCGGCGTTTTTCTAAACTAAATAGGTTTACATTTGTTAACCTTTCTTCATAGCTGATATGTTCCATTCCTTTTATTAATTTTGTAGCCCGCCTCTGCACTTTTTCTAGTGCCATAATATCCTTCTTTAGAACAGGTGCCCAAAATTGCACAGCATATTCAATATGGGGTCTTACCAGTGATTTATAAAGAGGCAAAATTATATTCTTGTCCCGAGAATGAATGCCCTTTTTCATGCATGACAATACCTTACTGGCCTTGGCCACTGCTGATTGACATTGCACATTGTTGCATAGTTTGTTGTCTATAACAATTCCCAAGTCCTTTTCATGTGTTGTTATCCCTAATTCGCTTCCATTAAGGGTATACGTTGCTTGTGTATTCTTTACGCCGAAGTGCATAACTTTGCATTTTTCAACATTAAATTTCATCTGCCATTTGAGTGCCCAGTCCCCCAGTCTATCTAAGTCCCTCTGCAGCAAAGTAATATCTTGCTCACATTGTATTGTTTTACAAAGTTTGGTGTCATCTGCAAACACTGAAACATGACTTTCAATGCGGTCTTCAAGATCATTTATAAACATGTTAAATAGAAGGGGTCCCAGAACAGACCCCTGAGGGACACCACTTGCCACCTCTGTCCAGCTTGAAAATTTACCATTAATGACAACTCTTTGTACTCTGTTTTTAAGCCAATGTTCTACCCAAGAACAAGCATTTTCATCTAGACCGATTTCCTTGAGTTTGAACACTAATCTATTGTGTGGAACTGTATCAAATGCCTTGGCAAAATCCAAATAGATCACATCCACGGCAACACCCTGATCTATACTTCTACTTACTTCTTCGTAGAACGCAATCAAGTTAGTTTGACATGACCTGTGCTTCATAAAACCATGCTGATTTTTGCTGATAACCATGTTCTTCTCAAGGAATTCTTGAATATTATCCCTTAATAACCTTTCAAATATTTTACCAGCCACAGAAGTTAAGCTCACAGGTCTATAATTTCCAGGCAAGGATTTTGAACCCTTTTTGAATATAGGAACCACATCTGCCTTCCTCCAATCCTCCGGAACACTTCCTGAAAGAAAAGAATCTTGAAAGATTAAAACAGAGGTTCACTTATTTCTGCACTTAGTTCCTTAAGTACACGTGGATGGATACCGTCAGGCCCTGGAGCTTTGTTTATATTTACTTTCTTTAGTTGCTGCAGCACCTTGTCTTGAGTTAACCAATTACAATTATTCTGCAAGTTTTTAGTAGCAATCATTTGCACATCTATTGCCATGGGTTCTTCCTTAATATATACGGAGGAGAAATAGTTATTTAAAATTCCTGCCTTTTCCTGGTCTTCATTAATTAACACCCCCGTTTCAGTTTTTAGTGTACCTACACTTTCATTTTGTTTTTTTTTAGAATTTATGTACTTAAAAAATGCTTTGGGGTTGGTTTTGCTCTCTTCAGCTATCATTATTTCATTTTGAAGTTTAGCAAGTCTAATTGCCTTTTTGCACGCATTATTTGCATCCTTATATCTTTTATAAGATGCATCTGATTTGTCCGATTTAAATGCTTTAAATGCCCTTCTCTTAGTTGTAATCTCTTGTTTTACTTCTCTACTAAGCCACATTGGTTTTAATTTGTTTCTTTTATATTTATTTCCCAACGGTACATACTGAGAAATGTACCTTTGTAATATTTGTTGGAAGATGATCCATTTATCCTCAGTGTTCTTTTCACTAAAGAGTTTATGCCAGTCAATATATTGTAAAGCTTCCCTTAACTTATTAAAATTGGCCTTTTTAAAATTATATGTTTTAGTATTTGTAACGGACCGTTTTGCACACAAGGGGTAAAAACCGTTTAGGCGATCGGCCCCCTTTCCAGAGATCCAGGCACAGCTACTGCAGAACACCAAAACTCACGAACTGGATACAAAATAGCACTCCAACTCCCGAACTGGAACCTCCCAAATAGCTGCTAGCAGACGAACAGGAAAAGCAGACGAACAGCTTACACTCCTGGCAATCAGTCTCTAACAGCATACAGTGAATCCCCCCAAGAACGAGACAAGGCTCCGTGTTGAGGGTCAAGCAGTGGTCTGAGGTGCTGGCACACCCAGCCTGGTTTTTATTACAGTCTTGCAAATACAGGACCGCCCACAGGGAGGTATAAAACAACCAATCACATCACAGTTACATCCCACATATTCCCTCCCCTTATCCTGAGAGGAAACTCAATTATACATACAGTTAAAACATACTTTCTACCCAACTTTCATAACTCTAAAACCATACATCACATTCACATAAAATTACATATTCACAATCAATCCATTCAGGGGAACAACATATTAAAAAATGGCATGAATCAGACCAGGGGTTCAAAAGTTAGTAAAAAGTCCTTTGTGACTAAATGAAGCATGGCTTTCTGGCCCAAACCAGTTTCAGAGTCTTCTATCCTGGAGAGTAATTCAATTATCTCCCAGGACAGACACAAGACTCCATTAAGCACATGGTTGCAAAAAGACACAAAGACAGTAAAACACTTTAAAATACATAAAGTTACATTTTACACATAACACACAGACATTTCACATATCCCCAGATAGCTCAGGTCTGAGCGCACATTATTAAGTGAATGGCGCTCGGACCACACAAATACAGTTTAATCGCCATGGAGCCAAAGTCTTTACAGTCAGTTTCATACGAATGGGCTCCATGGGATTCCTATCTGGGGTATAACACATTCAAACAAATCTACTGAACCCCAGGCAGAAAAGCACGAATACAGCTTTTCTGCAGGCAAAAATAAAGTCTTTAAAAAGGGGGCCATAGTCCAAAGGCAGCAGGCGAGCAACCAGGCTTCTCCAATGCAATGTGGCGAGATTGGTCTCGTCACAGTATTCCCCATGTGCTTTTGTTTTTTTGAGTTTATTTCAAAGGACACTATATTGTGATCACTATTTCCCAAGTGCTCACCTACTTGAATGTTGGTCAAAAGATCAACGTTGTTTGTTAAAACCAGGTCCAGACAAGCATCCATTCTAGTTGGTGCTTGTACAAGTTGTGACATGAAGGTGTCATTTAACAAGTTTAAAAACCTAATTCCCTTTGCTGAGGCACTAGTCCCTCTGTCCCAATTTATATCCGGGTAATTAAAATCTCCAATAATTAAAGTGTTACCCAGATTTGCAGCTTTCTCAATTTGCTCAAACAGCTGTTGTTCCTCGTCAATATTAACATTAGGTGGTTTATAACATATCCCAACCAATAGTTGGTTTCCCTTCTTTTCCCCCAAGCAGAAATTTACCCATAAAGCTTCCACATTACCCGGGGTCCGCTACAGAGATATTGCCAAATTCATCTAGGATAGCAATTAGCGGTGTAGTTGAGGACAATAGATTTTTCAATGAAAGCATAATGTCATCCATAAATAGGCCAATTTTGTTCTTTGTCTCCCACCATAATACCTTCAATCTGTGCACATTGTCTTATGATTTCCGCCAATGGCTCCATTGCCAACACAAATAAAAGCTGCGACAATGGGCTTGTACCATTAGACAATGAAAAACTTTCTAACATGAAACCAGAGGTAGAAACTTTGGCTATTCGATTAGAATATAATGCAAATACGGTCCCAATGAAAGGGTCCGGCAAGCCAAATATTGACATAATTTTCCAAAAATATTCCTAGTAGATTCAATTAAATGCATTCTCTGCATCTAAAGAAAAAAGCAAAGAAGGTGTGCATCCCAACTTTATTTGCTGAATTAGATTAATGTATCTTTTTTTTTTCTATCCTGGGCCTGACGATCTAAAACAAAGCCAATCTGGTCATTGTGAATCAGTGAAGGAAAAAATGTTAATAATTGAATTGCCAAAACTTTGACATATATCTTTGTATCATTGTTGATTAATGATATTGGCCAAAAATTTGAACAAGCATTTGGCCCTTTACCAGGTTTAGGCAATGTTGTGATTTGAGCGCACAAATTTTCCTCCGGCATTACACCATTTTTCTAATATTGGTTAAATATCCCAACTTAAATATCCCAACTTTATTTGCTGAATTAGATTAATGTATCTTTTTTTTACTATCCTGGGCCTGATGATCTAAAACAAAGCCAACCTGGTCATTGTAAATCAGAGAAGGAAAAAAATTTAATAATTGAATTGCCAAAACTTTTACATATATCTTTGTATCATTGTTGATTAATGATATTGGACAAAAATTTGAACAAGCATTTGGCCCTTTACCAGGTTTATGCAATGTTGTGATTTGAGCACACAGATTTTCCTCTGGCATTACACCATTTTTCTAATATTGGTTAAATAGGGGATTAATATACTGGAGAATGTCCTGTAATATAACATTGTAAAACCATCAGGAGCCCTCTCAACTGGAATACTATTAATCGTATTTAAAATTTCAGTTTGGGAGATGGGTGAGCTCAGAGAGGCCAAATTATCTTTTGAAATTTGTTTCCCCAGGATTTTATCCAAGAATGAACATATTGTTTTACAGGTGGGTTGAATTACAGTAGGGTTTATAGCCACATTGTATAATTTGTATAATTTTTATAATAATTAGCAAAGGTATAATTAATTTTATTAGGATTAGTTGTTTTGATACCATCATCAGTTATTAAATGTTCAATTCTTGTTTGGGAAATTTTATGTCCGGAAGTGATGAGGCCTTGTTTCCCTTTGAATAAAATATTAGCTTTAGTTTCCTTTACATCAGGCCATATGTTCTAATTGAATTGAGTTTATTTTATTTTTAATTTCTATAATTTTTTGTGCTGAGAGACGAAGATGGATCAAGTTTGTTTTTCAGATTTAAATTCTAAAGCTCTTTTTTAAAAATTTTAGGTTTTTAGATATGTTCTTCTTCAAATATAAATCCCTTTGAATAAAATGTCTGCTTATAACTGCTATATGGGAATTCCAAAGGGAAGAATCAGATACATTTGGATTCAAATTTTCTTCAAAGTAATTCTTTAAAGTTTTTTCTGCTAAATTTTTATTTTCCAAATCAGTAATGAAGTAATCAATAAGTCTCCGAGATCTATTTGGGTTTGTTTGAAGAGATTCATCTAAATGTAATATAATAGGGACATGGTCTGACCAATCTATATCTAGAATTATAGTTTTTTTATTATATTATTAATTGTCTGTTCATTAGCCAAGAACCTATCATTACGAGAATACATGTTAAAAGATGTTGAATAGTATGTTTAATCTCTAAGCTTTTTTGAGTTGGATTCTCCAACAATCAAACATGCCTTGGGAAAATAAGTATTTCGAAACATGAATTTGCCAATTTTTCATTTTTGTACTAATTTTCTCTAATTATGTCCCGTTCGCAATCTAAAATAAAATTTGTGTCACCTCCAATTATTACTTTACTGGTGGAATTTTCTAAAACTCGAGAGATTATTTTTTTAAAGAATTGAAATTTACCAGAACCAGGGAAATACACATTTGCAAGGATATAATCCACCTCATCAACTTTGCCTCTTCATATTATAAATCTACCCTTTTTATCTATTTTTACTTCTTCAATGTTACATGCTACATTTTTATGAAAAAAGATTGATATTCTTTATGTAGAGCCAACAAATTCCACAGCGCTTTACAGTGGGTGGACGAACAAACATGTAGTTGTAACCAGACAAATTGGACACACAGGAACAGAGGGGTTGAGGGCCCTGCTCAATGAGCTTACATGCTAGAGGGAGTAGGGTAAAGTGACACAAAAGGTAAGGATAGTATAAGACTAATGACAGTTGCAAGAGAGAAATCAGTCGGGAGCTATTAACAGTTTAATTGATACGCTTTTATTAAGAAGTGGGTTTTTAATGATTTTTTGAACGGAGGAGGGAATTGAGTTCCACAGGAATGGTGCAGCCCTCGAGAAGTCTTGAAGGCGAGCATCATAGGTAGGAGTATGGACAGAAGATAGGCGTAAGTCTCCAGCAGAGTGTAAGGGCCTAGACGGGACATACTTGTGTATTAGGGAGAATAGGTAGGTGTGAGCAGCATTATGTAGAGATTTGAAAGCAAGAACTAGAATTTTAAATTGAGCCCTATATCTTACAGGAAGCCAATGAAGGGACTGACAGAAGGGTGAGGCGTGGGCGGTGCGGGCGAACAGGAAGATGAGCCTCGCCACCGCATTCATTATGGACTGTAACAGTGCAAGTTGGGAGCACGTAAGACGACTGAGAAGCAGATTACAGTAGTCAAGGCGAGAAAGGACAGTGGAATGGACCAGCACCTTAGTCGCAACTGGCGTTAAGTAGGGTCGGATGCACACAATGTTTTTGGAAGCGGCAGGATTTGGCGATAGACTGAACATGAGGCATGAAGGAGAGGTAGAAATCAAAGAGAACACCTAGGCAGCAAGTCTGTGTGGTGGAGCTGATGTTAGCACCGTTGATTTGGAGGGAGACAGACACAGGAGTAGCATCACTTGAGGGAGGAAAGACCAAAATTTATCTTCCCTGATTGTAGAAATCTTGTCAGTAAAGTGAGTTGCAAAGTCTGAGGCGGTCAAGTTAGTAGGTGGAGGAGGAGCAATAAGGTGAAGAAGAGAGTTAATTGTGTGAAATAGTCGTTTGAGTTTGCGGTAGAGTGTGGTTATGAGGGTATTGAAGTAATTTACTTTTGCAGAGGAAAGAGCCAAGCTGTATGAGCGCAGCATAAATTTATAGTGGAGAAAGTCAGACACACAGTGAGACTTTCTCCATCAGCGTTCAGCAATTCTGGAGCATTTTAGGAGATATCGAGTCAGCTTGGTGTGCCAAGGTTGCTGCGTTTAAATGTAGGAGGTGCCATGATGTCTAGTTGAGAAGAGAGGGTGGAATTGTAGAAGGAGGTTGCAGAGCTAGGACAGGTGAGGTTTGAGATAGGTAGAAGTAGAGTTTGGAGATTAGTGGAGAAATGCTCTAGGTCAAGACATTGGAGGTTTCTGTGAGGTTGATGTTGGTATGCCGATGTCAAAAGTCAGCAGATGGTGGTCAGATAGAGGAAAAGGAATATTGGATAGATTAGATGCAGTACAGAGATTGGTGAAGGCAAGATCAAAAGTGTTTCCCGCTGTATGGGTTGCTAAATTGGACCATTGTAAGAGGCCAAAGGAGGAGGTTACAGAGTGCAGAGGAGAGGCATCAGTGCAGTTGGGGTTGTTGATTGGGATATTGAAATCCCCAAGTATAAGGGAAGGAGTGCTAGATGAGAGGAAGCCAGGAAAAAAAAGTGCTCTATGAATAGCCTAGGATGACCGGGGGAGGGGGAGGGCGCGGGAGTTGATGATAACAAATTTTAAAGGAGTGGATTTAAATGGGGGGGTTGACAATTCTTAAAGGAGTAGGTTTTATTAAAAGGCGGACAGTGTGAATTTCAAAACAAGAAAAGGATAGGGCAGGGGGAGTTATGGTTGGTTGAAAGGTACATTGAGGGGAGAGAATGATGCCTACACCACCTCCTTTACAGTTGAGTCTGGGAGTGTGAGAGAATTGTAGCAAACCAAAACATAAAGAGGCAGGAGTAGCGCTATCAGAGGGGGACAGCCAAGTCTCTGTAAGTCCAAGAGAAAAAGTTGTGTATGGCTGTTGAGCTTAAATTACTGCAGACGGAGCGGGCATTCCAGAATGCACACTGATTGTTGGTAAATTAGGGTAAAGGGCAGGGTATTGTAATGAGGTCTGTGGAGTTTCTGGTTTTCTTAGTGTGTGTAGTGTGTGTAGAGAAGGTGAGGGGCCCTGGATTGGGAGAGACATCACCAGCTGCTAGAAGTGACAGGAGGTGTGAATGGGTTTTGTATGCATGGGGTCTAGGATGAGATCGATTGTGGGTAGGAGTGAGAGAGTAGAAAAATGAGTGCAATGCAGTGCATGAGATAAGAGAAGGGGGGAGTGTAGCAGGGAGGGACATATGTAAATGTAAATGGGGGGGATGAGTGAAGTGGGTATAAGGAGAATTTTTTATACTGAGGGAGAAGGAGGAAATAAAGAGAGGAGAAGACAGATCATTGCTAAACTGGGAAAAAGTAAATTGAAAATAATTGGAATATCAAGAGCAGGTGGAGGTAGGGTAAATATTAAGTTTTATGGGTTAAGAAAGTGCAGGAGTGTACTAATAGGAGGCAGTGTGTATACCTGTTATATTTACTGATCTAAAATGTGGGTGTGACAGACAATCTATAAATGTAATAATGAGCATGGGGTGGGGGGGGGGTGGCGGGTATCAGACTTTCTTACAGCAGTATTGGGGCTTGATAATTCTGAAATCAGGCTGTTGAATAGAGATATGTGAGGGTCAGATAGGCTTGCAATAAAGGTGAGGGAGTGGGATATGTATCAAGGCGCTTTCAAATAAAAACAAACATATCAATAAAAGAAGGTAGGGGTGAGAGGTTAGTCAGAAATCAGAGGGGAAATAGAGGAATGCATATAGGTGAATAAAACTATTACATGCAGGGCTAGCTAAACTACACTTTAGCATGACAGACAAGATATAAAGGCAAGAAAATATACAATGCACACAGGATATATAAAATAAAATAAATGTACAGGTTGGCTAAATTAAATATAAATGATGCTGTAAATCAGTTTGACTAAATAATTGTGAATCGTGTATTACTACCAGTGAAATCTGCGAGCTATCCTAAACAAACTACCAAATGATCATGCGAGAATAGACTAACATTCATTTGGCAGTTTGGAAAAGTATTTTAATAGATAATCAATAAATCATAAATTATTATTAACATATAAAAATGGATTGTATAGACAATGACTATGACAATGACTACAATTATAATATAGACAAAAAGATAAGATAGATCTTCATTACATTATATTTTTACTTTTGGTCTGCTATGTGTTCGCATGTTTATAGGAAGAGTCGTTCAGTAGTTTAAGATAGCTTTACTATTATTTTCATATGAACAAAATACAGAGTGGTCTATAAAAGACCATAAGCATTCGACACAATTACAAGCGAATGCAGTACAATTTCCCCAGCCTACTTAACCTAATAGTCATTCAGTAGTTTTTCAATGGATTTCACCCAGTGTTATGAATTTGAAATTATTTAATTGAATGCAATATACCTAATAAGACAGGAGGCTTCGTATTTGCTTTACTTCCTTTACTGTATCCTCCTAGCAACAAAGAAATAATTAACAGTTTGAACAAAAGAACACAACTAGTCAGTGATATGTGGCTGTGAGACTCCTCCCAATTCCTCTTTCTTTGCTGCTTGCCTCCCAAGTGAGTCAATTCTGATTACACTGGCCTTGTTTTTTTTTTTTATATATATATCTAGGTATATTTTATCCATTACTATTCATATATTTGATGTACCCTTTTTAATTATATTTATTATACTTAATCCATTTGTTATATTTATCTATATTTCATTGCTGTTTTTTAACCCCTGGGGCCGACCTTTGTCGGCCCACAGGACCTATGCCCCTCATTTGGGGTCCTCAGCACCCCTTGTACTCCCTGCTCTATCCTTGAAGTGTACCCTTCCTTGGCTAAGTAATATACCCAAAAGTCAACTGTTTAGAATAAAGAGGAATTGTATGGAAATGAGCACCTTTATCGAACAGAGACAAAAAACTAATTCAGGATTTTAGAGATTGGGGGTACTAGGAAGAAATCCTGGAAGGGCCCATTAAAGAGGCACACTTCAAGGAGAAAGCAGAACTGCTAAAATATAAACAAGATAACAAGGAATTTAACAGTGACATACCTTTTCTATGCCACTACTCGGGGAGTCAAAAAAGTTAGGCGTATCATTAATAATTATTATACAAACTCTGATACACACGCTCACTACAGACAAGCTCACTGATGTGCACAGACTCTCCCTACAGACAAGCCCATTGACACACACATGCTCCCTACAGAAGAGCTCACTAACACACAGATTCACTACAGACAAGCTCACTGACACACACACGCTCACTACAGACAAGCTCACTGACACACATATGGTCACTACAGACAAGCTCACGATCACACACATTCTCACCACAGACAGGCTCCGACACACCCATGCTCCTTACAAACAAGCTCACTAACACGCGCACACACACATATGATCCCTACAGACAAGATCACTGACACACATACAAGCTCACTCACTAGCAGGCGCACACACACACACAGGCTGACAGCCACACACACACAGGCAGACAGCCACACACAGAGGTAGACAGTCACACACACACACACACACAGGCAGGCAGACAGCCACACACTCACACATACACAGGCAGACAGTCACACACAAAGGCAGTCACACACACACACACACACACACAGTCACACACACACA
>OW240924.1:45380466-45449365 GCA_933207985.1 Pelobates cultripes | reverse complement strand
AGTGAAAAAAGTTTTTTGTTTTTAAATCCAAGCTATTGTGACACCAGATGTAATTGGTGGCACTGACTGGAGAAATGGGCACTGTGAGCCTGACACAGAAGCTGGCAGCAGTGGCAGACAACTAAGTAACTGCAATTACATTATAGAAAAAAAAATCAAAAAAAAGCATACCCTTATCCTAACCTAGCTATGCTTTTCCCTATCTTATGAACAGCAGCTACACTTTCCCTCCTCTTACTAAGCATGCAGCTTGAGAATGAATCTAAAATGGATGCTGTCCAGTAGGTGGGAGGGTCTGCTAGGGAGGCTGTGCTGCTAATTGGCTGGAATGTGTCTGCTGACTGTGAGGTACAGGGTCAAAGTTTACTCAATGATGACGAATAGGGGGCGGGTCGAACCGCGCATATGTTCGCACGCCGTGGCGAACGCGAACATGCTATGTTCGCCAGGAACCGTTCGCCGGCGAACCGTTCGGTACATCACTATCCCTGAATAACTTTTCAAATATTTTACCAGCCACAGAAGTTAAGCTCATAGGTCTATAATTTCCAGGCAAGGATTAGGAACCACATCTGCCTTCCTCCAATCCTCCGGAACACTTCCTGAAAGAAAAGAATCTTGAAAGATTATAAACAGAGGTTCACTTATTTCTGCACTTAGTTCCTTAAGTACACGTGGATGGATACCGTCAGGCCCTGGAGCTTTGTTTATATTTACTTTCTTTAGTTGCTGCAGCACCTTGTCTTGAGTTAACCAATTACAATTATTCTGCAAGTTTTTAGTAACAATCATTTGCACATCTATTGCCATGGGTTCTTCCTTAACATATACAGAGGAGAAATATTTATTTAAAATTCCTGCCTTTTCCTGGTCTTCATTAACTAACACCCCCGTTTCAGTTTTTAGTGTACCTACACTTTCATTTTGTTTTGTTTTTTAGAATTTATGTACTTAAAAAGTGCTTTGGGGTTGGTTTTGCTCTCTTCAGCTATCATTATTTCATTTTGAAGTTTAGCAAGTCTAATTGCCTTTTTGCACGCATTATTTGCATCCTTATATCTTTTATAAGATGCATCTGATTTGTCCGATTTAAATGCTTTAAATGCCCTTTTCTTAGTTGTAATCTCTTGTTTTACTTCTCTACTAAGCCACATTGGTTTTAATTTGTTTCTTTTATATTTATTTCCCAACGGTACATACTGAGAAATGTACCTTTTTAATATTTGTTGGAAGATGATCCATTTATCCTCAGTGTTCTTTTCACTAAAGAGTTTATGCCAGTCAATATATTGCAAAGCTTCCCTTAACTTATTGAAATTGGCCTTTTTAAAATTATGTTTTAGTATTCCCCGTGTGCTTTTGTTTTTTTGAGTTTATTTCAAAGGACACTATATTGTGATCACTATTTCCCAAGTGCTCACCTACTTGAATGTTGGTCAAAAGATCAACGTTGTTTTTTAAAACCAGGTCCAGACAAGCATCCATTCTAGTTGATGCTTGTACAAGTTGTGACATGAAGGTGTCATTTAACAAGTTTAAAAACCTAATTCCCTTTGCTGAGGCACTAGTCACTCTGTCCCAATTTATATCTGGGTAATTAAAATCTCCAATAATTAAAGTGTTACCCAGATTTGCAGCTTTCTCAATTTGCTCAAACAGCTGTTGTTCCTCGTCAATATTAACATAAGGTGGTTTATAACATATACCAACTAGAGATGTCGCGAACTGTCTGCGAACTTCTCGCGAATGGTTCGCCACGGTTCGCCATGGTCAGTTCGTGGCGAACTCCGGTCAGCTGACACATCCCAGCCAATCTCTGGCAGACCCTCCCTCCCAGACCCTCCTACTTCCTGGACAGCATCCATGTTGAAGGCAGCTTCAACATGGATGCTGTCCAGGAGGTGGGAAGGTCTGGGAGGGAGGGTCTGCCGGAGATTGGCCGGGATGTGTCAGCTGAACGGAGTTTGCGGCGAACCGTTCGCGAGAAGTTCGCGGACGATTCGCGACATCTCTAATCCCGACCAATAGTTGGTTTCCCTTCTTTTCCCCCAAGCAGATATGAGTCACCAGGCTGAGAAAGGAGATATATTGATCTCATTGTAAATTCAAGGAGGGCTTTCTCAAAACCAGAGCCGGACACCCAGGCAAAAACAAGAGTGCCTTCTGAGCCTGGGCCCTAGGTGGCTACCACCTACCCTAATTTGTAATCTGGCTCTAACACCAACACAGGAGTATGTAATAGGTATTTAAATATTCTCTGTTTTCTCTCATTATTAATTACACTTCTCATGTGTTTTTCTTCTCCAAATAATTTGATCTTGTGAGCCCGAAACACACTTATAAAATCATAATAGAGAATAATACACAGTACAGGGTGCGCAATGATAAACATCAGACACACAGTAAGTGATACTTATGTCAAGGATGACCTGATGTTTTACCTCTGGTTTATCTCCAAGATTTAATAGCTTACATAGCATAACACTTTATATATAAAAAATGTAATGGGTCACTCACACTTTCCAGAGCCACGTTTAGCAGGCCCTGGCTATGTTGGCTTGTCTGCAAATAAGATAGCTGCAGTAGAATCTTGGTCCTGTAGTTTCTATTCCTCCACAAATGTAACACATGGAGTCTCAGTAGGTGTCAGGTAAACTTTACTGCGACCAAAAAACAAAATACAGGAATAACCCAAAAAATATGTAGCAGCAATACAAAGATCCATATAATGTCCAATAAGGCACAACGAGTTTCAACCATATAGGTCTTCCTCAGGTGCATAATCCATCCTTCCCTCTGTTCGTTTTTATAGTGTTATAATTGCTTGGTGGGTTTTGGTGCCATTTTTTCAAAGATTCTGATCACTTTGTGGTTTCGTTCTCATTTGCGTTGGGCGTCATCACGTTATTTAGTTCCGGGTACATGCCCTCTGAACTTCCGTCTGACGTTATTGCATGTGCATGATGATGCACGTGCGTCCCTCTGTGGTGATTCTTCATATTATAAACTTCAGAAGTCATTAGAAGCATCGTCCGCTATCTTGTTTATGGGAAAAAGTGCATGGCGCATTTATACATATCTAACAGTGCCATTAATTGCTAGAGTTGCTTTTAGTTATATTAATATATATATATATATATATATATATATATATATATATATATATATATATAGAGAGAGAGAGAGAGAGATTTATATATATATATATATATATATATATATCTTGGATCTTTATTAAATAAAAACAAATATCACATATTAAAAGAATATAAATCACACATTAAAAGTAGATATACATTTTATATGTTTATTAAGATTTCATCTGAAAAAGGAGAGACATAAATTAATAACCGAATAGGAGAAACATGAATAAAATAGGGGAGATAGGGGAGAGGGAGTTCATTCCCTAGAATTTCACAATAAAAAACAGAAAATATACATTACAAACTCACTAAAAATATACATATATTATAAAAAATAAGTTAAATTAGAACTGCCATTTCAAATTCCACATTGAGTCCATTTGGAGACAAAGCATCTAGATCAAATATCCACTTCATCTTAAATTTTCTCAATGTGGACTCCAAACTGCCACCTCTCCAATGTCTCTGTATAATCTGAATTCCAAAGAATTGTAGATTGGTGGGGTCACTGTTATAGCATGTTAAAACATTCTGGGACACATTATGATTAAGGTTACCCGTCTTTATGTTGTAGATATGCTCACCCAAAGAATGTATCCTTGTTTTGAGGCATCTGAAGGTCTTTCCTATATATTGCAAGCCACAAGGACACGTGAGCATATATAACACATTCTTTGAATGACAGGTAATCAAAGATCTAATCTGGAACTTCTCCTGTCCTGAAGAGGATTTAAAATGATCAATCTATTTTATTTTTTATTTTCCATTTTTGCATCCCATACAGCTTCCACAATAGTGGAACCCTGGCGTTTGGTCTCTGTGGGTACTGATAAAATCTATATTTTTAACGTCAATAAAACTGGAAGTTAAGATTTTTTTTAAATTACGTGCCCCTCTAAAAATAACTTTTGGTTTATCTTCCAGAAAGGCTATTAATTTGGAGTTTTGTGTCAAAATATGTCTATTTTTCTTAATAAAGTGTCTAAGTTTCTTATGATTGTTGTTGCAATAAAAAATCAAAAGAACTTTCTCTGTCTCCATAATGTCGTTTCTAGGTTTGTATTCCTATAGATTTTCTCTATCTAATTCTCCAACTTCTCGGATATTGGCATTAAGACTATTAAGTGAATAACCTTGTTCAAGGAGTTGGTCCTTCAAGAGGTTAGTCTGCGTGTTAAACTGAGTAACGTCTAAACAGTTTTTCCTCAACCTGAGGAATTGCCCTTTAGGAATATTATCCAGCCATGGGTGGAAGTGACAGTTATCTGTATGATTATAGCTAGAGTTGAGCGAACCCGAACTGAAAAATTTGGGTTCGTATCGAACATTAGGTTTTTTGGATCCCGGACCCGAACACGGACATATTACTGTATGTTCAGGTTGGAGCTCGGAGTTCGACAATTTAATGACGCATTTTGAAAGGCTGCAGGGCAGCCATAAATAAAAAATGGGGGGAAACTCAAACCCCTAGTCACCCCCCTGCCCCAAAAAATTACCCCTACCAATCCCCCTCATCCTAAAAATAATGAGGGGGGACCCTTGTCTAAATACCTGTAAAAAAAAAAAAACAACAACTTACCATTTGATGTCTTCTTTCTTCTAAAATCTTCTTTTTTAAGCCCCCCAAAAAATCCAGAATAACCGACACACTTTAAAAAAATAAATAAAAAAAAGAGCGCAAAAAAAAAAAAGAATCCTTCTTCACCCATGGAGGGCTCTGTGCAGACTGAGCTCTGCAGAGCGGGAGAAGGCTTATAAAGCCTTACCCCGCCCTACAATTAGGCTCAGAGCACTCTGATTGACTGACCGTTAAGTATCTACATTTACCTGTTACTGCACTCTGATTGGTTGGCTTGAAATCCACCAATCAGAGTGCCCTGTGTCATTTACACAGTGTGGGAAAGTTCTTTGGAATTTTCCCATGCTGTGTAAAATGACACAGAGCACTCTGATTGGCTGAATTTCAAGCTAACCAATCAGAGTGCTCTGTGTCATTTTACACAGCGTGGGAAAGTTCTTTGAATTTTTATTTATTTTTTCTTCTTCAATGTAGATTTCCAAATCTAAGAAACAAATTTTATGTTAATTAACCTCATACGTTAGTAGGATATTCTATTACTATTTAAAAAAGATAAAAAATCTAAAACCGAAGCCCTATTTCCCTTCCAAATGAAGAAGATATCATCGATGTATCGTCTATAGAGGACCAGGTTCACAGACCAGCCATGTTGGGAATGTGTATAAAATCTTTCCCAATCTGCCATAAAAAGATTTACATAGCTGGATGTGAACCTGGTCCCCATAGCCGTACCTCTGCATTGAAGATAATAAGCACCTTGAAACCAAAAGAAAGTTATTATTAAGAATAAGTGAAATACCCTCCAATATAAAATCTAATTGATCCTTGGGAAGGTTAGTAGTTTCTAGAAAAAAATGGGTGGCTTCACAACCCAAAGAATGTTCAATGCATGTATAGATGCCAGCTACATCACATGTAACCAATAGAAAATCCTTTTCCCATTTAAAAGTCTTTAAAATCTTTAAAAGACTTGTGGAATCCTTTAGATATGATGGGCAAGATTTAACGATAAGCTGGAAATAGGTATCTACATATTTCGATAAGTTCGATAATAATGATCCAATCCCAGAGAAGATGGGTCTCCCGAATGGATTTTGGGCATTCTTGTGCAATTTCGGCAATATATATATTACTGGTACTCTAGGACAATCTATAGTTAAACATTAATGTTCATTTGATTTCTTTATCTAGAAATTCAATATATTTTTTCTTTATCTCCTCTGATGGACTGCGAGTTTACTTTTTATAGGTATCTTGGTCTTCTTGTTGTCTATATATCTCCTGTAAGTAATTAGTTTTGTTCATAACAACTACCCCTCCCCCCTTATCTGTTGGTTTAATCACTAAATCAGAATCTTTCTTTAAAGTCTCAATTGCTTGTTTCTCTTTAAATTACATGTTATTTTTGTTTTTTAAACTTGCTTTTTTAATTTTTTTTAATATCTGCTATTTTTTTTTAATACATGCTTTCTTAAACATTTTCATGTTGTTGGATTTAAGATAAATTGCATAAAAGGTAGACTTTTTTTAGATCTATATGTTTAAAAATACTATCATCCTTATAAACAGTACTCTGTGAAATATTACTATTTTTTTTAGTCTTAAAGAACTTTTTGAGACATATTTTCATGAAGATCTGTGAATACTTCAAACTTATTTATATAGCAGCTAAGGGCAAATGTAAAACCTTTATTTAAATCATTAATCTGTGCTTGGTCTATAATTTTTTTCTGTTAAGTAAAAAATCTTTATCTCCTCAACATTTTTTTTCCTTGCCCTCTCCAATTTCTTTCCTCCCCTATCTCCACCTTATAAAATCATACTGATGCAAAGTAGATGGTTATAGAATACTCAGAACCACTTTCTGGAGTGATGAACACACATTACAGCCATTGCAAATCCTGAGAGTACTTAACATTGTATTTCTTATGCATTCTTTCTGCATTATCTTTCTAACGTGTTCAAAGAATTACCTTCAGTATTTCTGGAGTGTCAGCCCATCATACACATAAACCCAGATATGTGGATTAATTGATAAATAATTGTCATTTGAATGCAATAACGTGTTCCTTAATAGCTAGGTAGACAGGCAGACATGATATATAGAAAGACAGCTATAGGTATTTTCATAAAGTAATCTTCACAATAATGATGTGTTTTTATCAGAGTCAAATGGAATCAAATGATAAAAAGGAATCATTATTGACACAGTGGCAATAACCTGAGTAATTGTTATTCATAAACACCCACATGTCAACCCGTATCTTGATTTTAATATTTCCCAATATGACGAACTCAGTTGTTCATGTGATCCTTCCTTGCGATGGAAGTAATTTGTATATCAAGAATAGTCACTTCTCATGATTCATCCCCCGTATGTGGGGGCATACAATGCTGAAACATTTACATATCTACGGAGACAATGACACATCATATTACTGTCAGACAGTATGTATATATTGTTTTTTCCATTTCAAAAGTTTACTAGAGAAATAGACATGGGCATTGTATATTTCAAACAAAGCAAAAAACAAAAGCCTATTGTGTAAAGTGCAATTTGCAGCAAGTACTAATGTAAATTGAGAGAATATTGTACATTTGCCACTTTGTGTATGTCAAGATGTGAATCCAGAATGGTGGTTGATTAACTAAACAGCTAGTCTGACAAGTGTTATAAAATAACAAAATGTAAAGATTGTGCCAAACTAGTTATTTTTGCTCAAGATAGTACATTTTGCAACCACGTTCAATAAAACTGCAGTGATTCCTAAAAATACCACATTGCCCATTGTCATATTTTCTTCCTCCACAGAAAACACATTTTTGCACATTGCCTCCTTGCCTCCATTGAGTCTCATTCCAACTAGGGTCTCCTGCAGTGACTAGAAACTTAAGTTGTGAATAGGATTTCCAGCAACAGCCTTCCTATGTGTATGCTCACAGCATTACGGCTGTAGGCCTGAAAGCTACCCAAGTTTAATAAGTTTAATTGTTTGCAATTATCTGCAACATCAACAAGGCAATTGAAATAGATAAATTTTTTGGGAAACACAACAGCATGTACTGCATAATATGTAAATACTTAGCACTTGAGCTGTAGATGGCACTGTGCAGTTCTAAGTACTGTTTATATATACTTGTTGGTACTTACAGGAAGGATGTTCTTTGTTTTTTTTTACTTGCTCTTTGTCTCTTTTCCTTTTACCTTTCAGAATGCTGGCTGCTGTTTTAAGTAACTAATATGTTCTAAATGTTTTCTGTTTAACCACATAAGTAAAGCCTAATATGCTTCTTCACAATCTACCAGTGTCTCCTTTTGCTGCATGACCAACAACAATGACCATCGTGAACCATGATAGACCTAAAAACCTTCACAAAACGTAGGATATTTGGATCCCTGTCCAAGTGTTCCTCAGCCAGTTTCTTAAATTTCCTACTTTTTTTCTCTTCCCTTTTCTGTGCATTATTTCATCACTCTCTTTCACCCCATTTTTTTGATACTGCATGTGTAACTTGTACTTTTTGTATCCTCCAACTTTTTGTGAATGGGGATTTCATTATGTTCACATTTTATGTGATTTGTACTTCTTCTTTCTTTATATATTGAAATGTTTAATTAAATAAAGAAAGCAAAACATGAAGGAACATTTTGAATTAAGTTAGGGCACATCATGAATGTAATTAATCTACAGATATTAAACTTATGTAAACATTATGTTAGTGCATTATAAATACTTCTATAAATTATTTATTTGGGACATGGATAGCAAAGGAATTAAAGCCTCAATTTTATATTGTTGAATAAGTTTTCCAAATGACTTAATTTATTTGGATAAACGTTTTAAAATTATTTTTTCCAACATATTAAAATATTAAAAAAATATATATAATAAAAATATTTAGGAAAAATATTGAACTGGCCATGGGTAATGTAC
Organism: Pelobates cultripes; assembly: GCA_933207985.1. Classification (NCBI taxonomy): domain Eukaryota; kingdom Metazoa; phylum Chordata; class Amphibia; order Anura; family Pelobatidae; genus Pelobates; species Pelobates cultripes. The sequence goes on along the minus strand of OW240924.1, from coordinate 45,440,708 downwards.
GCACAGTGTTTTGTTATTCTGAGTTTAACCCTTCTGCTGTCGGAGGTGTAACTCCACCTCAGGCAACATCATTGAGGAATTATTAATCTGCCTGAAACAAGATTTCTGGGCTGGCTAATAATTCTGTACATATTGGATCTCTGTCATCAGCGCACACAACATGAGTGTGTGACATCAGTGGAGGAGGATTTGGCTGGGGGAGAATTTGGTGCTGGAAAAAAGATAAGCATGCTTTATTTTGTTTGTTTTTCTGTCAGTTTGAAGGGGGCAGGAAAGAAAGGGTTACACTAACAAAAATCAGTGTTTTATTAAAGGGACACTATAGGCATCCAGACCACTTCATCTCATTGATGGTGACTGGGTGCACTTTCCCTGTTCCATTCACCCTGTACCTGCAAACTTAGCAGTTTCAGAGAAATGGTCATGTTTACATTGCAGGGTTCGGACTGCCTCTAGTGGATGTCTACCAGACTTCCTGCCTTTAAACGGAGTTTAACTCTATGAAATGATGCCAAATGTCCTCACACTTTGCATTAGGACATCCACAGTCTTCAAATCCCCAAAGGAAAGCATTGATTTCAATGAGGAAGACTTAATACGTGAGTGGTGTTAGCTGTGTAAACACATTAGGTTTCTGCTCACGCTTACGTCGGAGGTGGAATGAGATACATGTTAAAAGGGTTTTTTAACCCTTTCATTGAGGCAGACGGTGTGCAGAAGCAGATGGGTACTGTAAGTGTTAAGAATTCATCTTTGTGTTCTAAACACTAAAGTGTTCCTTTAAAACACTGGCTTTTGGTTGGAATATCCCTTTAATTAAGCCACTTTCAGCTTTTAGAGAGAGTAATTGTGGGTAGCTGCATTGCAAATATCAAGTTACATAGTTGTCTGGTAGAATAAAAGACTAAAGGCCATCAAGATCAAACTTAAAACCCATTATGTTCTGATCCAAAAGAAATCAATACAATTCCTTCTTGACTCCATAACGGCAATCAGATTTCTACTTCAATCAACAACCTGTTCACATATCAATTACATCCTTGCATATTCTGTTTATGCAAAATAAATCAACACCTTTTATTTAAAAAAAAAAAAAAATATATATATATATATATATATATAGAAGTAAGTGTTCCACTTATAGGAGTTTCAGTAAAGTTTTTAATATCAATGCATACATCTAGAAAATGTACACACACAAAAAAAAACCCACTGCATTTGTTGGAATATAGGACACCGTTTTTTATCCAAAAATATGGGCTAAAAACTGCCTGCATCCTATTTCCTATATTTTATATATATATAGCAAATATTATAAATCTTCACAGTGCTCCTCCCTGGCCACTTCCCCTCATCCAACACCTCCCACTATCTAAAACCTCTCATTCTTATGGATGAAGTGTGTATGTATATGTGTACAGCGGTTGCAAAGTGTGTTTTTATTTGGAGCTGCTCTGTGTGCATGGCCATCATATTTGATTATTCCAGGCTATCAATGTTAGGGAGTTATACCCTGCTTATTACTTATACATCCTGAAGTGTTATCAAACGTCTCTCGCTGTTACCTTTGTTTTATTACTTTAACCTACATGTCTTTTATTGCCTCCTACAGTGTATTCTGACTAGTTAGACCAGCCTGGAAATAGCTTGTTATATATATTTAAAAGTCAGCATTCTACTCCTGTTAGGATATCTGCATCTCATATCTGTTACTCTACTAATGTCTGTTAACATAGCATACATTCATGTTTCCTCTTGTCAACTAGATAACAGACACAATTAAATTAGCCTGTTTCATTATATTAAAAATGTAATGTTATTCTATGACATTTTATGCTACTCCTATTATTATTGCCATTTATATAGCGCCAACAGATTCCGTAGTGCTTTACAATATTATGAGAGGGGGATTTAACTATAAATAGGACAATTACAAAAAAAAACTTACGGGAACAATAGGTTGAAGAGGACCCTGCTCAATCGAGCTTACATTCTATAGGGGGTGGGGTGTAAAACACATTAGGACAGGAGTTTGCAGTCAAATAAGGTGGGCTGCCCTTTAGGAGAAAGCAAGAGACAGGTATGTGAGGTAGAGGTTAGTCTTGGAGGCCATAAGCCTTCCTAAAGAGATGGGTTTAAGGCACTTCTTAAACGATGCAAGACTAGAGGAGAGTCCTATGTTGAATAATCCTACACACATATACGCTACAATGTCATTCTATTCATGTATGAATCAAAATGCACGCTAAAATAAAGAATATAAAATATATATATATATATATATATATATATATATATTTGTGTTCGGGGCCATTTCAGTAATAGTATGAAATGGCAAGTAAGTACGTTACCACAATAAGCAAAGTTGGTTGAGGTGTGCCGATACCGACGTGTGTGGTAGGCCTGTAAATAAGTGGGCAAAAGGAATACCAATCTGGTAATACCAAAGATATTTATTACGAAAACACATGATATAATACTGACATATTTATGATGATATCTTAACAAATGCTTTTCTTAATTCTTGTATAGGCTGAGGTATATAGACAGCATAAGCGGATGACTTCCAGTGGCCCAAGGTCTTGATTACATGGACTGGGATGTCTTGGCTTGAGGCAGTGGATGCTGCCCCTATTGTGAATGAATGTCCAGAATATTTGGTGGCATTTAAGCCGAGTCATGTCAACAGTAATCGTATGTACACCATGAATTTAGAGGTAGTAAGGGTGGCCCCGTGCAGTGAAAGGAGAGGATGTGAGGCTTGTGTAGGTGTTGACATAAGATATGTGTCAAAAACCTTCTCCGGGCACCATGAGTTGTTGGTGGGATAGTAGTGTATAAGCACCTCTTGACCCATCTGGCTGGTCTTAGTTGACGGTAGGCTTAGCACGTAATGGTCCTGTATTTTTTACAGGTTTGAGTACCGTAGGCAATGCTTAGAATCATGTTGCCCTGTGACCTTGAATTCTCTGGGTCGGAGGAAGCCATAGAAAGCCAAGTATATGGCGGTTTTGAGAACGGTGTTAGTATGTAGTTCGAAAGGTGTGATATCCAGTAGGCCTTAAATACGTTTGTAGAGATGTATATCGATAGACCACCTACATTGTGGAGTAGGTCTGTGGGATTTGAGTATTCCCCTAAGGAGGGTTTATGGGGTAGGATGTGAAGAATCCTTGTTTGTTTGGATGAGCTGAGAGAATGTGGTGTTGGATGCCCGTGAGATATAACCTAATAGTGTTATGTGACATTTTTAGTTTGATGTGGCAAAAAGTGGTGAAAGCCACCAAAGTTGTATTATCAAACCAGTTGGTAAGGTGGTGATCTGACATGAACTTTTGATATAACCAGTAAGCTCTGTCATAAGCAGTGTGTGTATTCTTTGAGAGGCCCAATTTAGTCCGTTTCCTGCTGTAACTTAGCAACTCTTCTATTCCATGATTAATTCTTGGAAACGGTGGGCAGTCGTTGCTATCGGTGAGGCTGTTGGTAGGGACCTCCTGAATGCCTGAAATTGAAGATGAAATAATTGGTCAGCAGCTGTATTGTAAATGCCTGGTACGTGGTAACATACCAGATAAAATTGGTGACAGGCTGCCAACTACATTAGTCGTCTGATGAATCTCATAATGATTAGGGATGAAGACCGGCCTTTGTTTATGACGTGGCAAATTGGCAAATTGCCAAATTGTCAGAGATACATCGAACTGGCCTACCTGCCCATAAATGACCCCATGTTACTGCTGCAGCTATGATGGGGTATACCTCGAAGAGTGCAGAGTTCTTAGAACCCTTCGATCTGACTTACTTCTTCTGGCCACATACCCCTTAACCAATTGTCCCCAAATACGGTCGCAAAACCTGTGGGTGCCCATGCATCGGTCCAAATGGTGGGGGAACCTACTGAAATTTGTGGGAGGAACATGCTCCTGCCATTCCAATTTGCTAGGAACAAGTTCCACATGTGTAAGTCTGCAGTGGCTTGTTGGTCAAGAGTGGTACGGATGTGGTCGCCTGGGAGTGTAGGGAGAAGCACAGGAGTCTTGATATGAATGATCTGCCCTGAGGCATAATACGCATGGCAAAAATATATATTGAAGTCGCCCTGAGCATTATCCAAATATTCAGAACAAATACTCAAGGTCAGTATCTACATACGTTATATACTTCCTTCAAGAGACAAGCCCCCGACCATGCCAGATCAAAAGGTAGAAAAAAAACACATAATAAACATTTGTAAAATACAAATATACATAAAACAGAATAGCAACAATAATAGCAATTGTGTTTCCTGCATTGTATCACATTGCGTAAGAAGAACACTAAGCCTTTAAAAGTATTCATTGTAATAGGTTCACCTTTAGAATGCCAGACCTAAAGGTTGAAAAGACATGCAATAAACATATATAACTATACATATTATATTCTATATAAGGCAAACTAATAATAGCAAATGTGTTTACTGAACATTAAAGGTATTCAGTGCAAACAAGCACTTATCTGGATACTTTGTATAAATCTATTCTATAATTCAAATACCTCCAGTATACTAAAAGGCAGGGAACCACAGGCAAAAAGGCACACTTAGTACCATAGAGGAAAATAAACAGCAGTATTAGTACATGTAGAAAAACATAAGTACATAAAATAAAACAAAATTATGTGGAAGATATACTGAGTTTATCATAAGAAAAGAGAAACATGAAAATCCCTGTTCAAACCTTTGGGTTCCAATGAAACCCTCACATTTAGTTTAGGAGGTTTCTGTCTGTCTTGTCTAGTTTGTATGGAGACAGATTTAATAATTTGACATTTGAATAAGAAATTGGGTGTTTGTGTTCCAAAAGCAAAGGGGCTATTTTGTCAATTTTTTCAATTTGAATGTCGATGTTTAGATAATCATTACCTAATTTTGTTATTGGTCTCCCAACATAGAAAAAAAAATCACTTTAATAGCTACACAAACAAAAGATGATTTGCATGTGTAAAAGTTCCTAATGCAGACTTTTTTACCTGTATATGAATGTGTAAGGAATTGGCCATTTATGACTTGCAATGAATGTGTAAGGAATTGGCCTATTATGAGTTCCAAGAGCTGCAGTGTAAACACGGAAAGTTCCAAATATGGGTTTAACTAAATTTTTTTGTTTATATTGAATGTTTTGCTTTAACTCTACATGAACCAATTCATCATGGAGAGACTTCCCTTGCTTGTAAGCCATCATAGGTTGCTTTTGGAAATCTGTGATGTCTTGGTGGGCCTGTTGGAGAATATGGTATATTGGTGTGAATATGCATGGTTAAGGTTAACCTATTGCAATGAATTCCTTTAATGGCTGTGTCCTTCTCATGCAATGTGATGCAATGCAGGAAACACATTTACTATTTGTGTTGCTATTAGTTTGCCATACGTAGAATACAGCATGTGCTTTTCATACTGAGAAACAGTTAATTGTATTATGTATATCTGTATGTTCTATATGTTTATTATTTGTATTTTCTACCTTTTGATTTGGCATGGTAAATGTTAATATTTCTATTTAATAAGTGTTCCACTCTTTGTATGTTTCTTGTAACTGAATAGTTATGTAAAGCGGCACTGTCATGCCAAACTTATCTTTTCCCCAATTGCTTCCTCTTCTCTCCCTCTCTCCGGATCTGTTCTTCTTTTCTTTCTAACTGATCTAGTTTTCTTTAAATCATAAGACAAACTAGGGACTACTTTGTCTTATGTATTTTCCCTATGCTTGACCAGCTTCTACCCAGAAATTTTCCCACAATACTCACCCCTTCCTCAGTAATCTCGCAATGCCTCCTTTCACTATTCCCGAACGTCCTGTCATATAGACAGGAAGACAGGCTAAACCACCGAATTTCATCCTAACAGAATGAGAATTTTATTGGAATGAATGAAACTCCAATCCTATTTGTGCCGCAGCTGCATCTTGCATCCACTTAGTAAAGCTTACTAATTCCCTCGGTATTAGAGAGCTATCTACCAAAAGGCTGAAATACCAAAATTAGGGGGGACAATAGGTCCTCCCCCCTTTTGTTACTAAGTTCCCCCATATTTTTTAATTCACCTATTACAAGGAGGGAGCTGCGAGCAGGTAGCTCTCTCCTTGTAATAAACTGAACGAACAAAGAGGTCTTTGTTTGTTCGTTTGAAATTTCTATTCATCCATTCGTCTTTCTGACAAATTAATGAATTGCAGAAATTCCCGTCCAAATGCCCAAGTGTTGAACGGAATTTCATAGCGCTATCTAGTGTGGGCAGATGACGTATCCCACAGGGTCTTCATCTGCCCAGGGAAAGATTGCGGTGCCCAGGATCTAGGTTCGGGCATAAAATAAGATTATTAAAAAAGTAAAATGGGAGGCAGGGGGCATTTGGGGTGACTAGGGGGACAATAAAATTATTGGGAGTGGGGTTAAAAAAAGAAAACTGATGTGGCCATGACAGTGCCGCTTTAAGTGGCACATTGTATTTTGGAAGGTAGGGTAGATAAAAATGTTGCCTGTTCCACACAGGAATAAATCTTTGTCATTATTTTGGTGTTGCAGCTCCTTATTCTTTTTATGCTGTTGATGAGGTAATAGGAAGAAGACCTTGGAGATATGCACCCAAATTTTGATTGTTGTGCTGGCCCTCTCTATTTTCTTTGTACCATTCCTTCACAGAGATGCCCCACAATGAAACCAGCATTCTAGGGGAGATATAGTCGATGACTTGACCCTTGTCTCAGCAAACAATCCATTCTGGATGATACACCATCATTATTTAGGATATGGTGGTATAAATCACTTATTTAAAGGAACACTATAGTATCGGAAATACAAACATAGTGTTACACTATTCACTCCCCCCCTCCAGATCTCATTGAAAAAGTGATTATATTCAACTCTTCTCCCATTATCTCAGCCAATCAGAGGCTGTTGAGCATGCGCAGCTATATGCCATGCTGTGCCAAACAGCATCTCCTCATAGAAATGCACATGAGGAGATACTGATAGAAACACAGGTGCTTACTATCGTTAAATCTCCCTGCAACTGTGATGTCTATAAAAACAAATTCTACTATTGTGATCTATTGTCCACTTATAGATCACATTTATTCATTTTCTTAGGTTCTTCTCTGCATTAGCATTTCTTCATATATAAAAGAAAAATGTAGTGTAAAATAAACTCAGGTCGGCTGACTTTTAAAAACAAACACTTGATGCACTAAAGGCCTATAGTGAATAAACTCGGCTGAAATGTTACATCTTAAATGCCATAAAACACTGTAGCTTTAAATTTACATTCATTATCACAAAGATCCTAAGGGATAATAATGTTGGTTATGAATCCTACACCATCCAATGAAGTGCGGTTCCTTTCTGTCCTCTGGGACATATGATTTTGACTTGTAGGGATCTAATCTGAAGTGATGAATAATAGCTGCTATCCTCTTCTTTTGTATTTTACTTATGTTTATAAAAAAAAAAAAAAATTACCAATAATAAATACCATAATTGCAAAGATGAAAAGATCGCAAAAAGGCAAAAGCCAAGGTTTTTTTTGTACATATTTAAGATTGTTAGTGTGTACAAAACCTTTAAAGAGTTTGTGGTATAAAGTTATCACATTATAAGAACAAGGGTAATGAAAATAAATTTACAGAACATAAGAGTTAAGCAGCATATTATCACATTACATCTGTGTAGGTTAAACAACTTCACATTTTATTACATTCAACAACTACTAGATATGTCTTTGTACTTGATGACTATCAATCTCAGACTTCAGTCTTATGCCCTGGTACCATCAATTTGAGTGTATGTGGTGTTGCTTTCGTACCTAGTTGTACTAGTTTGTGTCATGGTTTATTTGAGAAAGTTTTCCCTCATGGGATTGGTTTCCATAATCACAGTTCCAGACATCGTGTTGATATTAATGGCATGTCCCTTTAAGAACTGTTTCCAGGGTTGCCATATTTCTGTATATCTGTGGTATTTGTCAAGTGATCCTCATCTGAGTTCCTCTAGAGCGTGGAAATATTCAATTTTTAAGTACCATTCTTTCTTGGAAGGAAGGATTGGTCACCTCCAATTACACACTATACAACATTTAGCTGCTGTCAACATAAAGTATGTGAGGGAGTGTTTAAATTTCCATTTGGGGATGTTAAAATGGAACAGTAATAAGGCTTTCGGGCTAAAGGGAATAGTTATGTTCATCACTAAATTTACTGTGTTCCATACTTCCCTCCAGAAGCCTGACACTAAATCACAGGTCCACCATATATGCTGGAATGTTCCTTTCTTCAGGGTGCATCTCCAACACTCAGGGATGTAGTTGGATCAAATCTGTTAATATCAATTGGTGTGGTGTACCATTTAGAGATAAATTTATAATTAATTTCTTGTAAAGGGATACTAGAATGTGTATGGAATATAGTTTTAAATATTGCATTCCAATCTTCTTCACTGACTATTGCATTCAATCTTCTTCACTAACTTCACTGCCATGTGTTCCTCCAAAATTTTTGTGAAATAAGGTAGTGGTATTTGGGCTTGTGTTTGTAAGAATTTATAACATAGAGAGGCTGGTTTTTGTGGTGCTTTGTGTCTCGTACACAATTCTTCAAATGTAGTCAGTTCCCTAGGGGTCCAAGTTATTATACCCTGAGCTCTCAGGGAGTGTTTTAATTGTTCATACTGGAATCTCTGCATAAGTGAAGGTGTCCTACCCTCTGTCAATTGGGTCACCGGCACTACTCCCTCTTCCCCCACCACCTCAGATAGGGTAATATATTCAGTCTGTCTGTTACTTTTTGGTGTTGTTAGCTGTAGACACTGTTTCCCCGCTAGGATTGTTTGTTATTGGGTAAGTCGGTGATGGGGTTGGGGCTATGTTTGGCCTGATAAGGATTTATTTCCAAAGCTTTATTGTTGGAGTCACTGTCAGATGGTTGGGGACTGTCCAATTACTGGGTGGTGTCAGCATCCATGGTATTGTTTTTAATGATTCCCCTAACAGGGCTTGTTTTATTGAAATCCACAATTTAGGCTTCACCTGGTATGACCAATCTATGATGCGATTGAGATGTATTGCTTGATAGTATAACCAGATATCCGGTAGGCCAATCCCCCCTTTATCTTTGGGCCTAGTGAGAATGTGGTAACATAAATCGAGTAAATAGTGTCTGTATTTTCTTAGAGAATATTCGTGATATCATGATTTGGAGTATATTGAGGAGATATAGTATTCTAGGAAGTGCATTCATTTTAAGTAAATTCACTCGGCCAAACCATTGGAAGTGTGGTTTGTTCCATCTTTCTAGATTGGAACTAATGGCTTCTAAAAGTTGCGGAAAGTTAGCACTATATAATGATCTGGTATGTGAAGTCACGTTGACTCCCAAGTATTTGATAGATTTTGTCGCCCATTGGAAGGGATATATTGTTTGTAAGCTTTTTCTTTTCCTTGTCCAGCAACGTAAGGTTTAATATTTCACATTTGTCAGTAATTATTTTAAAGTTGGAGAGAGCGCTGTATTCCGAGGGGATACCCACCAGAGCCGGAAGGGATGATTTAAGATTAGTTAAGGTAAATAATAGGTCATCTGCAAAAGCGGATACTTTATATTGTGAGCGACCCACCTGCATCCCTTCCACTTTCGGCTGTGCTCTTACTGCGTATAGTAGAGGCTCCAGTCCCAGGATGAAAAGGAGGGGTGACAGAGGGCACCCCTGTCTAGTACCGTTTGTAACTGAAAAGTGGGCGGACAATGATCCATTGATTTTGAGTCTGGCTGAAGGGAAAAAGTAAATCGCTTGGATCCATTGCATCCACCTTCTCCTGATGCCAAGGACTTCCAGCGTTGACAGGAGGAAACTCCAGTCCACCCTGTCAAACGCTTTTTCTGCGTGTATAGCTAATATGATTGCCGGAGTTTTAAGTCCCTGGGCCCCATGTACTAAATTAATCATTTTCGTGGTGTTGTCCTTGGCCTCCTGTGACAGTACGAACCCCGCCTGATCTAGGTGGATTAAAGATAGTAATAATGGTTTCAATCTCAATGGCAACATCTTTGTAAAGATTTTTATGTCTACATTAATTAAGAAGATTGGCCTATAACTACTGCAGATGTCTGGGTTTTTCCCCTATTTGTGGAAAAGGGTAATATTGGCTTCTAAACTTGATTTTGGGATGGGATTTTCTGCGTTTATGGAGTTGATGGCGTGGAGGAAGTGTTGACCTAATTCTTTTGTGTATGTCTTGTAACAGGAGGCCAAGTATCCATCAGCACCTGGGCTTTTACCTGAGGGTGTAGTTTTAATTGCGTGTGTGAGTTCCGTTAATGAGAAAGGTTCGTCCAAGGACCTAGATAACGCCTGTGGGAGTGATTGATCAAATTACATCTTTATCTTGAGAATCTTTCGTAATATTGTATAGAGACTGATAAAAATTCCTTAAAGTCTTTGCTATTTCCTCATTCTTTGTACAATCTTGTTTTTGGTTGTTTTAATTTGTGGGATGTTAGTTTTTTCTCTTTTCTGGTTCGGTGCATTAGCTAGAAGTTTCCCACATCTGTTTCCCTGGGTATAGAATAATTGTTTGTTCCAAATTTAGGATTTTTTGCCTTGGTTTGTAAAAGTAAGGTCAGCTCAGATCTGAGGTATAATAATTTCCTGTAATCTACCTCTGACATGGTGACCTTATGTGCCTCTTCCAAGTTTTTTGCATTGTGTAAAAGCTCCTTTTGTTTCTTGATTTGTTCTTTATTAAAAAAGGAGCCCCATTTTATTAACTCCCTCCTCACCACACACTTATGTGCTTCCCATTGGAGAAAAGGTGTAGTGTCTTGTGTATTGTTGTCTTGTAAGTAATTGGAAATTGTTTCCGCTATGGCTATCTTGGCCGAATTATTGTGTAGTATAGAGGTGTTTAATCTCCATTGGCCTTTTCCTTGGGCGATGGAGGGGATTTTTAGAGTTATCTGAACTGGAGCATTATAGGACCAAGTGATGTTATTTATTGTTGCTGAGGTCACTAGTAAGAGGTCCCTTTGAATTGTAAGAAAGAAGTCGATTCTTGTGTACGTGGATGCTGATCTAGAATAAAAGGAGTAGTCCTTTGTTGTAGGGTGTATGGCCCTCCAACAATCCACCAACTGGTGACTGTGTAAAAGATGTCTCATCTGTGTTCTTGTATGGTTTAGATGTTTAGATTGTTGCGCTGTGCTGTATTTGAGGCCGTCAATGGATATGTTAAAATCTCCCCCTATGATTACTATACCTGATGTGTGCTGTTGTACTTTGTTGATGATCCTACGTAGTGTGTGACATTGTTTAATGTTTGGTAGGTATATGTTCACAAGGGTGATAGGCTGGTTGCTTATTGATCCTTGTATGATATAATGCTCTGAGTTGTCAGTATAATGGTTTTGATAGGTGAAGGGAAGCTGCGCCTTAATTAATATTGCTACTCCCCGTGATTTGCTCTGGGTGAAGTTGTTGTAGTATGGAAGAGGATAATGTTTATTAGTTCGTTTTGGTACTTTTAGGTCCCTAAAGTGTGTTTCTTGAACAAACACCAAGTCAGCTTGGAGTCTATGGAGCCATATTTCTCTTTTCGGGGGCATTAAGTCACCTGACGTTATAGGATACTATTGTGAGGAACTGACTCTGCTGGGTTTCGAACCCTGGTTTACATGGTGCTAAACCTTTTCCTTACCAGTACACCAGCCTGCCTTTTGCAAATTTACCTGAGATCTGATACTATTGCTTGTAGAGTCAAGGTTATCAGTGACAACTCACTTCAGCTGTGTCTGGTCAGGTGTCTGGTTCTTGGCCTATAAAAGCCACTTCCTGTCTCTGTACCTTTGCCAGATTATTGTGGTTCCTGTACTCTCTAATCCAGCGTGTTCCTGTTTCTCCTTCCTGTTGCTGAATTTGGACTGTTTTGACTTTGCTGCTTCTCCTTCCCACTGACCTCGGCTTGCCTCACTACGATTATCATCTTTCTGTTCCAGTCTCCCATCTCTGCTTAAGACCAGAAGGCCACTCAAGGCTCAGGGGCTCAACCACCTGGGTAACGAGTGGCTACCTCTGGCAGAAAACATTGCTGATCTGGCTACTGGACTCCAAAACATTGTAACATCAATATCATTACAACTATATTTATTGAGTCTATAGTATTTGCATCATTTTTGATATGTGTCATCATCATTTTTCTTGTACTAGTAGCGAAGTCTAGATTTATATGCTGCTGTACAAAAAAAAAACTGTTATAAAATAAATTAACTAAATGAACTAACGAGAGTAAAACTTATCAAAAATTAACAATGTAACGTGAAAGCACAGATGTGAATTCTGGGTTCAGAATTCACTATCAAGAATTGGTATCTTCACCAACTATTAAGGAGTCGGTACTTAATTCCCTCCCCTTCAGCAACAGTTACTGAATCGGGAATAAACGTCCTGTAGTGTATGTTATTGGTTTTGCACCGCTTGTAACCACCGCTTGTAACCACTGATGGTTCGTTAGGGGTTGTGTATTTGGTGTATTTTAAAGGATGTAAACAGTCATGGCCATTGATCGTGTTCGTTTAGTGATCTATAGGAAACTGTCGTGGTTCCCTACAACCTCTTTTGAATTCTCTACAGTTTTTGCGCCGCCAAGCGCTAGTGTTAGCTATAGCATCTGAATGGGTTTAACTTTAGGAGTGCATGTCTGGAGGAGACTAAACAATGTCCCCATATCGTATTCGATTGAACTGTTATGTTAGTGTATGTGTACAACTTGTGTGTGCGTGTGAATGCAATATTATAAAGTATTTCCATCAGAAATCCACATTTCTAGTTTTTTTTTCTTCTTTTTTTTAATTTTTAATTTTTATTAAATGAGATTGCATATAATCATTACCCTGATTCTTGTGGAAGGAGGATCAATGACTGCTTATTAAAGGGACTTATTTCGTTTCATATAGGGTGACATTTGGTCTAATTCCACCATACTTGGGGTCCCTTCCTCTTTGCTTCCATCATCTTCCCTCCTCTGGTATGCAATCAATTAATTCACTTCTTAGCCCCCTTAAGATATCTCAATGTATGATATTATAGGCTATTAAGCAAAGTTTCTATAAAACGTCAGAATTCCCAATGTATATTATATATACGTTACATGCATCCTCCGTGAGTGTTGTCAATTCTCCTTAGGTATTTCTAGATTTTAGAGAGTCCGAGGCCCTAACTAGGCCCAAGTGTTCTCACAGTCAGACACTTCGGTCTATGCGTTATGTAAGTCCCAGCAAGTGTCCTTGTAATTGAAGGTATTATGTCCTTGAATCTGGACTTCTGGGTGCTCCTTCAAGTGTCTTCTGAAGCAGGCCTGGGTCTGGATGATGGCGTAAAAGGGAGTCTCTTTCCTGGTGTCCTCCTCTTCTCCGCCTTGAAGGAGAGTCCATCTGGGTCTTTGGGTTAAAGCCTGCGCGGAGCCTTGGGACCGTGATGTGATGCTGTAAGGGAAAACGGGTATCCCCACCTATTATGGATTTCCTTCATCTGTAAAGCCTGTGTGATGGGTCATAGAGCCCTTCTTCCCTGCAATGTTTGCCAGGCCAAGTCAGGCAGTATTTGAATTTGCGTGGAGGGTGTGTTTACAGCTGGAGAATTCCGTGCTTGGCGCATGATTTCTTCTTTAAGACTGTAGTAATGTATTCTGCATACAATATATCTTGGAGCATCTTGAGGTAGGCCATGGCCTTACTGCTCTATGAGCTCTGTCCATTAATATGGGTGTTTCTATTGGACGTTGTAGTATGTTATTGAATAAAGTTTGTAATGTCTCTCTGACATTTTCGGGGTCCCCCTGTACCTCTGGGATGCCCCTTAAATGAAGATTATTTCTTCTGCCCCTATTATCGAGGTCTTCTGTGTGGCGTATAATCTGCACAATTTTGCCATCCTGGGCATCTTGTCTCTGTTCTAAATTTTGGATCCGCAGCTGAATATTATCTCTATCACCTTCTAAATCTCCCACCCGCAGGCCTATTTGTCGTACCTCATTAGTAATGGAGGACAGCTTCTCTTGCATAGAGGCTTCCAGTCTCGCCAGCATAGAAGCTATATCTTCTTTGGATGGGAGGTTTTGTATTAGTTCTTGGAGTAAGATGTTGCCTTTTGAGGTGGAGATTTCGGAACTCGCCGGGCTGTTTGGCGGCGATGCACGTGGAGAAGATGGCGGCTCTCCCGCTTCTGTCTCTGCGAGCACCCTTACTTTATCTTTAAAGTAGCGGTCCAGATCACCGGCTTTTTTGCTGGATGTCTGACCAGGGGTCTCCTGGGCTGCATTGGGTTTCTTTTTGTTACCCATATTGTTTTCTGATTGCAATTTGGCGGCTTTTTAGTAGAGGTTGATCGGGAGCTCAATTAGGTTGCGACCACTCACATTGCCAGTCAAGCCACGCCCCCCCACTGCCATCTATTTTTAAATGCATTTAGGTTTAGAGGAAAGATTCTTTAAAACACTAAAATAAAGCCAAATGTTAATATGTGAAGTACTAAAATGCTCAAAAATTTGATGTTGCCAGAGATCAGTATATTGTGTTAAAGGGACTTTTATGGGCAGATCTCTAATTTGGTCCTAAAACCCGGCAATGGTACATGGTAGGTAATTCACCTCATATCTGTTTTCAGAAAAAATACAGGTAAGTTGCCATTTGCATGTTAAAATGGGAAGAAATAAATACCACAAACTTTGTAAGAAATTGGTTAAAGTCTATTCGGGAGACATGAATTATGTACTGTAGCGGAGAGCTGGTCTTTCACAGGTTAACTCCACTAAAGATCCCAGTAAGGCTCCGGAACAAGCAATAAAATACCATAGAGTAGTAATCCCAACAAGAAAGGTAATCCACTAATATTCCCATACAGATCCCAATGACTGGACGACACACAGCATCAGGAGCAGAACTGACTTTTAATCCACACAACCTCCTTTTAAAGCATTCTCCCATGCAAGGGAAGGATTCACCATAATTAGTCCCCTCAGTGTGACACATAATCCTATTAAACATACTGTACTTTTCCCTAAATTCTAGATGTACCCCAAAGTAAGCAGTGAGAATAATAATTTGGATATCCCTGGTAGCCCTGATCTGGGTGACTAACATATCCAAAATTCACCCAGATCAGACCAGGGGTTCGGGAGTTAAAACACATAGAAATACCTGCCATCCACCGCTAATCTTCCATTCGTATTAATTCCCTTGTTCGGTACATTGATTTCATCGAACGAGGGGCTTCCTAGTCTCTCCGTTCGTACGTTATGGACCTCTGGAGGTCTCAGCAGTGTTCGGTTGTTTGAGTGTCTGATTTGAGTTCCAGACACTCGACGACCAAACACCGCTGAGATTTTCATGCGTAAGATGGCCGCCGCATGTGGTTCGTATGCCGAACGGGGACCACACAGGCACATACAATGAATCAATTAAGCTGCAGTTTGCAGAGTGTGAACGCTTAACGAGGCGCACACTTCTCACTGGGGTGGTCTGATGGTTCGGTAGTTTCATTCGTATGAAACTACCGAACCATCATAGGAATACTACATACACTTTACAGATATACAGGGAAATAATTATGCGAATACATTTTCTATACAAATTTCTATGGACAGCATCAATACAATCCACTACATATACAAATTAGCCAAAAATATTAGACTTGGGTGTTCGTATTTGGACAAATGTATTTTCAGATGAAAATCTGCATTTTCCTCCATTCATCCAAATAACAAATGGGGAGAGAGACAAACAAACAAACAAACAAGCAAATGGGCACTGAACAAAACTCTTTAATTCTTTTGTTCGTTCATTCACAATTCAAGTTGGGCCTTTTGAATAACATTTGCAAATCAAAGATATCCCTCCTTCATGGAGGGGTGTGTGTAACAATAAAAAGTGCTAAAATGTAAATAAAATAGGAGCAGCTCTATACACTTTTGTGGAAATATCCTCTTATCCACAAGACTATTGCAAGAATTATAAACCGGTATAAGTGAAAAACCTACACCTACAAGTGGAGCGCTTCTACCTACAAATTATCTATATGTGGAATATACATAAACATTACTTGATTAAAAGTATGGTATGCAATACGTGTAAAAGGAATAAAAGACAAAAGATACAAAAAAGTGTAGATGGTACTTAAAATAGAACACAGTATATAATATTGCAATCAGGACACTCATATTTAAAGGAGCCTGTGTGTGAATACTGGCTCCGTAATCAGGCTGGTGTGCTTTTATAGCAGCACCACTCATTGTGGAGTGGTTCTCATAAAGAAAACATAAAATAAACAAACCAATGTGTAGTCTGTTGAGACTGGAGGTGAGAATGTAAACAAGAAATAAATGGGCTCACCTTGTTCTGAGCCTACTACTCGCAGCTCTGAGGTGTGCAGGTACTCTGCCAATTTTAGTGGGGATGGCACTACCCCTGTGAAGATTCCTGGAGGCTCCAAAAGGACTTGAATAAAAATACTTTGATAAAAATAAAAAAATTATTTGAATGTATACAATGACAATATAAAATTATACTTGCAATAATAAAAAAAAGTCCTTAGATAAATAGCAATACGCGTTTCACTCTCAAAGAGCTTCCTCAGTCAGCTCAGTCAGGGTAGTGCCATCCCCACTAAAATTGGCACAGTACCTGCACATCAGAGCCGGGATTACTACTGTTTGTACTTCAAAAGACCGAACACTTCAGTCGAATGCACAAATGTCTCATTCTTTCGGTACTCATTCATTAGTTTTTCTTAAATATCACACATCAAAACATAATCCTTCATATCTTTATGTAAGAAAGGTCACCAATATACAGAAGTTATAAGAGAGTAGGTGTTATTAATATCTGGATAACCTGCAATTTTGACATCATGGTAATGTTTTGGTTGTTCAGAAGGAACGTATTTCACCAGTAAGAATTTATCTTAACAGAAGTATTGGCTACAATATTTTGTCTGGGCACAATAGCAATTATTTCTGTCTCAAGGCAGGCTTGGGACTCATACTGATGAGACAAAGCATCTGCTTTGGTAGTTTTTGATCCAGTTTTGATACATAATTAAATATTGCTAGGAAAAGGGACCAACGTGATTGCCTAGCAGATAATTTCTTAGCTTCTGCAAGGTAAAATACATTCTTATGATCAGTTAAGATTTTAATGGGAATTGGAGTTCCTTCCAACAGATGTCACCATTCCTTCAAGGCTTACATAATGGCCAACAGTTCCCTATCACCTATCTCATACAGGTGGTCCTCAGTTAACGACAGCTCACACTGATGACCAGCTCTCTAGCATGAGGATTTAAGGGACTCCCCACATTAGAGAGCTGGCCAATGTTCAGGGAATATTCCTGAATTTTTTTTTAGAGGGCTTTCCTGCTCAGGTGCATTTGTCTACATTTGGGTAAATTTCCCCGAACGTAAAAAAACGCACCAGAGCAGGGAATCCAACATGTGTATGTTGGGGGAAATTTCCCAGAACATTGTTGTTAGTATTATTATTTCTAAAGTGCCAACAAGTTCCGTAGCGCTGTACAATGGGAACACTGGTGCGCTTGCTCCGTAGCGCATCCTCACTTACCGACCAATTTGTTTTATGACTGAGTTGTAAGAACGGAACCCAGTCGGTAAGGTAAGAGTGCATGTATCTCCATTCAAAAAAAGGAATGTTACCGCACTCCAAATTGTTGTTTAAAAAATCAAAAAGATATTTAATGGATAGTGTAAACAAAAATAAAGGTAATCAATTAGTGCATTTGTGACGAGACCAATCTCGCCACATTGCATTGGAGAAGCCTGGTTGCTCGCCTGCTGCCTTTGGACTATGGCCCCCTGTTAAAAGACATCTTTTTTACCTGCAGAAAAGCTTAATTCGTGCTTTTCTGCCTGGGGTTCGGTAGATTTGTTTGAATGTGTTATACCCCAGATAGGAATCCCATGGAGCCCATTCGTATGAAACTGACTGTAAAGACTTTGGCTCCATGGCGATTAAACTGTATTCGTGTGGTCTGAGCGCCATTCGCTTAATAATGTGCGCTCAGACCTGAGCTATCTGGGGATATGTTAAATGTCTGTGTGTTATGTGTAAAAGGTGACTTTATGTATTTTAAAGTGTTTTACTGTCTTTGTGTCACCATGTGCATAATGGAGTCTTGTCCCTGTCCTGGGAGATAATTGAATTACTTCTCACTTATCTCCAGGGCAGAGGAGAGGAAGCCAGGATGCATTGTGGTAAAAGGTATGTGTATTGGGTTACCTCTGAGGATAAGGGGGAGGGAATCTGTGGGTTGTAACTAATATGTTACTGGATATTTTATACCTCCCTGTGGGCGGTCCTGTATTTGCAAGACTGTAATAAAAACCAGGCTGGGTGTGCCAGCACCTCAGACCACTGCTTGACCCTCAACACGGAGCCTTGTCTCGTTCTTGGGGGGATTCACTGTATGCTGTTAGAGACTGATTGCCAGGAGTGTAAGCTGATTGTCTGCTTTTCCTGTTCGTCTGCTAGCAGCTATTTGGGAGGTTCCAGTTCGGGAGTTGGAGTGCTATTTTGTATCCAGTTCGGGAGTTTGGTGTTCTGCAGTAGCTGTGCCTGTATCTCTGGAAAGGGGGCCGATCGCCTAAACGGTTTTTACCCCTTTGTGCAAAACGGTCCGTTACAATTGGTGGCAAGCGGCGGGATCGTTCCCACAGACAACAGGACAGCTACAGGCGACACCATTCCGTGGATTTACAATTTGAGGGCAACGCATGTCTGAGTACAGCGACCCTGACAGCAACAGCATGGAACCAGCAGTGGAGTACAGATACTCTGTACAGGAATTTGACCGTATGATGTGGTTGCGGCTGAACTTCTACGGGCCTAATCCAGCTGAGAAATCCGTGAAGTTCGTGAGGAGTCTAGTATTCAAGACTCTGCTGTACCGGGCAGAGGGTGACGGTCAGCTGCCACGGTGGGTGGACCTCCACCGGCAGCTACAGTTGCGGGACAGAGAGAGCCCAGTCTCCTCTCCCCAGCGGCAGTGTGATATGCAGGGAATTGGGAGCCCAGTCTCCATTCCCCAGCGGCAGTGTGATATGCAGGGAATTGGGAGCCCAGTCTCCATTCCCCAGCGGCAGTGTGATATGCCGGGAATTGGGAGCCCTGTCTCCATTCCCCAGCGGCAGTGTGAGTGCAGGGAAGGGAGGTAGTCTCCCCTCCAGCAGCAGAGTGATATGCCGGAAGGTGAAGTGCAGGAGAGGAGAGCAGCGTCCTCCCTCCCCAGCGGCAGGCTGAGTTACAGGGGGTAGAGGAAGTTGTTCCTGCACCCCCAGCAGCAGAGCGGGATATGCCGGGGAAGGCAGTGTGAAGTGCAGGGAGAGGAGAGCAGCGTCCTCCCTCCCCAGCGGCAGGCTGAGTTACAGGGGTCAGAGGTAGTTGTTCCTGCCCTCCAGCAGCAGAGTGATATGCCGGGAAGGCAGTGTAAAGTGCAGGGCGAGGAGAGCAGCGTCCTCCCTCCCCAGCGGCAGGCTGAGCTACAGGGGGCAGAGGTAGTTGTTCCTGCCCCCCAGCAGCAGCGTGATTTTTTGGGAATTGGGAGCCCAGTCTCCATTCCCCAGCGGCCGAGTGATGTGCCGGGAATTGGGAGCCCAGTCTCCATTCTCCAGCGGCAGTGTTATTGGTTGGGAATTGGGAGCCCAGTCTCCAGTCCCCAGCGGCAGAGTATCCAGCAGGGAATAGAGAGCCCAGTCTCCCCTTCCCAGCAGCAGGACACTGTATTGGGAGCGGAGACAGTCGGTCTCCCTCCACAGAGGATGAAAGTATGTATGGGAGAGGAGCTTGCTACCACCTCTCCCCAGCGGCGGATCATTAATGGGCAGGAAATAGAGAGCTCAGTCTCCTTTCCCCAGCGGCAGAGTGTTCTATCGGGAGAGGAGCCTGTTACCCCCTCTCCCCAGCGACAGCTTAGAGTATCCAAAGGGGAGACAGTCGGTCTCCCCCTCCGGCAGCAGAGCTGTGCAACAAAAGGGGAGACAGTTGGTCTCCAGCAGCAGAGCGGTGTAGTTAAAGGGGAGACAGTCGGTCTCCCCCTCCAACAACCAGGCTTCAACCAGGCTACCCTCCCAGTAGCGCTGGCAACAGGGCAGAGTGCCGCTGGTCTCTGCCCACGCAGCAACCCACCCAGTCAGCGTACCCGTACCCAGCACAGCCGTGGTGAGGCACCTGGACATGGACAAGCTTCTCCTTTACCCAGGTGTAGTAACCATTTATTGTGGGTGGGCTGTGCTGTTGATTATTTGTTGTGGGTGGGCTGCTGGACTAACAAGGGCACTGACCGGCAGGAGGTCAGATACCCTGTTAGTCTGTTTGGAAAAGGGGAGAGATGTGACGAGACCAATCTCGCCACATTGCATTGGAGAAGCCTGGTTGCTCGCCTGCTGCCTTTGGACTATGGCCCCCTGTTAAAAGACATCTTTTTTACCTGCAGAAAAGCTTCATTCGTGCTTTTCTGCCTGGGGTTCGGTAGATTTGTTTGAATGTGTTATACCCCAGATAGGAATCCCATGGAGCCCATTCGTATGAAACTGACTGTAAAGACTTTGGCTCCATGGCGATTAAACTGTATTCGTGTGGTCTGAGCGCCATTCACTTAATAATGTGCGCTCAGACCTGAGCTATCTGGGGATATGTTAAATGTCTGTGTGTTATGTAAAAGTGACTTTATGTATTTTAAAGTGTTTTACTGTCTTTGTGTCACCATGTGCATAATGGAGTCTTGTCCCTGTCCTGGGAGATAATTGAATTACTTCTCACTTATCTCCAGGGCAGAGGAGAGGAAGCCAGGATGCATTGTGGTAAAAGGTATGTGTATTGGGTTACCTCTGAGGATAAGGGGGAGGGAATCTGTGGGTTGTAACTAATATGTTACTGGATATTTTATACCTCCCTGTGGGCGGTCCTGTATTTGCAAGACTGTAATAAAAACCAGGCTGGGTGTGCCAGCACCTCAGACCACTGCTTGACCCTCAACACGGAGCCTTGTCTCGTTCTTGGGGGGATTCACTGTATGCTGTTAGAGACTGATTGCCAGGAGTGTAAGCTGATTGTCTGCTTTTCCTGTTCGTCTGCTAGCAGCTATTTGGGAGGTTCCAGTTCGGGAGTTGGAGTGCTATTTTGTATCCAGTTCGGGAGTTTGGTGTTCTGCAGTAGCTGTGCCTGTATCTCTGGAAAGGGGGCCGATCGCCTAAACGGTTTTTACCCTTTTTGTGCAAAACGGTCCGTTACAGCATTCATCTATGTGCACAAATATTTCATTAGTCAGAAAAACCTGAATTCATATTACATACACTATTACTGTACAAATTGAGTTCATATTCTGTTCATCATATACATAAATAAAAATCAAAATAATTCAATAATTCATCAGAAAGACTTGATTAGGAAAAACATAAATCAGAAAAAAATCATCAAAAAATATTTTTTAAATGATAAAAAGTTAATAAGACCAGAATCGAAAGCAAAGGGTTAAATAGCCCTTTTTCCATTTACCCAGGTGGAAGCAACTAGGCTTGAAAGAAACCTGGCATCAAAATGTTGCACCAAAGATTGGGCATGGACTCATTGTGGGATGCCCAGGACCTTTAATCCAAAATGTAGCTGGTATTAAACGTTATTGTGGTCAGTTAAAATATTAATGGGAACAGCAGTACACTCCAGTAAATGTTGCCACTCTTCCAAAGCTAAAACTATGGCTAGAAATTCTGTTTCCCTCAACGTAATTACATTCTAGTTTAGCGATCTTTTTTAAGAGAAAAAGACACATGATCGTAAGGGAGCATCGTGGGAGACCCGTTGAGGCAAAATGGTTTCAGCCACAATCTCAGATGCATTGGCCTCTAGTGTGAAAGGTAAGGTAGTTTCAGGATGTATAAGTATATAAATACAAGAAAAGGCAGCAACTGGAATCCACTCCTTTGTGTTGGCTCCCTTTTTTGAAAAATGCTGTGAGAGGTGCTACTATTTTGGAATAATTATAATAAATTTTCTGTAACAATTAGGAAAATTCAAGAACCCAAAAGATTGCAGACAATTAGCTTTAGTTAACCGATCCATATGAGGTTCAAGGTCAGAGATACTACTTTCACAATTAGATACTGCCTATCATAGCCAGTTCCTAATTGGAGGACTTCAGGGGATATAATCCCTACCTGCAGTGAAGAACAGTGAGAGAAATAAGTATTACCAGACCTTAAAGTGGCTGGACTTAACTTAGAGAAAAACACTGCAAGTTCTAACTTGATTGAGAAAACCAGAATATTAGCCAAAGTCTTGTGGTAAGCTTGAGGAATGCTAATAGTGCATGGAAGATGCTGGAATTGCATAGTTCCTGACACTTACTCTTAGGGGGAGCCAAAGCGTGCCTGATTGGAGTGTTCATTTAACCCCTTTTGTGTATAGATTTCTTTGCATGCAAATGTCGAAAGTAAAATTATATAAATGTATCAATTTGTTATTTTTCACTTCTTCTTCATACTTTATAAATATATTTGAGCAATGAAAAGCTTTAGACAGTGACCCTTTTCCTGCAATATTTCACAGTCTGAAATGATTGTAAAAAAGCAAAAAAAAAATGTTCTCACATACTGTAGGTGTGATAAAATTATGTAGGTAAACATTGTCAAAAACTTTTTGTGGCAGACTGCCATCACTAAGTACCATGCCCACTGCTCATTTGTGTATTTTCCCCTGTGCATTGTACGTTTCCCCATGTATTCCTATGTATTTTGTGTAATCTGCCCTGTTGACTGTTCTGGAGCGCTCCTGAAAACGGAACCCATTCGTCCCCCGAACGCAGACCACCCCAGTGCTCCATTAGAATGTTCACACTAATCAATCAGAACGTTCACGCCTGCAACATAAGTGTGAAACCACAAGGGAAGTAATTAATGAGTGCTCCCCTGGGTGGCTGTCATTTCGTTAGGCGAACGCCACCCAGTCAGAGCATTTGTAATCCAGAGGGATACGCTTTCCTTGCAGGAAAAACTACTATAGCAATTGTTATCAATCTCTGAAATGCTAATGTAATGCTGACATAAATGGTGGAGTCCATTTACTCTTACTTCTTGACTGTAGTAATTATATCACAAAAGGATAAGTAGATATTCTCTGTGTGGGCCAAATGGGGATGACTTCTTTAGATCTGTATGTGGAGAGAAAAGAAAATAATGGTGCAATGCGTCTAGTAAAGAAGGTAAATATTTAGACAATAAGGTCTATTGTAGTCCTACTCACATGTAGTAGAGCTTGAACTAGCTCTGGTATGTATGGCATACAGCGGTACAATCCCTGCTTATTTGATACGTGGAGAGGTATAGATATCTTTGGATCCGTATGTGGAGACAGGAGAAAAATAATGGTGCAATATGTCTAGTACAGATGGATAAATAATTGAAATTATTTTTACTATTGCTGCTTGGTATCCTGTTTTTATTTTTCCTATTGAGTATTACTCCAAAGAAATCCTAGGTGGGGATTATACCACTCTCGCCTGGGTCATCGAGCAGTTCGCCTGCTCAACCAAATGTGAGTACACAATTTTATTACTTATACTCCTGCGATATATTTTTATAGTGAGCACTATTAGTTGTCTCTCTTCTTTCTAAGCCTTTTTATGGTCTACACATTGACACAATATGTACACCTCTCCACGTATCCTGTAAGCGGGAATTGTACCACTGTATGCCATTCATTTTGGAGTTAGTTCAAGCTCCACTACACGTGAGTAGGACTATAATAGACCCTGTTGTCCAATTATTTATCCATCTGTACTAGACATATTGCACCATTATTTTTCTCCTCTCTCCACATATGGATCCAAAGAAGTCGTCCCCATTTGGCCCACACAGACAATGTCTCACCATATAGGCCGTTGGCTATCCATCTGGCATAATTAAGGACTCTGTTTTGGAATCTCTCTTTTTTAAGGTTTATCTTCGGATTTACCATTGTACTTTGGACTTTTTTTGTTTACTATCATATTTACAATAGTCTGTTTTTGTCTTGTCTTTTGTACATTCTTTCTGTTTGTTTATTTGGTAAACCACTTTAACAATGAAATAAAAATATTTAATAACATCAGTAAAGAGGTTTAATTTTTTTTTTATTCAATCAATTAAAATGTAGTTTTGTAAAACGTCTCAAATATGCAATCGTATTTAATAATATGTCATATGTATAACATTTTATTTATTTCTATTTTTTGCAGCTAGGATTAAAAACCTCTATGCGTTTGAAATTTAAATTGTCTTCATGAAAGAAATCAATACAGTCACAACTTTATTGTATAACACTGACACATGTAATATGATTTGGAATACCAGAATGCATTTCTGTCATTCTTACTGACATGTTTCTTTATCAAAAATCACAATCAAAAGTCTACGAGGCATATAGTCAAGGAAATAAACATGCCATACGATTGATGAATTGGTCAAATCTATCAGATTTGCTAAATGTTGCTTTCACTTAAAATACATAATTTTTATACTTAAACATTTTGTGCACATGTAATAATTTTAAAGGGTAGATTTGGATATTCACTTCATTCTAAACTGTAGCTGAATGAAATTCAGGTCGAAATTACGAGGTTTGAAATCCCCAAGTGACAGAGTCCTAGAACAAACCCCTCACACAATATATCATAACAATAAAATAATGTTCATTTTGAGGGCCATTTCTGTGTTATTTTTGTTTGTTTTTTAGTGGGGACAAAACAGCAGCTGCCACAATGGACAAGGTCTGCCTTTCCACATGGGCTGCATCTCCTGTGCAATGGTTAGAAGGGCAACAAAAAATGTTTATTATATTCACAGATCAAGTGACCAATGGGGGTGGGTGTAGAAGCAGCAAACCAATCTGTACTTCCAAGCAGAAAGCTTAAAATCACTTTGACTACACTGCTTTGTCTGTGTGGGAGTGAAACATAGCCTGGGTCATTAATTTTAGTGTGGTGCTAGATTTAGCTTACTGTTGTATTTTCTAAGTCAGATACTGCCAGTGGCTAGGGTTTATAGAAGAAATGGTTTTATGTTGGAAAAAAAATTTCTGTGTTTTACACACTTGTTTAGCATGAGTCGTAACACTGTTAAAGATAGGGTTAATAGAAGAAATGGTTTTATGTTGGACCCATTGCACGTTCTAGAATTTCCGTTGTGGCAGAAAAATATGTCTCACATGTAATTATATGTGTCACAGCGTATCCCAATTTGAGGGCTGCAGTGAGAGAGGGTATATTTTTAATTAATTATTGGATTGTTTGTATCTCGTCTTTTGTGGTTTATCGCCTCACATGTAAATGTGGCTTACAGTATGTAGGTCAAACTACAAGACCCTTGAAAGTGAGATTTAGGGAGCACCGCCTTATGATTTTACACAAAGATAAGAAATCATCTGTGGCATGCCACTACCAATCCACACATAACTGTAATCCTTCTGAACGTTCAGTTATGGGAATTGAAGATGGGGGATCTTGTAAAATGTAAAAGAGCCCTTATAGCTGCTGAATCCAAATGGATTTTTAAATTCAACACTTTAAATCTGCATTGTCTCAATGAAGAATTATACCAAATGCTCCTTTAAGAGAGCTTGTTATAATACGTGGTAATTAGTTTTTAGTATTAGTATTCATCCTGTATTTTGTTTAGTCTAACCCATTTTTTGACCATTAATTGCCATAAGGTGCATTACTATAAATTCT
Source organism: Pelobates cultripes (assembly GCA_933207985.1). Lineage (NCBI taxonomy): Eukaryota > Metazoa > Chordata > Amphibia > Anura > Pelobatidae > Pelobates > Pelobates cultripes. Next base: position 45,414,920 of record OW240924.1, on the reverse strand, counting down.
TCTACACCTGATTTTATAATAAATGTATAACTATTAATTGGAGTGTATTTTAATTTCTTGCAAGTATGGCACATGTTTATTATATATGACCATCAGTAATGCCTATTTTTAACATATATATATTGGATAATATTTATGCATTTTTTTTTATAGTTTTTATAATTCACAATAACTTTAATGATAAGATATGATAAGAGATGTGCATCATTTATTCCACGTCAGTTTGTTTTGAGCTGACATATACCTCCTATAAAAGGTATATAAGACACACCAGTCTGTATGGATCATTGTCTTGAGAAAGTCTCATCTAGAGACTAAATGTGTAGAAGTATTGATCCACATTCAGACTTTGACACTGCTCCCTTAAGGCAGCCGCAGCCTTTTTTGAAGTTACCTGCCACGGCGTACCACACGATTCCAGTTTGGTATGCTCACCGATTGCGACATGGTGCCATAGTATGGCCTGTGTACTAATATCAGTGAACATTTGGCTTTATTGCCCTTTCGATAAAGGTATCCTTGGGTTGAGCTCACTAGTCATCATATGTTTTGGATCTCCTTGTGTTACATCCCTCAAGTCTACAGCATCTTGGACTTGTGCAGGGGTCCCCCATGGATAAGTGCTTCCCCTCGATTGCCTGTTGGCTTTCAATTATTTATTCATATATGTGCAGGGTTATTCCATATTATTATTGCTGTGGTGTTTTTATATGTTTTCACTATTTCCGGGGTTTTACATGTTCTGTGTTTGTTAAACTTTTAGTTGATATATCCTATTTTTGGGTAAGGGACATATGCTTGAGCTGTTTTCCCAAGTTTTGTATCAATTTTTTATTCTTTGATGCATTTCTTATATTGCAAAATCTAGAGTGTAGTTGTTTCTACAGCATTACAGTCATAGATGTTATGCTGTGTTTTTATGCTTGATTCATAAAGTGTTTCATTGAATCCTTTTGAGCTAGTCTGTTTTAGTCTGTGTTTTTTTCTTTCATTAAAATATACTGTTTCTTACATTTATTTTATTGCTTCTTAATTAATATTGGGAGCGCTCACATTTTATTATATTTGTTTTGATCCTAGTGTGAAACTAAGTTAACAACTGACGGTTTTTAATCTTTTTTTGGGGTGTGTTTTTCACATAAAAATAAATAAATAAAAACAATAAAAACAAACATCTTGCCTACCTATTGCCACATTGGCACTCAAGATTTTTGAGTGGGAGATAGCCTAGCCTACTTCATTCACTCTATTGTGAGACTGCTGACTATGGCTAGTGCTGTGTCCTCCTGGTACTTTGACAGGTTTTTATTTTGTACAGTGCTTGTAGAAAGATTTTTCTTTTGTGGTGTGTGTTTTTTTTTGGGGAAAAAAAGTTCATTTTGCCAAGCTACTGCTACCTTGGCATATATACAAATGTAGAATGGGATATAGCTTGCTTCATTCATCCTAATGTGAAATTGTATGTTATCACCAATTTACAGTTTGGCAGTTCTTTTTTTCTGTTAATTGAATGTAATAGGAAAAAAAAAATTTGGGTGGGTAGTGTGTGTTGTTCAATAAACAAAACATTTTTTAAAATAAACAACAAAAAATATACTTTCAGTGGAGATATACAGATGTATTCATCCTAGTATGATGCAGATATGTGTGATTAGTGCTGTGTCCTATTGCACATCACTGTAGCTTGCAAGAATTTGGAATCCTTAATTCACAGAGGCCATTGGGGGTAGTGTTCTCCAATCCACCATCAACAGTATTGCCATGGCCTCTGAGAGTTTGGGACAAAAAAATCAAACTTTTAAAAAAAATCAGCATTTATGCCCTTTGGGTGCAATGCTTGTATACCCATTCCAGTTCTAATTTTCTTAGTTTATTCACAATATCACCAACTCTCCAGTGCTTTGTGATTTTATCTATACCTTTTTTTATCTACAACCCGGAAGTAACCTAAATCGAACACCTAAATTCACTGATTGAAGATCACAGCCTATATAAGCCGACATATGGACTTATGAGTCATTCACTTTTGAGAAAGCCATGGCGAAACGTGTAAATTGAGGATCTGAAACCAGAGACTACTCAATTCCATTGTGGACTGGTACTTTTTATCTAATCGTATCACTTTATTATACATATTGTTAAATAAAATAATTTTTAAATTTTAAATATCCAGTACTTGGAATTTTATTTCATTTTTATATCGGCTCCCATGACATCCAGTATATCCATAGGTGGGGATCATTCCATCCAAGCTGATTGTACCAGAGCAGGTCCATGCTCTGAGTACTGTAAGTAGGATATTTTCCTTAAATGTTTCCAATTTTACCTACTGTATTATACCATTGGAGATCTCTCTGTTTTTATCTCCCTATATATACCCCTACCTGGACCAAGACTCCTGAATCTCACCATGGTATCCCTAAACGGGGTTTATACCATCTACGCCTACAGAAATAGAGCTATATTGACTCTAGAAAGTGTGAGTGTTCCATTGGCATTGCTAATATTATCTAATCATCTAACTGTATTGCACTATTATGTTTTTTTGTACTTTTTATTAAGACATTGTACAGAATTTTCTTCCATCAACTGTATGTAATTATATAGTTTCTTCAATACCGTTTATACAACTTCACCACCACCACCACTGTTTTTGAAACTCTCAGAAGCCATGGCACTACTGGTGATGATGGTTTGGGGAACAGTACCCCTTCTTGTACCCTCCCTCAATTTCGTATTAGGATTAGTATTTGACCTTTTGCTTGTTTTTCTAATTACAATAAATTAGGTATATAAATGATTGTGTATTGCATAAACTAACAACTTTATTCAGCAAAATTAGGTGTCTGGGTTAATGTTTGGTTGATTTACTACTGTAAAGTTATTGTGTTTGACATCAAGAAACACTTACAGTGCTTGCATATTAGCACAGCACACTCCAGATTGAACACACACAACAAACTAAATTAATAAAATAGGATTTTATTTCTCCTAACAGTTCTCCAACCGAAGTGATTTATGGGTAAGGAGTATCCAATTGAAAATTAACTTTATTTAAAAATTTTTTTTATATGAGTTGTTTCATTATTTAATAATAAAAGTGCTGATTTCTCACATAAATTGGCACTTTTCTTATAAAATACCTTTTTATAAGGTTTTTATAAGGCACTCTTTACTTGAGCCATCCTACCTCCCCACGCATACTTTTTTCAAACTTCAGATCAGACCAATGCAGATGTGCACACAGAGGGATAGCTTCAGAGGTTTGTCAGTGGTCATTTTCTCATGCAGAGCCCGAAAGTCTCTTCTGGGGAAAATGGGAGGGCTTGCAAAGGCTGCTGTTCATAAGAACTGCAGCATTTGAAGCTCTTTAAATATATAAACCAAATGAATACAAACGGGAAATAACTGAATATTGGTAAGATAGTCTTACACTAGGATCAATGACAAAATGGTAATCTCATATCTCCCACTCAAGGTTGTTTCAAGTGCCCCTGGCATTACTTATTTCGCTAGATAAACAGCAAGCTAAACATAGTCTCATACTAGAATCAATGACCTAGGCAAAATTATTGCCTTTTTTCACATCAGAAACTTTTAATGGGACTTTGTTATTATTATTATTATTATTATTATTATTGCCATTTATAGAGTGCCAAATTGACTCCAATAGCATACAGGGAGCCAATGTAAGGACTGGCAGAGGGGTGAGGTGTGAGAGGACCGACTAGAGAGGAAAATCAGTCTAGCTGCAGCATTCATTACAGACTGTAGCGGGGCAATATGGCTTTTGGGGAGACCAATCAGGAGAGGGTTACAGTAATACATGCGGGAAATTACTAGAGCATGGACAAGATGGTAGCATCTTGCGTAAGAAAGGGGCGGATGCAGGCTATGTTTTTGAGTTGGAACCTACAGGACTTGGCAACAAACTGGATGTGAGACTCAAGGTGAGACCAGAGTCAAGTATGACGCCAAGACAGCGTGCTTGCAAGGATAGACTTATGTGGATATCACTGACTTGAAGGGAGAACGAGAGAGGAGGATCAGTATTAGGGGGAGGAAAGACAAGGAGTTCAGTTTTAGAGAGGTTAAGTTTCAGAAAGCGTGAGGACATCCAGTCAGAGATGGAAGAAAGGCAAGCAGTGACACGTTGCAGGACGGCGGGGAGAGGTCCGACGAGGAGAGGTATATCTGAGTGTCATCAGCATACAGGTGGTAGCGGAATCCAAAAGAGGCAATAAGTTTACCAAGAGAGGCAGTAAAAAGAGAAAATAGAAGGGGACCAAGGACAGACCCTTGGGGAACTCCAACCGAGACAGGACGAGGGGAGGAGGTATCCTTGGAATAGGAGACACTGAATGAGCGTTGGGAGAGATAGGAGGAAAACCAAGAGAGGACAGAGTCACAGAGACCAAGCGATTGAAGAGTTTGAAGGAGGAGAGCATGATCAACGGTGTCAAAGGCAGCAGAGGGGTCAAGGAGAATTAATATGGAGTAGTGACCTTTGGATTTAGTGAAGATTAGGTCATTAGTCACTTTGATAAGAGCAGTCTCAGTAGAGTGGAGAGGGTGGAAGCCAGACTGAAGAGGGTCAAGGAGAGAGTTGGAATTAAGGAAGTGAGACACACGGGTAAAGACTAGTGATGTCACGAACACGAAATTTTCAGTTCGCGAACGGCGAAAGCGAACTTACGCAAATGTTGGCGAACCGGGCGAACCGCCATAGACTTCAATGGGCAGGCGAATTTTAAAACACACAGGGACTCTTTCTGGCCACAATAGTGATGGAAAAATTGTTTCAAGGGGACTAACACCTGGACTGTGGCATGCCGGAGGGGGATCCATGGCAAAACTCCCATGGAAAATTACACAGTTGATGCAGAGTCTGGTTTTAATCCATAAAGGGCAGAAATCACCAAACATTCCTAAATCACAATGAATATGGATTGACACCTGACATATGACATATTGACACCTTGACATATGGATTGACACCTGTCCTCAGAGCCCCTGATGCACACGGACACAGAGCAGAATAGGGACTGTTGCCCCTACATAGGGTCACTTGGCAGATATGGATTGACACCTATCCTAAGGATCCCTGATACACACTGACAAAGAGCAGAATAGAGACTGTTCCCCCTACATAAGGTCACTTGGCAGGTATGGATTGACACCTGTCCTCAGAGACCATGATATACACTGACACAGAGCAGAATAGAGACTGTTCCCCCTACATAGGGTCACTTGGCAGATATGGATTGACACCTGTCCTCAGAGCCCCTGATACACACTGACACAGAGCAGAATAGAGACTGTTCCCTCTACATAGGGTCACTTGGCAGATATGGATTGACACCTGTCCTCAGGAACCATGATACACACTGACACAGAGCACAATAGAGACTGTTCCCCTTACATAGGGTCACTTGGCAGATATGGATTGACACCTGTCCTCAGAGCCCCTGATACACACTGACACAGAGCAGAATAGAGACTGTTCCCCCTACATAGGGTCACTTGGCAGATATGGATTGACACCTATCCTAATGATCCCTGATACACACTGACACAGAGCGGAATAGGGACTGTTCCCCCTACATAGGGTCACTTGGCAGATATGGATTGACACCTGTCCTCAGAGCCCCTGATACACACTGACACAGAGCAGAATAGGGACTGTTACTCCTACATAGGGTCACTTGGCAGATATGGCGTGGTCGTGGGAGGAGGAGGATGACTTTCACCTCTTCCCCTGTTAGATTCCCATTGTGCTGTGACATCACCCTTATACGCCGTGTAAAGCATACTTTTTAATTTATTTTGCCCCGGCTAACTTTCAGAGGATGGTAGATCGGCTACTGGATGGGTTTCAGGAGTATGCCTGCCCCTACTTGGATGATATAGCCATTTTTAGCTGCTCCTGGCCCTAACACATCCTTTCTGACTTGTAATTCAGTAACATTTCCGCCACTGTCTGCTTATACCGGGGGTCTAGTAGCATGGACACCCAGCACAGGTCGTTCTCCTTCAGCCTTTTTATACGAGGGTCCCTCAACAGGCACGACAGCATGAAAGACCCCATTTGCACAAGGTTGGATGCCGAGCTACTCATTTCCTGTTCCTCCTCCTCACACACAGCAGAATAGGGACTGTTCCCCCTACACTCGGCAGATATGGATTGACACCTGTCCTCAGAGACCATGATACACACTGACACAGAGCAGAATAGAGACTGTTCCCCCTACATAGGGTCACTTGGCAGATATGGATTGACACCTGTCCTCAGAGACCATGATACACACTGACAGAGAAGAATGGGGACTGTTCCCCCTACATAGGGTCACTTGGCAGATATGGATTGACACCTATCCTAAGGATCCCTGATACACACTGACACAGAGCAAAATAGGGACTGTTCCCCCTACATAGGGTCACTTGGCAGATATGGATTGACACCTATCCTAAGGATCCCTGATAAACACTGACACAGAACAGAATTGGGACTGTTCCCCCTACATAGGTTCACTTGGCAGATATAGATTGACACCTGTCCTCAGAGACCATGATACACACTGACACAGAGCAGAATAGAGACTGTTCCCCCTACATAGGGTCACTTGGCAGATATGGATTGACACTGTCCACAAGGACAAGCTGCAGGCTTCCTGGCAGGGCCCATACAAGGTGGTAGAGCAGGTTTGTAATACCACCTTTGTGATCGGTGCGGTCACAGGCACGGGAGGCAAGCGCATGCTCCATGTGAACATGCTCAAGCCATACCACGAGCGCACGGAAGAGTTAACCGCGATCTGTGCACCTGCCACTGAAGATTATGATAATTTGCCACTCCCAGATCTCCTAGACCTAGAGGGCCAGAGCGGAAACCTGGGAGAAGTACAGTTAGGAGAACGGTTAGACCCCCAGGAGCAAACCCAGGTCCAAAGACTAATCCAGGACAAGGGGGCCACAGTTTCCATCCTACCTGGGTACAGTCCGTTAACCACTCACAAAGTTGAAACCCTAGACCAGACCCCCCTTCGCCAAACCGCCTATCGCATACCCGAAGCAGTTAAAGAAAATATTCAGAAAGAAATTGAGGAAATGATGCAGTTAGGGGTGATAGAACACTCTGACCTCCCCTGGGCCTCCCCGGTAGTACTAGTACCGAAACGGGATGGCACGACCCGTTTCTGTGTAGACTACCGGAGGCTAAACGATAAAACAACCTCAGACCCCTACCCTATGCTCCGGATAGACGAGCTCCTAGACAAAATGGCCAGAGGCCAGTACCTCACCACAATAGATCTGTGCAAAGGGTACTGGCAAATTCCATTAGCCGAGGACGCCATCCACAAGTCGGCATTTGTCACCTCGTTTGGCCTGTATCAGTTTAAGGCCATGCCATTCGGGATGAAGAATGCCCCGGCTAACTTTCAGAGGATGGTAGATCGGCTACTGGATGGGTTTCAGGAGTATGCCTGCACCTACTTGGATGATATAGCCATTTTTAGCTGCTCCTGGCCCGAACACCTGACCCACATAGGAGCCGTACTAGACTGGATTAGGGAGGCCGGACTGACCCTAAAACCCAGTAAGTGCCATATAGGAACGCGTAAAAACCTCCCCAAGATAGTAGTATGGGTCCCAGAGTGTGAACAGGCCTTCCAACAGCTCAAGACGGCGCTCATTAAATCACCTGTACTTTCTGCTCCTGATCCAACTAAACGCTTTCTCGTCCATACAGGCGCTTCTATGTTTGGATTGGGAGCAGTACTGAGCCAAGTCGGAGCAGATGGCGGCGAGCAACCCGGGGCTTATCTAAGCCGGAAACTTTTGCCCAGGGAAGTAGATACACTGCCATTTAAAAGGAGTGCCTGGCGGTGGTGTGGGCCCTCAAAAAGCTGCAACCTTACTTGTATGGACAACCGTTTACCTTACTCACAGATCACAACAAATTTGAGGCACTGCACGTGCAATCTAATGTGCCACCAGATAGGAGTGGTGTGTTAAGTAGTACTATTCTTATCATTTTAATCCCTGTTACGTCCCCTATTCGTTGATGTGGAGCAAGACGCAGCAGAAGAAGAGGACTCAGCCGAGGAGGTTATGGAAGAGGATGGAGTAGGAGGAGTAGAGGAGGTGGCAGCAGGCCTGCCTGCAAGTCATGGCGGTGTCACCAACTCCTCTGCAGAGCCACGCATTCCATGCTTGGCAGCCGTCAGCAGGTTTGCCCAATGCGCTGTGTAGGTGATATACCTGCCCTGACCATGCTTTGCTGACCAGGAATCAGTGGTCAGATGGACCCTTGCCCCAACACTGTGTGCCAGACATGCCATTATTTCCTTTTGCACAATCGAGTACAGGTTGGGGATTGCCTTTTGTGAAAATAAATTTCGTCCGGGTACCAGTGAGTGAGTGGTGGCACTGGGCACAGTATCCACTGGGAGCCTGACACACCCGCTGGCAGACAACTAACTGCTATTCAATCTATAACAGTGAAAAAAGTTTTTTGTTTTTAAATGCAAGCTATTATGACACCAGATATGAGTAGCACTGTAAACTGGCAGAGTATACGCTGTAGGGCTGACACACCCGCTTTGAGACAACTAACTGCTATTCAATCTATAACAGTGAAAAAGGTTTTTTGGTTTTAAATGTAAGCTATTGTGACACCAGATATGAGTGGCACTGTGAACTGGCAGAGTACACGTTGTAGGCCTGACACACCAGCTTGAAGACAACTAACTGCTATTCAATCTATAACAGTGAAAAAAGTTTTTGGGTTTTTAAATGCACGCTATTGTGACACCAGTGAGTGAGTGGTGGCACTGGGCACAGTATCCACTGTGAGCCTGACACAGACGCTGGCAGACAACTAACTGCTATTCAATCTATAACAGTGAAAAAGTTTTTGGGTTTTAAATGCAAGCTATTGTGACACCAGTGAGTGAGTGGTGGCACTGGGCACAGTATCCACTGTGAGCCTGACACACCCGTTTTGAGACAACTAACTGCTATTCAATCTATAACAGTGAAAAAAGTTTTTTGTTTTTAAATGCAAGCTATTGTGACACCAGTGAGTGAGTGGTGGCACTGGGCACAGTATCACTGTGAGCCTGACACACCCGCTTTAAGGACACTGACTGCTATTCAATCTATAACAGTGAAAAAAGTTTTTTGTTTTTAAATGCAAGCTATTGTGACACCAGATATGAGTGGTGGCACTGACTGGGCAAATGGGCACAGTATCCACTGTGAGCCTGACACAGAAGCTGGCAGCAGTGGCAGACAACTAACTGCAATTACATTACACACAAAAAAAAGCAGACTGATGTTCTAGCCCTAAAAAGGGCTTTTTGGGGTGCTGTCCTTACAGCAGAGATCAGATGAGTCCTTCAGGACTGTAGTGGACACTGTATACCCTAACCTAGCTATGCATTTCCCTATCTTATCAACAGCAGCTACACTTTCCCTCCTCTCACTAAGCATGCAGTTTGAGAATGAATCTAAAATGGATGCTGTCCAGTAGGTGTGTGTTTCTGCTTTAGAGAATTTTGTAGACAGATGCACATTAATAAAATGCGAATATGGTAAATATAGAAGCAAGCATATACTGTAACACTGTATATCCTACCACTAGAAGGAAATAGAGAATCGATAAAATAGATTGCGACTAACACTGGTTATAAGGCACCCATCCTGGGCTCATAGGCGTGCGCAGCCTATTGTATAAGGAAGATGTGCCATTGACACGGATGCGGGCCGAAGGCGACCCATGCCCTGATGTGCAGAAGCCCATGTGTTGGAGTGTCACTGCAAGGTATTGCCAGTCTACGCAGTTGAATGCCTTCTCTGTGTTTGTCGAGAGGAACAGGACCTTCAAGCCTGACTTTTGAGCAGCATGGATGATGTTGAGGGCTCTAATGGTGTTGTTTCTGGCCTCCTTTCCTGGCACAAAACTAACTTGGTCTGGGTGCACAAGCTCTGTCAGAACCCTGGAAAGATGCAGGGCCATTGCCTTAGCAAATTATTTGATGTCAGTGAAATGGAGCAGTAGCTCGCACAGCTCAATGGGTCTTTACCTTCTTTGGGAATAATCGTAACTACTTCCGTGAGGGAGTCAGAGGGAATCGGTCACCTGTGTGGATTGAGTTGACACCCTAAAGGAGTTTGGGGAGCACATGCTTAAGTGGATTGTCGGGAGGCCATCCGGGCCAGGATCTCTGCGGGTTTTGGAGAGCTTTAGTTACTCCCCTAGTTCTTTAATAGTCAGGGGCAGTCAAGGCCCTATGTCATTTCTGGGGTTAGTCATCAGGTTACATATCTGGTCGGAAACTCAGTAACCCTAGTATGATGTTGTGTAGAGGCCCGTCCCTGTCGACACTGTGCCAGATTGTACAGCTCGGAGTAATACAACTGAAACATTCTAAGTGGGTATCTGGTTTCCCTCTGCCCTCGTGTTTTATTCTGTGAACTTGGTGTAGTCTCCTTTTACTTTGTAACATTCTAACTAAAGAGCCTGACACATTTTTTGGATAACCCGTAGAAATATCTGTCAGATTTCCTTAGAGTTTGGAGTAATTTTTGTGCAAGAAGGTCTCTGAGTTGCAGTCTGGTGGCCGTTATTTCTAGATATAACCTCATCCATGAGTGAATGTTTGTGTATTTGCTATAGAGCTGCTATTTTCTGAGCTAGTTCTAAAGTGAGTCGGAAATGTTCCTTCTTCCTCTGGGAACACACACTAATGTAGCATCCTCTTATTACACACTGTCGGGGGGGGCACTTCTGTGTTTTTGTTCACCTCAAAATATTGGATGCTGGATGTTTCATCCTTCTGGTGACATGTGTCACTGTTTGCTTCTTTGGAATACATGTGCTTTACAAGCAGTCTACCGCCATTTCTGGAGTGTATATGTGTTGGAGTGTTACATAGCTGGAGTGTATATGTGTTCCAATACTTGCTTGAATGTCATACACTTGGACACAACTTTGGATCCTTTTATTGCAGATATTTCATCCCAAGTTTACATTTTTCACATATTCTTTTGGTTCTGTGCCTTATTTCCTCCTTTCCCTTTGTTGTTGGGTGTTTTTTTTTTACCCTTTTATTTGTTTTCTAGATGTTTAAAGATGCTCATTAATGATCTTGAGACCACTCATGAGGATTTTTTTATTAGTTAGTGGGTAGTCACCCCTTACCTTGCTACAAGTAATTACTATTACCCATAAGATATTTAAGATATTTTGTTCATATATTGTTTGTCCTTCCTTGAGAAAGGCTTACAGCTGAAATTGTGGGTGGTTATTCTTTTTGGCGTTCATCTTACTTCTCCTCTATTGTTTTTTTTGTTACAGTTCCTCTATTTATATGTAATACATTTTTCTTTTGTATATATCAGGTTGGGTAGGGCGTTCTAATCTGATGTCAGATTTGGGATTTTCACTATATGGTTATATATATTTCTATTGCTTTTTTCTCATATATATTTTGTGTATATTGTGTTTTCTTTTGGTGTACATTTGTATCTATTATGTACATATTTTTTATTATGTCTTTTAGTATGCTCGTAATAAAGATGTATTTTTTTTATAGAGTGTGCTCTTCCTTGCTTCTATGTAATCAGATATATTAATGCTGTGGGGAATGAGGTTGTGAAAATAACCTTTTTTTTGTTTATCCATTCATTATTTAAGTACATTTATTGGAGTATTGTCTGTTCATGCTTGCTCTTTCTGCCACTTTTGACACTGTTGAACATCTGCTTCCTCATCCTCCTACTCAGTAACATTGCTATTTCCAGTTTATTTTCCTATTGTTCTGTCTGTTCCTTCAGCATCTCATTCTCTGATCCCTCCTCCCCTTTCGTACATCCCTTGTTTGAAGTCAGATACATGTTCAGGTAGCTAATCTCTATGCTGCATGCACATTGCCTTGATATGCTCCTTGAAGCTGACCTTTGTTTTACCTCATTACATAAACTCATAAACCAAATCCTATCACTTTCTCCTTAAACATTGTCCCCCCATCCCCTCCTTTTCCCGTTTGGGTGGAGCTAAGATGCTTGTCCCTGCTCTTGTTGTTTCCTGCCTCGATGATTGTTACCCTTTATATAATAGCCAAGGCAGACTTTCTACAGTCCATAATGAATGCCACAGCCAGACTTATCTACCTTACATCCATCATCTCTAGCACTTCACTATTAGTTCTTACATTGGCTTGCCATATCGTTTAGGATTTGGTTCAAAGTTCCTATGCTTACTTACAAAGCTTTTCATAACCACGCTCCTGTTTACATTTCATACCTCATTAGCAGCAATGCTTCAGCCTGGCCTCTTTGCAGTCCTGCCGACCAGTTCCTGTCCTGTTTTCACACCCACACCCCAGAATCTTACCTGCATGACTTGTTTAAGGTTTCTCCCTACTTATGGAATGCTTTCCAAAAACACATTCAACTCTTCTATAGAGAAGCCTACAAGTTCTCTGGACATTGTTAAATAGTGTGAATCAGAGAGGGTTATTCACCAATTCACATAATTCAAAGTGAATTCCATAGTTGAGTTTAAAATACCCAACCTATAAAAATGCTTTAAGTCAGATATGCTATAAGTTCAGGTACTATGGACATCAATTTTAAATTAACTTTAAATTATCACTTTAGTAAGTACAGCATTTGCATTCTATATCTACATATTTGATCACTTTCAGTCACTAATGTAACCTTACAGATCTGAGGATAAAAATATCCTTTTATACTTATTATAATTATATAGTATGGGCAAAGCACAATCATTTTAATAGACATTTTTCATCACAGGGGACAAAAGCACCAATACACTGTAGCTTAGATCTCAGAATCCCAAAACAAGACAATGCTATTTTGAAATCTTAAAGGGACACTATAGGCACCACGACCACTTAAGCTCATTGAAGTGGTCTTGGTGCAATGCCCCATGTCCCTTAACCCTACATTGATAATTATTGTAGTTTCTGAGAAACTGCAATAACTGCCTTGGAGGGTTAACTCCACCTCTTGTTGCTGTCTACCAGGCAGCCATTAGAGGGACTTCCGGGTGCTTAGATAACTTTTGGTTGTCTAAATGATGCTGCATGTCCTCACACCATGTATGAGGACGTCCAGCATCACCAGAATTAATGCTTTCCTATGGGGAAATACTAATGCAAGCGCGGCCATTGCAGCGTATGCACATTACGTCTGCCCCGCCGGCAGATGAGGAGCGTGGATGGAGCCTGACCCAGTGCGGAGGGACATCAGTGGTGGATTCAGGGAAGGGGTGCAAGGAAGGGGGGCACTGTAGGAACATATAGTGCCAGGAAAATGGCTTTGTTTTCTTGGCATTATAGAATTCCTTCTTACAGGGTTATTCACTAAAGTGAGCATTCAAGGTTAATGCAAAGTGAATTTTAGATTTAAGGTAAAAATAGACCACCTGGAGAAAAGAATGTCTAATCAGCTACCCCCTACCTATGGAATGCTTTCCAAAAGCACATTCAACTCTTCCAGTATCTGCAATTCCTTAAAAAAAATCCATAGAAACACACTTCTATAGAGAAGCCTACAAGTTCTTTGGACATTGTTAAATAAGTTCAGGTAAGTAACTGTTAGTTTCTTTTTGGCATTAAATTTGAAATTCACTTTGCTTTCACTTAGAATTTTAACTCCGCAATAGAATAAATTAAATAGAACAGAATACAGAAAACACAATAGAACAGATTAAACATGTTTCCATACTATATATAAAATAAGTGGCCTTATATATTTTACATCTTTGCAAAACATCACACAGGATTATTCACTAAATTTTAAAATTGCTGGGAATTAAAAGTGAATTTTATAATTTAGGCCAAAATAGAGAAATCCAAAACCTCTCCCAAGTCAATTCTATTTTCACTTAGGCTATTATGGCTTAAAATTTTAAAATCACCTTTAAATCCTAGCATTTCTCATTTTAGTAAATAAACCTGAAAATATTTTCAATGTTTACCTCTACCCAATATTTTACAAATATATATTTTAGTGACATGTCTATGTGTTAAATCCAGTAATTATCTTGCAACGTATCCATAATTGCACTAGGTTCTGAGACATTGCATTAAAGTCACATTTTAATACACGAGTTTGACATTTTAGCTCGACCAGTGTTGAGTGGAACTGACATTGCCTGAAATCCTATTATATTCGACCATCTCAACCGGATGTTAATTACACTGACAATAACAATTATGTGATTGGGATAACAAAGAATCTTTTAAAAATGTTTAATGAATGTTCAAGTCTGCAGCTAACGGTAATAAAATATTAAATACCTACTACCTAACGATATCATAATGCAACTTGCAAGACCAAGGTATTATACAAATATATTTTATAATTAATAAAGAAAGATGTTCCATGTTTGCAAAATATCTTTTTCATACTTTTTGCCTTTTTTTTCTTCTCTTCTCTTTAGTGCAGTAACTTCACGTTTGGCATAATGATTATGACGACTTTGTTAACAACAGTGGCAATATTTCATTATAAAATTTTAATAATTTTTCATATTAAAAGTCACATTTGATAAAAATGTTAATTTCACTGGAATGGTTTGCTAGGTCTCTAGTAAACTAATTTATTATTTTGGAACTATAAAATAATTGAATAAAGAGTGGTTTGTGGAATACTTAAAAGATAACGAAATTGCTCCAATTCTGTGCAAACATAGCCTATGAGAAATTTAGTTTTTGTGTATCTTTTTAATAAGATTTTATTTTCATTATGTTTTAATGTACTATATTATTAATAAATAAAACTTAAAATGTGATAAAAATAAAATATTAGCAGATGCATATCTACCGCATCATACAATTGTGAATTACCCTACAACGTGGAACAGTCCTCCAACTCTTCTGATTTAGGTGGGACAGCCCAGATTTTGGGGTATTGGATAGAGCTGATCCAGCACCGAGAGACATTGGCTCTGGACCCAGGTAAGTGACAGAAGGGTTTTTAACACCTTCTGCATCACGGGGTGTCCTTGACAGTGGGGCAAGCTATAGTGCCAGTAAAACAAGTTTGTTTTCCTGGCACTATAATTTCCCTTTAAAAAGTCAGTTCTGGTATCTTAAAAAAGCCTATATTTCATTTTTGTAATAGCTTGCCCAGTGAGAGTCTTTCATTTTGCCTGTAGAAGATATCCTTAAAGTGTGCAAATATGTTTAATGCCCCAGATTTTGTTTAGCTCCTATGCTGATGATTCTGTTTATTATTATATGAATTACTGCCTTTTTTATGCTGCTCTTTATTTGGATATGATTTAAAAACTCACAACTAACATGAATTTATAAAATAAAACATACTAGTGCTTGTCAGAAATAGGGTTACCATCATTCAGTAGTCTTCGCACATCACTTTTATCTATAACACTTAGAGGGTTTCTCCAATACTGTTTGTCTAAAATAGAATAGTGCCCTATTGGCATTATTCTATCGGTCCCCCCACCATAAATGTTTAAAGAGCGTTTTTAAAATAAGTTTTACATACGTAAAACAAGCCCTGGGCAAAGCTCTCTGCGCTGCTCGAGGTAATCCCTGACTAACTTCACAGGAGCCATGCTGAGGTTCAGTTTAAGGCTTATCATAGATAAGTCTAAGATTAGACCATTTTATTGGCTCAGGGTACATGCGCAAGCTCTAAGCTAGCATGGAGAGTGGGACAGGAAGGGAGGGAGTGAAAGGAGTAGGAGGAGGGCAGAGAATTTAAAAAATATAATTGATGGGATTGGAAGGAGTGAGGGCTTCCCTCAATGTGGGTGGGAAAGAGGGAGGTGAGACAAGCGCAGTTAGCCCTGTTACAATGGATGTATTTTATGCCCAGAATTGATGTTAAGCAGCCCGGAACAAATCTAAAGGAAAGTTACTTATATTTTCATGTATGCTCTTTTGAAAGAGCATACAGTTTGAGCTACAATTTGTTCTAGCAGGTTAACTAGTTAATGTACAGATTGGGAGAAAAAAACGATTTAGAAATAGGTCTTTCCCCCACCACATTCTATGCTGACAATTTTACTGACAAGGGAGAGAAATAGAGACCTCCCACAGGTAGTGATTCTGCACTTCCCAAGCAAAGCAACTACGGCGCATACACTGTGGAAACTTTCTAGACAACACTGTTAGTGCTGAAAATTGAGTATAGGAATGGAGTGACTGGTGTCATTCAGATTTTGGCATACTGGCAATGAAGTCAGCATGTCAGCACCACACAGGAGGTTTGCCATGCTTGTGGAAGAAAAGAGCACACAAGGCTCAAGTGACAGGATCACTTTAAAATAACAATCAAATATTAATCAAAATATTCTAACTTATTCATAGTTACATAGTTACATAGCTGAAAAGAGACTTGCGTCCATTAAGTTCAGCCTTGCTCACATATGTTTTTGCTGTTGATCCAAAAGAATGCAAAAAACCCAGTCTGAAGCACTTCCAATTTTGCAACAAACTAGGAAAAAAAAATATTTTTGACCCCTAAATGGCAGTCAGATATCTTCTTGCATCAAGCAGCTATAACCCCACTAATTAGAAATTATATCCCTGTATGTTATGCTTTTGGAAGTATTTATCCAATTGCTGTTTTAACATCTGTTTAAACTCTGATAAAACTACCTCTTCAGGCAGATAATTCTATATCCTTATTGCTCTTACTGTAAAAAAAAAACCTTTTCTTTGCCTTAAACGAAATCTCCCTTCTTCCAGCCTAAATGTGTGACCTTGTGTCCTTTGTATAGCCCTGTTTATGAACAGATTTCCAGATAATGGTTTGTACTGGCCACGAATATATTTATATAATTTTATCATTTCCCCTGTCAAGCATTGTTTTTCAAAACTAAAGAGATTTCAATTTTTTTTACCTTACTCATGTGTAACTGCAAGATGACGATGACCCAAAAATTTTGATTTTGCTTTTGTGTATGCATTACAATTTCTAGTATTCAGATTGATAGGTATTTTTAATTTGAATTTAATATGAAGGCAGTCATCTTTACTTAATAAACTATTTCACACAATGAAACACATCAGCAGATGCCAGAGATTTCTGCAAGTATCACAGCTCAAACTCTTTCAATAATTCAGTGGCTTCATATTCAAACATCTGGGGAGAATACTTCTGCAGAAATAACAATTTAAGAATCACAAAACCCTGAAAATTCACACATTGTAGTCTGCAAAAGTATTGTTAGTGTCAGTTGCTTTTTCGTCCAGTCCTTTGTTCATTGATAAATGAAAACTCCAAGCACTATAACAATTACAGCCCTCTGTAGTTGCTATGGTGATAAGCATAACCTGGCACCATTGAAGATTAATTTTTCAAACCATTTTAGAACAGTTTAACATCTTATCTGGGTATCCTGTGCACCCACACAGTACCCAATCTTTTTCTGCAGGATTAACCAAATGTCTTCATTGAAATAAGCAGGTGTGATATAGAACCTTGTTCACTTGCTGAAAGTGCGCAGCTGACGCTCTCAGCATTTGAGATTGGCCCTGGATGGCCCTGTATAGCGCAGTCCAGCACCCCTACCCCCACACAGCACAGTACTGCTACCCCCCACACATCACAGCACCCCTACCTCCCCACACACACAGCACTCCTGCACCCCCAACACACACTGCACCAATCCCCCCACAACACACACACAGCACCCATACCACAACACACACAGCACTGCTACCCCCACAGCACAGCACCCTTACTCCCGCCCAGCACCCCTACCCCCACACATCACAGCACTGCTACTCCCCACACCACAGCATCACACACACAGCACTCCACACACACACAGCACTCCTACACCCCAACACACACAGCACCCCTACCCCCACAACACACACACCCACAGCACCCCTACCCCCCCACACACAGCACCCCTACCCAAACACACAGAACCTCTACCCCCAACACACACACAGCACCCCTACCCACAACACACACACAGCATCCCTACCCCCCACAGCACAGCAACCATAACCCCGCCCAGAACCCCTACCCCCACACACACAGCACCCCTACCTCCCCACACACACAGCACCACTCACACACATACAGCACCCGTCACACACACATACAGCACCCCTCACACACACACACACACACACACACACAGCACCCCTCACACACACACACAGCGTCCCTCACACAGACACACACAGCACTCCTCAGACATACAGCAACCCTCAGACACACAACACCCCCCCCACACACACAGCACCCCACACATAAACACATACACTGCACCCCTCAATGCAGTAAGTGTGCATATATTCAGCAGTCTGTGTGTACGTGTATTCAACAGTTTGTGTGTGTGTGTGTGTGTTCAGCAGTCTGTGTGAGTGTGTGTATGTATTCAGCAGTCTGTGTGTACTCAGCAGTGTGTGTATTCAGTGGACTGTGTGTGTGTATTCAGTGGACTGTGTGTGTGTATTCAGCAGACTGTGTGTGTGTATGTATTCAGCAGTCTGTGTGTATGTATTTAGCAGTCTGTGTGTATTCAGCAGTCTGTGTGTATGTATTCAGCATACTGTGTGTATCCATGTGGTCTGTGTGTATATGTATTCAGCAGTCTATGTGTGTGTGTAGGTATTTAGCAGTCTGTGTGTATGTATTCAGCATACTGTGTGTATGTATTCAGCAGTCTGTCTGTATGTGTATTGCATTTGTTGGAGATACTAATAAATATAAGCTTCATTTTATGTATTTATATCATTACTTAAAATTTGTATCATTGAACTCTTGTTCTGTTCTTCTTTTAAAACAAAAGTTGTTGGGGTGGAGCCTGACAGCCGAGACGAGCGGACGCACAACCCTGGAGCTCCGTACTAAACCGGAGAATTCAAGCTTAATTACAGCCTACATCACCCCTTTTAACCGCAACCACACACAGGAACCCCTCAAGCATGATGGGACGCAAAAATAAAAAACAGATGCTGGACAAACCAGCCCCAGGACTCACAATAGGGGATATGTGGCGGCAAGCACGCGGTGAGGCCAATATGGCGGCGCTCCATGGAGGCTGCACGGACTTCTCGGACGACTGCTCAGAGGGAGCCGAGGAGGAATACTTCCGAGCCCCTGACCCAACACCAAGGGCACAACCAGGCAAAACAAGGTCTGATCCTGATGCAGACCTGGTAACCACAGGGGTGCTAAAAACCCTATTAGCAGACTTACAGAAAAACATCCTTGCAGATGTCACAGCATTAAGGGGAACCCTGCAGGGCCTCATGGGCCAAATTGCTGTGCTGGAAGACTCCTCTCAAGAAAGTCAGCGCACCATCACCACATTGCAGAGAGACGTACAAGAGCTGAGCCGCAAAAATATGATGCTTGAACGGCGCCTAGACGCCCAGGAGGATGCCAAAAGGAGACATAACATAAAGGTCAGGGGGATCCCGGAGGGGCTACCAGAGACAGAACTGCCGGACACCATCAGGCGCCTGTTGACCATTATACTGCCCCCAGGCCAAACTAAGCCCATCACTCCCACTGATATATTCCGGATCCCGAAAACCTGCCAGGGCCCTAGACGCGGCCACAAGGGACACTATCCTTACCTTCAAAAATAGATCAGACAAAGCATCGATCACCACCGCCCTCCGGGGAAGAACTCCTATACAATTCGAGAACACAAAGCTGACATTTTACAATGACCTCTAAAACGGAACTCTGGCGTGGCGTAGATCGCTCAGACCACTCACTGCCACACTCCAAAGGCACAAAATATTATACCGCTGGACTCCTCGTGCAGCAGGGAGAAACAACTCACCAAATCCACGGCCCACAGGATGCTGCAGATCTTTTACAGGCCTTGGGCATACCGAAGGACTCTCTCTCCCAAGCGGACCACCGAGCCCCCACCACCCCGGCTCACAGCTGGGACCCAGAGAACTGCCCTCCCTTTGTACCACGAAACAACACACCGGTCACATACGCCTCGGTCACCACTTAAGCGGAGCCGAAGAGCCCACGTTTTAATTTTAGCAACACACATCCGACGGTTACAGAAATGATTACAATGCTACAAGGACCACCCGCAGCTCCCGACCCTTGCCCGACCAACCAGCCGAAGAATTCCTATAAAACCAAGAACTGCTCACAATGAACCTCCCCACCCTGTAAATGCGGCCCATTGCAGTTTTTCCCACCTCCTAACCACCTAGGTCTCAAAGGGATCCAGCTTGGATCAACGACCTTGCTGACTGCATCACCCCAGGACACCCTCACCTTCCCCCGGCCTCTCGAGAGCATGGTATGTCTCTTACAACTTGCAGGAGCATCACTTTGCAGGAGCATCACTCAATTTTATACTACATCTTTGTGACATTACCAGACCTCCTGCCTCCTCCGAACCAGGGCAATGGCTGACCTTGCGTATTTTAGGGACCTATAGCCCACTTCTCACAAGGACCAACTCTACTCAACAGCCCCTGTTAACCCAGATCGATGCTACCGCTGGACACAGCTGCGGAATGTTTAATGTTTTATGTTTAATGTTATAAATGAATATAAGAAGTGTGATGCAGGGTAAGGGAGCTGGTCACTATACTCTCTATTAAAACTAAAGTCAGCTGCGCTAATGTCACGTCAGGCCTAAGCCTCATTGCAAGAAACTTAACAAACATTTAATAATTATGTGTTTCCTTAGCTACCCACATAAGTACAGCCTATGCTAATTAACATGTCACTCTATGAGGGAGCACTAGCAAAGCTTCGCCTACTTAGTTGCTTAAATTTTTGACTTAACCAGATCTGACAGGAGCCCAGTAACCTCGCTACAAAGGGACACTGTCAAAATTCCAGCCAGCCCCCCCATATAACGTCAACCAGCATAAGCTATGCCCTTCTAAAAAACATATCTGTAATATAGCAATGCACACCTTAGTCTGGAAGATAAATGTATGTCCCACTCAAACATGCATTATACTTTTACTGTACATAGATCCGAGCAATGTTGTATACTTAAAACCACTAGATCTGTCACTAATGCATAAAAGCTAACTTAAAGGGCTAAGTCATATGCATTATAAGCCACAACAGCTATTATTGTAATTCAGAATGTACATGCCCGCCGCTTTTGGGCCTATTGTTAATGTTGATCACAAGAAAAATACAGTCAGGTGGTCATTATCATATATAAGCCAGTCAGTCATAAGTACTGCAACACCTAACGTAGATAACTCTAGAAGGCCAGTTCAGGCTCTGATGGTGATTGTACTGTCTATAGTGTAAGACTTCTACTACAGTATACCAGCATCCATAACTGAAAGGTTTAAGCTTGTTAATATAACATAAAATCCTCTACTGTTTATTACCTCCGTTATCTCTAAATATAAAAATTGTGCCTGATTTTGTATGTACCGCTACGTTTCAAATGTCTAGTATGAGTTGGAGGAGTGCCGTTGGGGTACCTCGCAACAATATGTTATCAGCTTATGCACTACAAAAATAAAGAATTAAAAAAAAAAGTTGTTAATTAGTTCAGACAACTGTACAAGTTGTTTTTTATAAACTTAAACCTCAGTATTCAGGTTTAATTGCCGTGTTGGCACTTTGAGGAAAAAAAAGTGGACATGTATTGCGGTTTGGGCACTCGGTTTCAAAAAGGTTCACCACCACTGCTATAGAGGAACGAATTCCTCAACTAGAAGTTACAAGTCACTGATTTAACATCTGCCAGCTCAAGAGGTAAAGGAAGTTTCAATGGGTCATATTCTTTCAGTCAGCGAGGGGCAAAAAGAATTGGATCTTATCATTTCACTGTTAGCATTACATTAGCATTAGAGAGAGTAATAAAGACTGAAGTTTTAAATACCTTTTTTTTATAAATACATGTTTTTTTAATAATATTTATTGTATTTGGACATCATGCTCAAATGAAGACATTCCTTTTACATTCTGTTGCTAGTTTTAGTAAGCTGTACTTCTACTAATGTCTTCAGAGTCCTTACAAATGCTTATAAGCACACTATTTGGCCAGTCTTAGTTATCTATTTTATACCTACTGTAGAAATGCACCTACTGTGCATAATATTTCTGATCCAGTGTGAAATGTTGCAAGATAAAGACTACTGTATACTGTCTAAAGTAATTCATTTCCCAAATATTTTTACAGAGGCTGAATGAATAAGTGGAAAAAAAATGTGTAAATTTAATTTTAACTTTTTAGACAAACTTGAAAATGAATCTATACACATCATGCTGTTCTATTATACACGTATAAGCTAGTCATGCATTCCTGGATCAAATAACTGACATGTTAATATTTCTACAATAAAAAAGTGCTTAGTAGTGAAGGGGTTAAGCAATGTCCTTCAGTATGTCCCTTAAAGGTTTGGACCAATGATGTTTGGCACAACTGAGGAAATCATGGAAAATATTTGACTTGATCATGATCATGACCATAACAACACTGTTCAATTCATTTATCAGTATATAGGAGGACTTTGATGTCCTAACATATAGGAACATCATTAGGAAAAAGTGGATATGCATATGTTGTTTACAATCATAATTAACAATCATAAAGCTCCAATGAGAAGGCTGTTCATACAGTTGTTGACTCTCCTATATGTTTTACAATTGTACCATGCCAGACAAGAAAGTTGACAATGTTCTTTGTCTTTTTCCAAGTATAAACCTCCTTCTTTCACCTCCCTCTCCCATTTTCTGTTACACCCCAACCTCTGTCTCATCATCAGTACCCACTTTGTTTAATTGATTTACAAGCTCATCTCGTAGTTGACTTGTCCAGATTGTCGAGTTGAATGTGTGAAATTGAACTTATTTCTACATCACTACATTAAATTCAGCAAAGACCATAGGATCTAACAGAATTTCAATCAAACAGGATATGCTGCTTTGTCATTTAGTAGACTCTATCTGCCAGTCTATGCTAGTAACATAAAAGAGGTGGAGAGCCATTGGACAGAACCCATACTAGGGTGATAACTTTTACCGGTGTACAATGGCCAATAGAATGCAATGTTAAATGCTAAACATATAGGTCCACCTTTTGTGCATTGGTGCTAACCCTCTTTTCTGAGTTCTTGTTAAAGCTGATCACAATTTTTTAGACTGAAGGATCTCCCCTTTAATGCTTAAGTAGTGAATATCCTTTCCAATTACTGATGTTGTTCCTTTTGTCAAAGGTTTTGACGACCTATACTGGGTGAATACGCCACCATAGTTGCTAACAGAAAAATGGAAGGAAACTACAAAAATGGAAAAATCTCACTGGAAAACAAATGAAATGTTGTTACTAATTCTATTGGTTTCCATGATGGCTTATTGTCTTATAAACACTTTTGTGAGCCACTCATTTGTCCCAGACACACCCCACAATACTTAAATATGGCAGAAGGCTGTATATAACACCACAAGCAGACTAATAAATGCATTCTCCATTAATCCATAAAGACTCTGAATTAGGCACGTAGGCTTCTGAATAATGTAATGTGCACTGGGCTGCACAAGGGAATGCAAATTTCAAGTTGCTTGTGTTTTCAGATATGAAAAATGTTTCCTGAAGTTCTGGCATCATTCCAGTTCTTGTGGGCTAAAATCGATATGTCTGTTGCATGTCATTGCACACTATTAAAATGATTTAGTATGGTATTTGGAAGCATTCAATTTCTGAAAATGAAACAGCCCCATAATAATGAGAGTAACATTTCTGCCCTGTGGTAAACATATCAAAAATGTAATTAACCGCATTAAACTCTTAAACAAAACCAACGCTGTAGACTATGATAGGCTTGTTAATACACTATAATAAATGTATAGACTAAGTGGCCAATAATATTATTTTATAGTGTTTTATTTTTTATTTTTATGATTCAAATGCATTATAAAAAAGTTAATATATTTCTCAAGTATTAATAATATATTATAGTTATATTTAATCGATATATATAAATTATTTTATATTATATTTTATTGCACTACCTAACCTTATTTAATTATGAAAAAATAGTAGTAATATCCAAATTATTCTTTATTTATTTATATATCAAACATATGACTCAATGTAATTATTTCTGGTAGGTTTTAAAATGATCATAAAAAGAACAAAAAACTTTCTGATGATTATCTACAGTAATCTGCATTAAATACTTTGTATCACCCCACAAAGATTGTTGCCCTCTCTATAGTTTTGCATTTAAAGGTTTATCCTTATTATACAGTTGCTATAATTTTGTTTTTATTCATATATGCAATGACTTTGTCAGATAATATGAACAGCAATGAAAATAGTGACAAATATTTAATAGATAAACAAATAATTATAATAAGGAAGGGTTGATTTATCCCACATTCAAAATTAGGCTTGCATTTCACAATTAAACATTTGTAAGAAATATGTTGCTGTGACCTTGAAGTGAAGCTTTAATGAAAAAAAAGATGATTGAGGTGGTCACCCCGAGAGAGGAGGGGTATCCACTGCCAGAGATGTCCTTTTCCCCTAGTATGGGTAGCGCTGCAGTATTCCCAAGTCAATCTCCAAGCAGTAAGAAGAGCGGTATAGCTGGTATAGCTCTTATAAGAGCTAGTGGTTATAGCAAGTATATCTGTTCCTTACAATCATGAGATGTGTGTTGAGGGTGAAGTGAACTTATTTTAATGGGACCACACTTAGCCTTTTATGACAATCCCCATGCAAGGGGTACTCCCACCTGGACCCGATGGAAGACTGTATTAAAAAGTCACAGACCAATGACAACAGCGTTACAATACATGACACTCCCATAATTGAGTCAAGTACTGTATTAACTCGATTAACTCCAGGCGAAAAATAACACAATTTACAGGCAACCCGAAAATACCCCCCAAATTCACATAAACCCCACAAAAAGTATATACCCTGATAGCCCCAATCTCGGTGAGCAACATATCCAGAAATCACCCAAATCAGTTCATGGGTTCAGGATTTTCATGGAGGTCTTATTTCTGACCTCCTGCCCAAAATAGTTCCATAGATTCAGGTTGTGTGGTCAGTCTCTTTCAGCAGCTTCAAACACAACACTATACCAAAAGTAGCAGTTCGTGTGAAAACTAGTCGTGTGCTCCTTGTTCGGGAGTTTGGTCTCAATGAATGCCGTTTTCTTCAGATGAATAGGAACGAACATAGGTGAGAGTGGAAGTCTCAGTGGTATTTGGGCCATTGAGTGTCCGATAATAGTTCCATACACTCGACGACCAAACACCGCTGGAAGCAATCGCCAAAACAAGATGACCACCGCCTCATGTTCGTGTTGCAGTTTGTGTAGGTGTTAGTGAGGTCAACTATCTGCACTTCTACACCCCACTGATATATTTTGGTTCACCTTAAAATTATATGTATGTCTCCTTACATGCACTATGCACTTCAATAATATATGTATAGGACTAAGAACAAAATGGAATAATGTTACCAAAAATAAGAAAGCTGTGAAAATATTCCTTACCCATAACCAAACCGATATATAAGTCTATATATATTTTTATTACGTCTATGATCTAATTAATCTAATATCTTAAAGATAGCTGTACCTATTCTTAAGCAAGTTTTTCTTGTATTGTGGCACATTTTCCATTTTAGCTCAAAATACCATCCACTATTTTATCTCCTAAAAATTTACCCACTAGAGAAATAAATTACAACTCCCTCTATAGGTTCTAACAGTAAATAATGTATAGTCAGTATTTTCATTAATATAAATGACTGTGGCGGCCACCCAGAGAGGAAGAGGGGTCTCGCTGCCAAGGATGTTCTTTCCCCCTATTCAGAGTGATGCTATCATAATCTAAAGCACGATATTCCAAAACGGTATAGTTGGTATAGTGGTTCCCTACAAACATAAGATTAGACTATGTTGAGGATAAGCAGGAACTGTTTTAATGGAAGCCACAACTGTCCCCATGCAAGGGTTTTCTGCTTTCATATTCCAGGGGCATTCCACACTGGACCTGAGAGGGGACTATAGTAAAAGTACACACATAATTACATTAGCTCTCACGTCCAGGACATACATAACAAAAACACCCCAAAATACATATTTAACAAGTAGGTACCCCCTCAAGTCCTATAAACGCCACCGAGGTATAGACTGACCGCACACAAGGCACCTGCTTAAAAGAGTTCCATAAATTCAGGATGTGCAGTCACTTTTAGGGAGTATCAAATATAATAAAACCTACAAAGATAACAGTTTGTGCGTACACTGGTCCTGTGCCCCTCGGTCAGGAGTGTGTGTCATGATCTTGAGCAGGTCAGATAGGAGACTTATGCCAGGGTTGACTTCAGGCACTTTATTAGTGATTTTAGACGTATTCTGAAACTTGAGGGAAAACAGAATTTAGGCAATATGCCACAAAACAGGATACTTGCCACAGAACAGGTTACTTGCAAATAATAAAGACTCTTTAGGATTTTAGACGCTGCTATATTTTATTTTATTTTATTATGTGTATTTGTATGTAGTATATACTCCTTCTATTCTGTCTTCTCCATTGGACCTGCCTCTGCATCGTTTAGGAGTTCCACTTTGTTTGGAGATACGCCTACTATATTTCATCACTTGTAAGTGAGACCAATAGATGCAATTTTGTAATTTTATTACATACTTCACTATATTTGGTTCTTTATTTTGCATATATTCCACGGAGGATCTTCTATTCAACACATTATTATCCCTGGGAGGATGAGAAGCCTGATTTCATGTTTGTTTGTGAGTGCTCTCTTTATACAGATTCCATTAATGAACTACTACCTATATTTCAGGTTATTTGTATTTTTCTTATACTACCACGTATTGGGAAGTGTTTCCACTTTGTTTCTTGATTATATGTGTTTTAGGTGTTAGTGAGGTATACCTGGGACTTCTCCCTAATATATGTTTTTTTTACTTTCACTCTGTATAGTGTGTATTCTTTGTTGTTTGTTTGTAAGTAATAAAGAATGTCTGTAATTTCCAGGTAGGGTTGTAACAAAGGCAGGTTGATATCAAGGGAAGGTTGGTTACAGAGAAAGGCTGGTTACAGAGTCAGGCTGGTTTGAAGTATACGTAAGGGTGGAGCAGGCTTGAAGGTAAGTCTGGAGCATGTTGGTATGGAACAGGTTTAAAGGTAAGTCTGAAGCTGGTTCACAGGAGCCAGGATATGAAGTGATTCAGGTAAATCACTAACTTCAATGTAAAGGCCATGAGGTTAGTTGGGTGTAGCCTTTTGTAGCTGAGCTAATTAGTCCTAGGCAGGTGAAGACTGAGGTGACTCGTGGCTAGGGAGGCCACTAGTGGTGAAGAGCTGTAACTTCTTTTAAAGGAACATAAATAAATGAAGATAAAACATAGTTGTCAGCATATGATTCTGACAGTGTGTTTCCACCGAACGCCGTTCTTCCTAAACGAATAAAACCGAATGTGCATGGAGATGGAAGTCCCAGCAGTGTTCGTGCCATCGGTTACCGAAGTGAGAACAAGGGTCAAAAGGGTTAATGAGCAACACACGACTTCTCTGGGTGGTCTGGCCTTTTGGTAGTTTATTTGGTATTCAAACTCCATAGATCCGAGGTGTTCGGTGAATCCTATACACCGAACCACCCAATGTAACAAATAAGTAAAAATAAAGAGGATGACAAACCAGGTATAGGGGAATCTGTCACAATGACCTTTCCCTTTGTTCCAATACATTTGCATGCACATAATGGACTTTGACCTTAATCAAAATGGCACAATATCAACTTTCACTTACATCACTTCTTGTGATGCCCAACAATCCAGGAACCGGAACTGATGTCATCTTCCTTCTGGAAACCGGAAATTTCTGTATGGACACCAGAATCCACTAACAAACACCCAGAAACATATATAAAGCCATTCTACAGCAGAATACCATCCACTTCTGAATAGCCTTTGGCGAAACATGTTAAGTGAGGACTTATTTTATTCAAAGTTTATTTTATATTTGTTTTTTATTTAATTAGCTGTTGTTTCCAACTTTTTACTTAATAAACCCACTATTTTGTACAACATCACCTATGGATTACATCCTTCATACAGCCTTCATCACCTTTCTGGTTCCTGCATATATCCCTAGGTGGGGTTTGTTCCACTTCAAGTTCTTCATACCAGAGCAGGACATTGCTCTGGGTGACATAAGTAGGATATTTCCCTCCATCAATACCAATTGTTTGTGTATACTATACCATTGGTTTTTCTATTTTGCTTTTTTCACATTTACCTACCTCATCTTTAAAACAAGCTCAAAAGACCCTCCACTTATGGCGGGCAGGGCCTGACTTCCATGCCCGGTAGACGTGTCCTACATGAGCTCTGGACTTTTATGCAATTAATAGCAGTTTAATCCCTAAAAACTCAACTGATATGCAACTCACCAAGACATCTAATTGTCTCTAGCTGCACCTGAGCTATATTACAGCGACTGGAACTCACCTTTGTAGACACGATCCCGGAGAGTAGATCGATCGTATTGCAGCCTGATGTACCTTGCCAAGTGGAGAGTTGGCCGATCTCCTGTCAGGACTACCTAGTAAGCTACTGGAATCACCTCCCGGAGCCCATTCCCCCCTCCCTGGACCAGTGGGGGTCATCCCAGTCTAGGAGACATCCCTGCCGAGGCGGGGCTTCACAGCACTGCAGCCTAATCGGGCAGAAGGCACACAGAGACATCCAAGATGGCGGACCCCATGTGTGCATTGCAGCCCAGCACCCAGAACCCACATCTGTCCATGCTGGACAGGATCTTTCAGGACTTCTGGGTAAAGTTACAATGCCACCTGCAAGAACCTCCCTTGCCAAAGCCACGCCATGACCCACCTCATGAGCTGCCTCCCAGCATTCTACCCAATCCAGTGGCTCAAGCTCCAGGCCGAACGCATTTTCACAGCCACCCACTTATATCCATAGACGGAGATTATTCTGTCCAGGCCTTCATGATAGAGCTGAGATAACTCTAAAAAGTGTGAGTGGGCACTTTTGCCCATTTATACTCCCTACAATAACATCAACTGTACTGCACTATATTCTGTTTCTTGCTTTGTATTTATAGATTTATATACTAGGAACTACATCTGTATTGTATGTATATATAACCTTAAGTGCTAATCACCTCCTGTCTGCTATATTTACTCTCCACTTCACAAGGGTGGAGAGAACCCCTTGTTGGTGATCTGACTTGAAAATGAGACATGACTCTTTGTTGTATGTCCGGGTGCCGAAGATTGTTTGTGTACCGAGCCATTATTTACTCATGGCTCTTTGTTGTATGTTCGGGTACCGAAGATTGTTGGGTACCGAGACATTTTTTACTCTACATTTTTGTTCAAATTCCGAATTGTTCAAGAACGGGACCATTCGAGTCCAGTAGACAAGATGCCAAAAAAACAGAGTATTGCAGTATATAATGATACCCTTTTTATTGTAAAACATAACATAATATTTCAAATACAAGCTTTTGAGAGTTTTCCTCTCTTCCTCAGATCTGAAGCAATAGCGTATTGTAATGCTATTGCCACCTGCTATTGCGGGCATGTGATCGTTATTTCATCAAGTAAGCATAGAGGACGGCTAGGATGTGCTATGCCACCCTCCGGCATTTAGGATTGCTTCTTTAAGAATAACATAGCACATCCACAATCCTTAAGGGGTTAACTTGAACAGTAGAATAAAAAGTCTAGGTAATTTATATTTATTGTGGGTGTAGAGGACATTTAGCTTTGTCAGGGAGTTCAGTCAATAGTTCCATGTAAGTGAATTCATGGGAGTTCATCTACAATATGAATCACATTTCTTTGTTTAGGCTTTAGTATTATACAAAATTGGTAAAACTATCATAACATATGATAATACCTGGGCTATTTCCATTGCATTTTATTTCTCTTGCTTTGGTCTAGAAGTTGTGGCCTTCAAACTAAAAAGGAAAGAAACATATAATACAGTTATTGCTGAACATGTATGATATTTTTTATTAGCAATAGAGAATACTATTCCATGCAAGGTCACACAGGCTGTCACTGAAGAGATACAAATTGACGGGAGAATAATATAGATCAAATGTCATCATTTTCGTTTAGATATAAGTAAACAGCTTTGAGGTCTTTCAATGACCAGATAAATAAAGTATATATTTTTTTACTTGAGTATTATTGTTGGAAGAATTTTGTTTTATTCTATATACAGTGAGGCAAAAAAGTATTTGATCCCCTGCTGATTTTGAATGTTTGTCCATGACAAAGAAATGATCAGTCTAACCGTAAAACCGTACGGAATAACAAAAAAAAAATCCCAAAAAGATATTTCAAAAAAGGTATAAATTGATTTGCATGTCAATGAGTGAAATAAGTATTTGATCCCCTATCAATCAGCAAGATTTCTGGCTCCCAGGTATCTTTTATACATGTAACAAGCAGAGATTAGGAGAACTCTCTTAAAGCGAGTGCTCCTAATCTCATCTCATTACCTGTATAAAAGACACCTGTCCACAGAAGCAATCAATCAATCAAATTCCAAACGCTCCACCATAGCCAAGACCAAAGAGCTGTCCAAGGATGTTAAGGACAAGATTGTAGACCTACACAAGGCTGGAATGGGCTACAAGACCATCGCCAAGCAGCTTGGTGAGAAGATGACAACAGATGGTGGAAAGAATCAAACAAAAAAAAACTGTCAGTCTCCCTCGGTCTGGTGCTCCATGCAAGATCTCACCTCGTGGAGTTTCAATGATAATGAGAACAGTGAGGAATAACCCCAGAACTACACAGGAGGATCGTGTTAATGATCTCTGGGACCATAGTCACCAGGAAAACAATTGGTAACACACTATGTCATGAAGGACTGAAATCTTACAGTGTCTGCAAGGTCTCCCTATTCAAGAAAGCACATGTACAGGACCATCTGAAGTTTGCCAACAAACATCTGAATGATTCAGAGGACAACTGGGTAAAAGTATTGTGGTCAGATGAGACCAAAATCGACCTCTTTGGCATCAACTGAACTTGCAGTGTTTGGAGGAGGATGAATGCTGCCTATTATCCCCAAAACAACACCCCAACATGGAGGTGGAAACATTATGCTTTGGGGATATTTTTCTGCTAAGAGACAGGACAACTGCACTGCTTCAAATGGATGATGGACGGGGCCATGTACCTTCAAATCTTGGGTGAGAACCTCCTTCCCTCAACCAGATCATTGAAAATAGGTTGTGGATGAGTATTCCAGCATGACAATGACCCAAAACACACAGCCATGGCAGCAAAGGAGTGGCTCAAGAAGAATAATATTAAGGTACTGGAGTGGCCTAGCCAATCTGTGAAGGGAGCTGAAGGTTCGAGTTGGCAAACATCAGCCTCGAAACCTTAATGACTTGGAAAGGATCTGCAAAGAGGAGTGGGAAAAATTCCCTCCTGAGATGTGTGCAAGCCTCGTGGCCAACTACAAGAAACGTCTGACCTCCGTGATTGCCAACCAGCATTTTACCCCAAGTACTAAGTCGAAGGGGTCAAATACTTATTCCACTCATTGACATGCAAATCAATTTATAACTTTTTTGACATGCATTTCTCTGTATTTTTTGGGGGGGGTTATTCTGTCTCTCACTGTTAACATACACCTATCATTAAAATTCTAGACTGATAATTTCGTTGTCAGTGGACAAACGTTCAAAATCAGCAGGTTATCAAATACTTTTTTTTATATTGGTATACTCACCTTTCCTTCATTCCAGCACCACCACTCTTCATGTAACACCCACCTCTGGGCCATTGTCCGCTCCACATGCAGGATATGTATTTGTATATATATATATATATAAATATATTTGCGCCATATATATCCCCAATGCTATTATGCAGTTCTGCATATGCCTCAGCCCTCTTGGACAGATCATCAAGAAGAGTGTATATGGATACAGGTTTAAGAGTGGAGCTCCCATTTGCCACCTTCTCTACATGGACAACATAAAGTTGAGTGCAAAGGATGAGTAGGGCATTGACTCACTGATTCACATAACTAGGATATATAGCAAGGACATCGGAATGTAATTCGGACTAGGTAAGTCTGGGTGGGTGAAAGCAAAAAGAGAGCGATCTGGACAGAAGGAGTTCAAGTACCAGAAGGCAAAATCGGTGATGTAGAGAACAGCTGCAAGTACTTGGCTGTTCCACAAACACATGGAAATCATAAATAAGAGGCAAGGAAGATATCAACATCAAAGTACCTTTAGAGAGTCCGACCGGTCCTGAAGTCCCAGCTCAAAATCCATCAAAACCTATGCCCTACCAGTTTACAGGTACCCAGCTGAATTAATAACTTGGCCAAGAGAAGAACTGATCACCATGTCAAAACCTGGAAACTACTCACTATAAATACAGGGTTCCACCTGAAATCCAACACCCAGAGACTTTACACTAGCCAGAAGGAACGAGGTTGGGGCCTGTTGAGTTTCAAGGCCACAGTCCTCAATGAAACAAAGAGCATCCAAAAATGTCACAAAGATGGCTTCCAAAGATGGACTGCTAAAGGAATGCCTAAGACAACAACAGATATAGGATGCAGAAAAGGAGGAGGCTAAATGGCAAGATAATGGATGTGGCTCACATTACAAAATCATACCAGTGTTTGAAAAGGCAGGACTGAAGCACTAAACCTAGTAGCACGTGAACAGGCACTCAGCACCACATCAATAGAAGTGGGGGTTTACCACAGACAAGACCCAAGGTGCAGACTATGCAAAGAGGCCTCTGGGACAATCCAGTACATTGTAGATCATGGATCTTATTCCCTTAACTGCGAGCATTTGTAGACATGACTCTAAGCTTATCATTTTTTTAACACACTTGCTACAGGCACATTCTGTCCTTGTTTTGGGGGGCAAATGGATTGATGTTTTATCACCCTTTTGCCCCCCCCCCCAGTTTAAATACATCCAAGGAAAACCTCTTAACTGCTCACTGAGAACATTTGTTCCCTTTTGAGAAAGATGCAAACCATCTTTTTTGTACAGTTTATTTCCATTCCATTCATATGTGAACATATGTAACCTGCTACTGACATGCTGTCAGCCGTTTTGCTGTTTGTTTGCCATCTTAAAGTATAATCAAAGAATAATATTTACTTAAAGAATTATATGCTGACTTTTATTCATTTCTACAGAAGACTGTAACAGGAAAAGTTATTTTGCAAGTGTCCTGTTAGCTGCTGCCAGTGGGGGGAGGATTAGTGATCAGCTCGAGACAAGGAAAACTATATTTAAATCTTATTAAGCAAAGACAAGCAATATTTTAGGCAAGTAAGACGAATGACTATGGTCAAGCCATCTGTTAGAAAGATTAGGTGATACTTAAGCATATAAACCTTAAAAATGTCAGTTATGCTAGAATTAGGCCAACAGGAAATGTGACCATATTTGGAGTTCTGATTGAGCTAAACAGAAGGCCAATTCCAGGTCTAAAGTATAAGACATGACGAATTGAAATATGAGGTTAGATTACTTTTGTCCATCTCTGTGTATTTTAATGGTCAATTAAAATGCTTTTATTGAACCTGGTAATATTTATTTCTACTTCAACACTGCCATGAGAAATTAAGTCAAACTCTTGCTCCCGACACTATTAACCAAGCCACAAATTAAAGTCCCTAGTATCAGGGGCGTACCTAGAGCATTTGGCACCCGGGGCGGATCCTGTGCTTGGCACCCCTACCCCCCCCCCAAAAAAAACAAAAAAAACCTGTAAAAAATGTTAAAGGTTTTCTTTAATTAATCCACACTCCTTAATTAAACCATACCCCTTAATTAATCCATACCCCTTAATTAATCCACAATTAATCCACACTAATTCATCCACACACCCTTAATCCACCCCCCTTAATTGATACACACACCCTTAATTAATCCACACTAATTAATCCACCCCCCATAATTAATCCACACTAATTAATCCACCCCCATAATTAATACATCCCCCCTTAATTAATACACCCCACTTAATTAATACACCCCACTTAATACACCCCCATAATTAATTCACCCCCCTTAATTAATCCACTACCCATAATTAATTCCCCCCTTAATTAATCCACCCCCCCATAATACACCCCCATAATTAATCCACCCCACATAATTAATACACCCCCCATAATTAATCCACTCCGCCTTAATTAATCCACCCCCCCATAATTAATCCACCCCTAATAATTAATCCACCCCATAATTAATCCACCCCCCCATAATTAATCCACCCCTATAATTAATACACCCCCCATAATTAATTCACCCCCTATAATTAATATACACCACCCCCATAATTAATACTCCCCCATAATTAATTCACCCCCTATAATTAATATACACCACCCCCATAATTAATACTCCCCCATAATACACCCCCCATAATTAATATACACCCC
>OW240924.1:45293996-45380366 GCA_933207985.1 Pelobates cultripes | reverse complement strand
AATATACCACCCATAATTAATACACCCCATAATTAATATACACCCCCTCCTTTCTCTCTTTCTTAGGCCTCACCATAGTCGGCAAGCCTGTCTCCATAATACCACTACACTCAGTGCCTGAAAATGTTTCCACAACACCATTACACTCAGTGCCTGAGCCTGTCTCCACAACACCACTACCCTCAGTGCCTGGCCCTGTCTCCACAAAACCACTACCCTCAGTGCCTGAGCCTGTCTCCATAACACCATTACACTCTGAAAGTTCTGAAAATGAATTATGTAGAACAACAGACTGTGCAATATGCCTTTTATCAACAACTCTATGTCTACCAGATCTTACAGTAATCATCTACCATTCCTACTACGTCTCTGCAGCAGTGGCTTTGCAACCGTTCCAGACTGAGTTTGTTTACCAGATAATTTACAAATCTCAGGTTTCAAAAATACAATCTCCTTCCACAATATCGAGAACTGTCTACAGATTAGACCGCATCCAAATCTCCAAAAAGTGGAACGTGAAACAAATGCATAAAAACTATTACACTGAACTAAGTCTGCCATTTTAATGAGGTGAATAATTTAAATAAAACCAATCTTAATTTTTAAAAAGTAGTTCAATAGACAGAGAAATTGCAGTGGAGGAGCCACCAAATAATCTAGAAAAAAGGGAAGTTTTTATTTGTTTTTTTTAAGAAGTAGTCTGCAAGATCTTGAGTGCTATAGCCAGATGAGGGGAATAGTGCAGTGCAGATTTTACATGAGAGTGTTAAAGGCAGAGAAGAGTTGTTTAGGGTTGGAGGCAGTGGCGGATCCAGAGCCTGATCTCGGGAGGGGCACTTGTAGATTATTTAAAGAAACAATCCAGACACAATAACCACTACAGCTCAGTGTAGTGGTTATGGTGTCAATAGTGCCGGGACCCCCTCCCACAGTAAGTAGTCAAACCATTTAAGAACAGTTTGACAACTTACCTGAGATCTTCTGGGAAATGGGGCTGTAGTAGGGCATAGGAACAGTGGTGTGTGTGAGTGGTGCAATGTGTAAGGGGTGCAGTGTGTGTGTATGTGAGTGAGGGTGGCAGTGTATGTCAGGGATGCAGTGTATGTGTGGGACAGTATGTGTGTGTATGGGGGCAGTGTGTGTGTATGGGGGCAGTGTGTGTGTATGTGGGGCAGTGTGTGTGTATGGGGGCAGTGTGTGGCTGTATTGTATGTAGTGTGTGGCTGGGGCAGTGTGTGTATGTATGGCAGTGTGTGTACAGCAGTGTGTGTATGGGGGGCAGTGTGTGTGTATGGGGGGGGCAGTATGTGTATGGGGCAAGCAGTGTGTGTGTATGTGGGCAGTGTGTGTGTGTATGGGGGGGGGCAGTGTGTGTGTGTGGGGCTGTGTGTGTGGCTGTGTGGGGGTCAGTGTGTGTGTGCATGTGGGGGCAGTGTGTGTGTGTGGGGGGGGCCGCAGTGTATGTATGGGGGCAGTGTGTGTGTATGCAGAGGCAGTGTGTGTATGGGGGGCAGTGTGTGTGTGTGTGTGTATGAGGGCAGTGTGTGTGTGTGCTGGGGGCAGTGTGTGTGTATGGGGGGCAGTGTGTGTATGGGGGGCAGTGTGTGTGTATGGGGGGGCAGCATGCATGGGGGCAGTGTGCGTGTATGGGGCAGGTGTGTGTATGTGGGGGGGCAGTGTGTGTGTGGGGGCTGTGTGTGTGTGGCTGTGGGGTCAGTGTGTGTGTATGTGGGGCAGTGTGTGTGGGGCCGTGTACAATGGGGCAGTGCAGTGGCTGAGGAGGCAGTGTGTGTATGGGGGGCAGGTGTGTATGAGGGCAGTGTGTGTGTATGGGGGGGGCAGTGTGTGTGTATGTGGGGCAGTGTGTGTGTATGGGGCAGTGTGTGTGTATGGGGGGGCAGTATGTGTGTATGGGGGCAGGGGTGTGTGTATGGGGGCAGTGTGTGTGTATGGGGGGGCAGTATGTGTGTGTATGGGGCAGTATGTGTGTGTATGGGGGGGGCAGTATGTGTGTGTATGAGGGCAGTGTGTGTGTATGGGGGCAGTGTGTGTGTATGGGGCAGGTGTGTATGGGGGGGCAGTTTAGTGTATTGGGGCACTCAGTGAATGGGCTGGCAGTTTGTGTGTATTGGGGTAGTTTGTGTGTATTGGGGCAGTTTGTGTGTATGGGGCAGTATGTGTGTGTGTATGGGGGGCAGTTTGTGTGTATTGGGGGCAGTTTGTGTGTATTGGGGGGCAGTTTGTGTGTATTGGGGGGGCAGTATTGGGGGCAATGTATGTGTGTGTGATCAGGGTAGGGTGGCTTTTTTTTATAATATATTTTTGTTTAATTTAATTAAATAAATATCCTATGTCCCCCCCTCCCTTCTTACCTTTACTGGGGGGGAGGGCGGACATTTCTTAGTCCCTGGTGGTCCGGTGGGGGATTCGTTGGTGGTCCCAGTGGGGAGAGTGAGCTCTAGCCCGCGCTCCCGGGCTAGAGTTCACTCTCGCGAGATTTGGAGCGTTGCCATGGTAACCGCGGCAACGCTCCAAATCTCGCAAGAGGAAGACCCGGAGGAGCTGCAGTTTGAGCTCCCGGGTCCTCCCTCTCCCTCCCCTGCCTTCTCTCAGCACAGTGCCTGCGGACCGGGGAGGGAGAGCTCTGATCTTCCTCCCCGGTCCGCAGGCACATTGCAGGGCTGGCAGGGGAGGGAGACCGGCGGATTTCTCGGGGGGGGGGCAATTGCCCCGTTGCCCCCCCCCTGGATCCGCCACTGGTTGGAGGGAAGAGTAGATCTAAAAGGAGAGAATGATGATTGCTTGACTACATGAAGGGTTGAACTGTATGAATGGAGAATGCATTGATAGCAGAGGAAACCAGCTGCATTTTTGCACATTTGCTCAGTGTCAGGTCTGTAACTGACAATGTGGGGTTTGTGCTGTATGTGGGGTGGAATAGTGTAGAAGAGAGTATGTTGTTGTAGTAGTCTGTAGTGAGATCAGGGCAAGCCATAGTGGAAGCGTAAGGGAGGAGAT
This sequence comes from Pelobates cultripes, assembly GCA_933207985.1. Taxonomy (NCBI): domain Eukaryota; kingdom Metazoa; phylum Chordata; class Amphibia; order Anura; family Pelobatidae; genus Pelobates; species Pelobates cultripes. Next base: position 45,377,348 of record OW240924.1, on the reverse strand, counting down.
TGTAAATTATTGAAGAGAATTTAAAATGATCCTCAGCATGCAGATTTTTATGGGTGCAGGGGCGAGATGGAGGAAAAGTGGGTTTAGCCATTATGTTGAGATTATAGGAAAGAGAGTATTGGTCTGAATTGGGAAGAGCATGACAGATCAAGTCAGGTATAGAGCAGAAGTAGGAAAATGCCAACAGAGTGACAGCAAATGGGTATGATCAGTGACTGAAGACTTAGATGGTAAAAGCTTGCTAAGAAAACAAAGCAGCTCATGGGGGACTGCATAGGGGTAGAGAGGAGGGAGAAATATAGGTAGTGTGTAGTTATTGCTTTTACGGATATACAGGGAGTGCAGAATTATTAGGCAAATGAGTATTTTGACCACATCATCCTCTTTATGCATGTTGTCTTACTCCAAGCTGTATAGGCTCGAAAGCCTACTACCAATTAAGCATATTAGGTGATGTGCATCTCTGTAATGAGAAGGGGTGTGGTCTAATGACATCAACACCCTATATCAGGTGTGCATAATTATTAGGCAACTTCCTTTCCTTTGGCAAAATGGGTCAAAAGAAGGACTTGACAGGCTCAGAAAAGTCAAAAATAGTGAGATATCTTGCAGAGGGATGCAGCACTCTTAAAATTGCAAAGCTTCTGAAGCGTGATCATCGAACAATCAAGCGTTTCATTCAAAATAGTCAACAGGGTCGCAAGAAGCGTGTGGAAAAACCAAGGCGCAAAATAACTGCCCATGAACTGAGAAAAGTCAAGCGTGCAGCTGCCACGATGCCACTTGCCACCAGTTTGGCCATATTTCAGAGCTGCAACATCACTGGAGTGCCCAAAAGCACAAGGTGTGCAATACTCAGAGACATGGCCAAGGTAAGAAAGGCTGAAAGACGACCACCACTGAACAAGACACACAAGCTGAAACGTCAAGACTGGGCCAAGAAATATCTCAAGACTGATTTTTCTAAGGTTTTATGGACTGATGAAATGAGAGTGAGTCTTGATGGGCCAGATGGATGGGCCCGTGGCTGGATTGGTAAAGGGCAGAGAGCTCCAGTCCGACTCAGGCGCCAGCAAGGTGGAGGTGGAGTACTGGTTTGGGCTGGTATCATCAAAGATGAGCTTGTGGGGCCTTTTCGGGTTGAGGATGGAGTCAAGCTCAACTCCCAGTCCTACTGCCAGTTCCTGGAAGACACCTTCTTCAAGCAGTGGTACAGGAAGAAGTCTGCATCCTTCAAGAAAAACATGATTTTCATGCAGGACAATGCTCCATCACACGCGTCCAAGTACTCCACAGCGTGGCTGGCAAGAAAGGGTATAAAAGAAGAAAATCTAATGACATGGCCTCCTTGTTCACCTGATCTGAACCCCATTGAGAACCTGTGGTCCATCATCAAATGTGAGATTTACAAGGATGGAAAACAGTACACCTCTCTGAACAGTGTCTGGGAGGCTGTGGTTGCTGCTGCACGCAATGTTGATGGTGAACAGATCAAAACACTGACAGAATCCATGGATGGCAGGCTTTTGAGTGTCCTTGCAAAGAAAGGTGGCTATGTTGGTCACTGATTGTTTTTGTTTTGTTTTTGAATGTCAGAAATGTATATTTGTGAATGTTGAGGTGTTATATTGGTTTCACTGGTAATAATAAATAATTGAAATGGGTATATATTTGTTTTTTGTTAAGTTGCCTAATAATTATGCACAGTAATAGTCACCTGCACACACAGATATCCCCCTAACATAGCTAAAACTAAAAACAAACTAAAAACTACTTCCAAAAATATTCAGCTTTGATATTAATGAGTTTTTGGGTTCATTGAGAACATGGTTGTTGTTCAATAATAAAATTAATCCTCAAAAATACAACTTGCCTAATAATTCTGCACTCCCTGTACAGTGAGACTTATCAAAAGGGCAAATAGAAGGAGAAGAAAAAAACAGGAAAGCATTGTGAAGCTGTATAATTCATTAAAGGAACACTATAGAGTTAGGAGCACAAACATATATTACTGACCATATAGTGTCCCCCTGACCCTATAGTGACTCCCTGGCCCACCATCACCATACTAAATATAAAATCTTACCTTATTTCCAGTCTGCTGGCACTGGCTCTGCCCCTGATCCTCCTCCTTGGCTGACATCATCAGAATTGATGGTCTCAGCCAATCACAATGCTTTCCCATAGCAGATCATCAAGGAAATGGACCGGGGACAAAGCCAAATGCCAGCTTGGCCTTCAGCAATTCCTCAAAGAGATTCATTGGATGAGCGTGGAGATGCTGAATGTGTGCAGCACTGCCCCAGGTCATCTGAGTAGTGGCCACTGGAGGTGTCCCTATGGAGCAATGTAAACACTGTATTTTCTCTGTAAACATCATACATAGCTCTTGCACTGTCCATCCTGAATGCAAACTATTTTACAATAACACAGATGAAATCATATATGCACACAAGCAGGGCCGGATTAACAAAGGGGCTGATGGAGCTGCAGCTCCAGGCCCAGGCCCATGGAATAGGCCCATTGATTTAAAAAAAAAAAAAAAAAAAAAAAATTTTTTTTTTTTACATTTTTCTTTTTTTCACACACTACTCTTAGGGATTCCACCTGCTTTTATTTTATTGGCACAGCCAGTATTTGAGGCTGCCTGGCTGGTGCCAATATTGCAGTGATACTGGCAATATAAATGCTGGTATTTTTCTCAGTATAAATGGAGATTACTCTGCAATACCAGCACTGGCCAGTAGGCACTGTGTGTGGAGACAGGCAGGGATAGGAAGTTCCAGCATATCCCTCCCTGCCTATCTATACTCACTGATCTGCAGGGGTGCAGCTACAGAGAGTCCAGACAGCAACTCCCACCCTGCAGAGACAGCCTACAGCTCAGGGAAGTAAGGGATGGGGGAAAGGCTGCAAGGAGAGATACACTGAGACACTAAGGGGCACTGGGAGACATTATGACACAGACACATGGACACACAGTGTCCCCATGGTGTCTCAGTGCCCCCTAGTCTCCCAGTGCCCCCAGTCTGCCAGGGTCTCACTGTCCCCATGTATCCTAGTGCCTCCATGTCTCTCAGTGCCTCAAGTGTCACAATGTCCCCAAGCTAGTGTCCCTAGTGTCTGTGGCCCTGATGTCTCAGTGTCTCTGGTGTCTCGGTGTCCCCATGTTTCCCAGTGCCGCCATGTCTCAATGTCCCCATGTCCCTAGTCTCCCAGTGTCACTGGTGTCTTTGTGTCCCTAGGTCTCCCCATTTTCCTAGTGACATGGGGACCCTGGGATACATGGGGACACAGGGAGACATGGGGCATTGAGACACTGATACATAGGATCACTGGGAGACCTGGGGACACAACACTAGGGGACACTGGGAGACATGGGGCACAGAGACACTGATACATAGGAACACTGAGACCTGGAGTACAGCATTTTCTCTTATGTCACTCCTTGTGATTTACATCATGTGATGTCACCCACACATATTTAATTATGCAAATTAGCAAGGCTGGTATGTTTTTCCAAGAAAGGTGGCAACCCTAACTACTTTTCACATACTCTTACTTAAGTATGGAAACTTAAGAGGGATGTATGGGAACAAAACTTGTGTGGACTGGCTGACAATGAATATAGTTAAAAGGGACACTATAGTCACCAGAACAACTACAGCTTATTGAATTTGTTCTGGTGAGTAGAACCATTACCACCAGGCTTTTTGCTGTAAGCATGGTCTTTTCAGAGAAAATGCTGTGTTTACATTACATCCTAGTGATAACTTCACTGGCCACTCCTTAGATGACTGTTAGAGATCCTTCCTGGGTCATGGCTGCCTAAAATGCATCCAAACATTCAGTGTCTCCTCCCTCTGCATGCAGACACTGAACTGTCATCATAGAGATTCATTAATTAAATTCATCTATATAAGGAGATGCTGATTGGCCAGGGCTGTGTTTGAATCATGCTGGCTCTGACCCTGATCTGCCTCTTTGTCAGTCTCAGCCAATCCTATGGGGAAGCACTGTGATTGGATCAGGCCACCACTTCTAATGATGTCAGCAGACTGCTTGTTTTTATGAGTTTAACAGCATGCAGAGTTACAGCTTCAGGCTTGAATATAGTAGGATTTTGCTATATTTATGGAGACATGAGGGGCCCAGGGGGGCTAGATGGTGGTAACACTATAGGGTCATGAATTCATGTTTGTGTTGCTGACCCTATAGTGATCCTTTAAGGTAATGCTGACTTTGGTCTCTCTAACACTGTGGCATGTTCCCTTTCTTCTACACTCACTACATACAGCTTTTCTCTGTCCCAGACCATATACCAGGAGCTTCTGCCTGCTAGTAAGAAGGTAAGGAGACAAGTGGATGAGCGAGTGCTAGGGGACGGTCCTTAGAAAGCGTTGAGTGAGCGCATCATTAGATGCATTTATGCCAAGCTCAGGGTGCTGTCTGCATAGTATGCCCTTAGTTGGCCAGCTGCATGATTGGCAGGCAGTCTGGCATGCATTCATGCCAGGCTGGCCTTCTAATTCTTTGAGCAGACATGTCCTCTTTTTGGGCATGTTCGCCCCTTTTGGCAGGTTATGTGATTTGTGTCAGTGGCACACCCTTTTACCATGCCCATTGACTTCCTGCTTGACTGGACACTGCTGTTAGGGGTTATGGATTTACTTGAAAGATGAAAACATAAATTAGAGAGAGATTAGCCTAAGGTATGTGTTTTCTTATAGCTGCTGTTTTCTTTCTCTCCAGCACCATCTCCATGAGATACATGATGCTTGGGAGGTATGACTGTTTTTGGTCGATACGATTCTGTAATTAGGCCCGTCATAATTGTCAGCACAAGGCCCACTGGGCTCTTAATCTGGCCCTGCACACAAGCACTCAAAAACTTAAAATCCCCCCTGTGTGCACATTAACACACACTCTAAGAAACATGGCCTACATTGACCTACAGAAACTCCACTTTTCTTAGTCAGCGATGCTTTCAGTTCAGCTAACCTGGCTTTAAATTGAATTTTACTTTGAATTTTCACTGTAGTATATAACCCTGAAAGTGGTTTATTCTCTAAACTTTGAAGTGCAATCAAATCAAACTGAAAAATTTTACTTGTTTTTTAATTTGCAAAATGAAACGGGGCTCCGGCACTCAGCTTGAGTGTCTCTGCTAGCTCCCTTTTTTTGTGCCACAGAAGAGGGATTATAGCAGATCACTTAAACATCAGTTGAGACTTGATGAAGGGAAGTACTTTATTGGAAAAATACATGTTTATTTATATGGTATAAATTGTGTTTTGACCCACAAGGGGTTGAGTAACAATACAGAATGAACCCCCTTGCACCTCCAACTCTGGAACTGATAACTGACCACCACCAGCTGAGCTACTTTCAGCAAAGGAGCCAGGAGAACAAGACGTCTGCCTCCCCCCCCAGAACATAGTGTGCTCATAAACCGGATTGCTCATCCCCTCATCTACCCATAGTCCAGTTGTCCATATGGTGTTCAATTGCCACTTAACAGAAGATTTTGCAAGCCCCCCTTTACCAGGAAACGATTGCAACCGGGTGGCTGGCATCCTGGGCACTGGGTTTGGTGGAGGGAGGGGGGAAACTTCACCTATGGTGCTACTCAAGAATTGACAGGTTCTTACTTAGGTCTACTACCCTCATGCAAGTACTAGAGACAGACATCGGAGACATTACGTGGTCTGACCATGCTCCCATCACGCTAACACTCAAAGATGGGCTTCCCACTAATGGCCAAACATCTTGGAGGTTGAATGAAACCTTGCTAACAAACCCACACATAGTCCAGCAGGTCACAACAGATCTGCAGAATTACTTTGCAGACAATGACAAGCAGGACACGGACCCAGATTATATCTGGCTAGCCCTCAAAGCAGACATTAGAGGCAGTTTTATAAAACACGCCAGCCATGCCAGAAAAACGCACTTAGCACAATACCTAGCCCTCATAAACGAGATTAAAGCTATTACACACAGGAACAAACACTTGCCCACTCTAGAAACACAACAAAACCTTTTAACCTTACAAACACGACTACGAGACATGGAACTAGCCAAAACCACCTACCTCTTGCAAAAATCTAAGCACAAATTCTTTACTACCCAATGGGTCCTTAACGTGCTGGCACACATGGAGAGAAATAACACTGACGGCCTCCTGTTGGCGCTGGATGCGGAGAAGGCCTTTGATCGCCTTAACTGGTCATACATGACAAGGGTCAAAATATAGATTACCACCTGAAATGATCAGAGGAATAGAAGCACTATATAGCATGCCGGCAGCCAAAGTCTCGACAGGAGGATTCACCTCTGACAAATTCCATATTACTAATGGAATGCGCCAAGGTTGTCCCTTGTCCCCCCTCCTATATATTTTGTCACTAGAACCATTGGCGCTCAAGATTCGCACAAACTCTAACATCAAGGGGATACAAATTAAGGCCCAGGAACACAATCTAGCGCTGTTTGCGGATGATGTCTTGATATCAATAGCAGACCCAGAGAGTTCTCTACCGCACATCATGCATACCCTTAAAGAATACGGCCTAGTTTCCCACTATAAACTCAACCAGGATAAGACCCAGGCACTGACAGTTAACCTGCCACTGGAAAGGAAAACGACACTAACACACAAATACCAATTTGACTGGAGAACATCCTCTCTTACATACTTAGGGGTCAAAATTGCAACATCAATTGCCAAAGTAATTGAATTAAACTACCTACCCCTACTGCACATGTGTAGGGCAGAAACCATAAATGGAAGCATACACACCTGTCCTGGCTAGGAATGATCAATGCCTTCAAAATGTCCATACTACCCAAAATTGTGTACGTTTTCCGCATGCTTCCCCTTAGAGTGACACAACCCCTCCTCAAACAACTACAGAGTACATGTAACACCTTTATATTGGACAATAAACGGCCCAGACTCCCTAGTAGACTCCTATACACCCAGGTCAAACGAGGCGGGGTAGGATTACCGAACATCCACCAGTACTATTAGGCGTCAGCACTAACAGCTGGAATACTACTACACTCCCGTAAAGGGGACCTAAACTGGGTAGATATGGAAAACGCGCAACTACCCGGACTGAACATAGTTGACACTCTGTGGACACCCAAACATCTAAGGACCCCTAAACAGAACTTATTTACCACTACAAGCCTCACACTCAACATATGGGACACATTCATGGCCACACTGGGGTGCAAAACCTCTTTCCATACCCGGGCACCCCTGACGGCCTAGGTGGCACAACTCCAGACTTACCCCTCACAAAATGGGCTAAGGCAGGTATCACCAACATCCATCAACTGATGAACGGCAGAGATGTAATGCAGTTTACAGACATACAGGCCAAATGGCACATACCAACAGGAGAACTATTCACATACCTCAGGCTCAAGGGCACCATACAAACCCACGCGACCAAACACAAACCAGCGCAAAGGCAATCACTGCCAACTGACGGGATTATAGATAGATGCTGGACCACACCGGGCAAACCAAAAGCCATTTCCCTATGCTACAAGATTTGGGAAAACACGACAGATCAACAAACCCCCCCCTGTAGGACAAAATGGGAGGAAGACTGCTCCCTCCCAGTTACAAATGAAGACTGGGTACAAGCCCTAAATGGCCTCTCTAAACTCACTAGGTGCTACACACACATAGAGGCACATAGGAAACTACTTTATAGGTGGTATTTGATGCCATTAAGGTTACATAAAATATACCCCAATGTCCTATTGACGTGTTGGAGATGCTCCGGGGCAGTTGGCTCATTTATACACATATGGTGGACATGCCCGGTGATTCAGCCCCTTCACCAGAGAACATAAACAAGTATGTGCTCTCACATTGTTAGCAGCTAGAAACCTCCTAGTGACTAATTGGAAATCGCACATATGCCCTTCAAAGTCGCAGCTATGGGACAAGATCCAACAATACAAGATCTATGAAAGCATGACAATGATTAATAGTGTAGAAACGCAGCGATTTCAATCCACATGGGCACAATGGAAAAAATTATATACTAAGACGTAAGAGGCAATACAGATAGGTCCAACCCCACGACTGGATTGCCCCCCCCGCACCCCATCCAAACAAACAAGCGCAAATCACCAGACCATCAGTAACTATGGTGAAAGGGAAGCAAAATCCCTAATCTCTAATAACTACAGTTTTAAATGAAATGGATGTGATGTTAATGTATCTACGATCTACCTCCGAGTGCTGCGTCTTCTCTCTCTATATGCTGCACTACTGTCTGGAAATTGTTTTACATATGTAATCCCTGCACCCCCCCCTTCTTTCTTCTGTACCCCGTATACATGAAAACCAATAAAAAAGATATATATTAAAAAAAAACTAAAAATTAAACCGTAAACCCATTCGCTACAATATTCATACAAAAAAACAATAGCAATAAGATTGCCAACAGTACAAATGTACTGCAGTCTTCTAGTTATATCCCAACTAAAATTAGGGCTACTGAGAGAGCAGGGAAATACAATAAGTAATTTCCATTATCAGTTAAGGTAAGCTAGTACCCAGATAGGAGGTGGGCTGGGGGGACAAAAACTATTTTGTGGCCCATATTGCAATATTAACATAGACACAAGTATACAAACAAAACAGATGTGTTGATAGACATACAAGATAATTAAAAAGAAAGGTTATGCGCTTGGGCATTTAAATGTGAAAAGTGGTTAGAGAGCAGCCAATTGGCACTAGGACATCTCTATTCAATAAGGGAGATCTCCCCAACCAGGCAAACATTTTTTTAAAGGATTTATGAAGGAGTTTTCTGCAAGGGGATGCTGTTAATGCAACCTTGTGTATCATGCCAGTGAGCAGTAAAAGCATACATCTGATGTATCATGCCAATGAGCAGTAAATACAAAAAAACTTGATATATCATGCAAATGAGTATTAAATATATAAACTTGATGTATAATGCCAATGAACATTAAATTCATAATTTCCCATACCATCTCTACTGCAAGCCTCTACAATTGAACGCTACAGCTTTAACGGCCATTTCCCATACCATCTCTACTGCATACCATCTCTACAATTAAACGCTACAGCTTTAAGGGCCATTTCCCATACCATCTCTACTGCAAGCCTCTACAATTGAACGCTACAGCTTTAACGGCCATTTCCCATACCATCTCTACTGCAAGCCTCTACAATTGAACGCTACAGCTTTAAGGGCCATTTCCCATACCATCTCTACTGCAAGCCTCTACAATTGAACGCTACAGCTTTAAGGCCAATTTCCCATGCCACCTCTTCTGCAAGCCTCTACAATTGAACGTTACAGCTTTAAGGTACAAATTTAAATTAAGAAGATGCTCCACCGGATCTTTCCCCTTTGCCACTAGATTACTTATTTATAATAATGTTTTCATTGTTCTCTATAGTGTACTTGCAGCTACATGCATTAATTAATAATCTAGCTGTTAGGATTTGATTGGCAAACTTGTAATTCACCACTGTTTCTTCTCCCTCCCACTCCTCCCCCCATGCTTGCCACTCCTAGCTGTAAATACCTTGATATAACTGTTTATCTCTACTCCCTCCCTAGGCCCATTTCCCATGCCATCTCTACTGAAAGCCTCTCCAATTCTACTCGGCTCACTTCCCTCACTAGCTCTATGCCATCTCCCTGACCCAAGCAGCTCTATGCCATTACTCTGCCCCAGCATATGTGTGTCATATCTTTGCTCCCCAGAAACTTGTTCAGACACACAGATTGCATCCACAGCATGTGCTCAGGCACCCAGATGGCATCCTCAGCACTTGCTCTGAACACAGAAAGCATCACCAGCACTTGCCCGGCACCCAGATGGCATTCCCTGCACTTGCTCTGCATCCAGATGCATGGCATCTCCTGCACTTACCCCAGAACCCTGATGGAATTCCCAGCACTTACATGACCCAGATGACATCCCTTGCAAATACCCCAGGACCGAGATGGCATCCCCTGCACTTACATCAGGACCCAGATGACATCCTCAGAACCTCCCTGGTGTCTAGTGGGTAAGTGCTTGTGCACTGTGTATTTGCACAGAAATCCTGTATATCTTTTTGGTGAAGTCAGAGGTCACAGGGCACGTGACTTGCAACCTATGACATCCCAAGATATGCGGGGAGTTTGAGAGACAGAAAGGCAGGATGTCTGTGCACATACACATTCCTGTATATCTATGTCTATATGGCTGGGCAGGAAATAGACACACAAAAGGGTTTGGGGATAAGATACATACAAAGGGGCTGGGGGGGAGAAAAAGACACACAAACGGGTTGGGGGAACTAAGAGAAACACGAAGAGGCTGGGGGAACTAACAGACACACAAGATGGTTGTAAGACACACAACAGGGAGTATAATATACACTAAAGAGTGTGTAAGACACACAAAGGCAAAAGGGGGGATCAGATACAATAAAAGTGGTGAGAGATTCAAAGCAGAGGATAAGAAACACAAAAAGATGTACAGAATTCAAAAGGGGCATTAAGAGACACATAGGAGAAGATGAATTTGGGGAGGGAAATACACACAATCTGTTTAGTCAACAATCTATGCACCCGCTTTGTGAGAAGTCTGTTGTCTTTGAAGACCAAAATGTAAACCTGGAATTAGCAGCATATGGCCTGCGGTCCTTACCAACCCCGACCCCTTCACAATGCTGAATTCTCATGTATTTCCTGCTAAAAATGGGTATCCGGCCCGCCAGCGCTGCAAGAACCCACAAGGCAGAGAGGGCAGGAGAAAGTAGAGAGAGAAACCAAAGGGATACTCAGTCACAGCACTGGCCAGTGAGGTATCTGGATAACAGATGATGAGTGTAAACTCTGTATGGATCAGTGTGTGTGCCTGTCAGTGAGTGTGTGTATGGGTCAGTCTGTGTATGTGCCAATTAGTCTGTGTGTATAAAGGTCAATCTGTGTATGTTTATCAGTGACGGTTGTGTTTATGAGTCAGTGCCAGTCAGTACGATCTTCATTGCTAGTGGGGAAAAGTTAAGGAACTGCAGAAAAATAATTCAATAATTCTCCAAAATGCCTCACAGGTGCATAGGCATGCGCAGCCTATTGAAATAGGGTGTGCACCCTAAAGCACAAACACACGCCGCGTGTATATGTATGTATGTATGTATGTAGGTTTATATTAGGCTGTTAGGATCTGCCAAAGATGGGGTACATTGACGTTGTGGCAGGCTTATGCAATATATGTTCATATAATGTAACTAAACCCCCATTATTTTTGCCTAGATTAGGTGTTTTAAAAAAAAACTAATAAAATCTTTCAAATTGAAGTTTCTGTTTAGTAGATAGGTGAGTGCGCTGGATCTTGTGTATTATATATATATATATATATATATATATATATATACATACATACATATGCTGCTGTTAGTGTGTGTGTGCTGTTAGTGTGCTGTGTGTGAGGGTGCTGGTAGTGTGCTATGTGGGTGAGGGTGTTTGTGTGTGTATGTGTGTGTGTTTGTGTGTGCTGCTAGTGTGCTGTGTGTGAGGGTGCTGTTTGTGTTTGTTAGGGTCCTGTTAGTGTGCTGTGTGTGTGTGAGGGTGTTGTTTGTGTGATGTGTGTGTGAGGGTGCTGTTTGTGTGCTGTGTGTGGGTGTCGTGTGTTTGTGAGGGTGCTGTTTGTGTGTGAGTGTGCTGTTGGCATGCTGTGTGTGTGAGGGTGCAGTGTGTGTGTGTGTTTGTGAGGGTGCTGTTAGTGTGTTGTGTTTGAGGGTGCTGTGTGTTTGTGAGGGTGCTGTTAGTGTACTGTGTGTGAGGGTGCTGTGTGTGTGTGTGTGTGTGTGTGTGTGTGTGTGTGCGTGTGTGTGAGGGTGCTGTATGTGTGTGGGTGCTGTGTGTGTGTGCTGTTTGTGTGCTGTATGTGTGAGGTTGCTGTATGTGTGTGTGTGCTGTATGTTTGGAGGGATTGTGGGGGTGGAGGTAGGGGCAGATTAGTAAGTATCCCCCCTCCCTTCTTACTTTATGTAGAGAGGGGGGATCGTTGCTGCCATGTGCTATCCCTGGAGGTCCAGTGGAGAGTGAACTCTAGCCTGCAGGGCTAGAGTTCATTCTTGCGAGATGTGAGCATTGCCGCGGCAACACTCAGATCTCACGAGAGGAACCTGGCGGAGCTGCTGGCTAGAGCTCCCCAGGTCCTCTCCTGCCTCCCTCCATGCTGCTGTGGGCCGGTGAGGTAGATCTTTGGAGCCCATGGAGGCATAGAGCAGAGCCCACGCTCGGATAACGCTGGCTCTGCATGAGATCCTGAGATCGCACCTGCTGGTCTCAATCCATAGGTGTGCTGCGGGGATTAGGGTGTGCCCAGGCACACCCGGCACACCCTGTGCGCACGCCTATGCACAGGAGTCACAACCCAGCTCCAGACTAAACAAAAATAGTCTTAGTACTCAATGGTACATCCACTGTAGACTTTATTGAATAGTGACAGGCAACATTTTTAACCAAAATAAGTCTATATCAAGCCTTTTTTTTGTTATGACTTAATAAAGAGTCATTAGAGGTGCTCCTGCTGCAGAGACAGAGTAAAACTTGATCATATGATGAGGAATCCTCCTTGGGAAAGCATTGAGTCAATGTTTTCATATGGGGAAATTTTATTATATGCGGGCACTCATGGCACATGCACATTAGGTCCCTAATAAGGAGCATAGATTGGACAGCAATGAAGGAGGCTATGCCTAGATAAGGCCAGGGACCTAATGCGAGTATTTAGAAACTTGGGAAGACTAGATGGGCCGAATGGTTCTTATCTGCCGTCACATTCTATGTTTCTATGTAAAGATGGGGAAGATGGAACTTTAGGCATTCAGCAAAGTAATACAAATGGCAAAGTCAGTTCTTTACATTTCTTCAAGCTCCCCTCTCATCAGTTATCTAAGGTAGGTAAATCTCTGTGCAATTTGACTTTAGTACAACAGAGCACCAGACTCATGCGTCCATCTTGTAATATGGCCAAGCTTCGCCACCTCCACCTTTTTTAAAATTTGTAGACTTATATTTTTGCTTTTACTGATCTAATGCTCCAACTGATCCAACTTTCCTTAAATGACACAGTGACGTGTAGGCTCTTTGTTTCTTTCTGTGTTGAACCTACAAATTTAAGATGATGTAAAGACAGTTTGCTTCATACTGTGTTTAGTGATGATGCTATCTCTTTTCCTGGAAACTTATTGAATGAATTATAATGACCACCTGGTATTTGAAAGTCACTTTACATTTCAGGAAAGAAGATTATTTTTTATAAAATTACATCGTTTGAGAAAGAGTTTCTTGACTTACCAACTCACTATACTATACTCATTGTACGAAAGACTGAAAACAGATTAGCAAATTGTCCATGACATTTTATTTTTATCAGTGTTATTAATATATAATATCAAAATATAACACTCATAATACCATGTGTAAAATGCTCCACCAAACAGAGTTAGTCATTGTTCTATTTATCCTTGATATTCTTTTCTTAATTATCGTTTACAACGAAATTTTGATAAAAAAATATCTGACAAAATGTGAGATATTTCCATGCATTTGTTATTGTTTTTGTTGGGGTGAGATTGTGTGCTCCCAATTAACCTTTCCTAATTTATGCAATCACTAAATTGCTTCATCTAATGATTTACATTTGTATCTTTTTAATTGCTTTTTTTTTCCCAAATACAGCTTTTGATTTGAAATCTAATTACATTATTATCAGCAAAACATAGATGTTGAAAAATAATTTTGCTACTGATAATTTTTTTTTCTTGGAAAATTAAGTGGACTTTATCACTGTTGCATTCTAAGCATTTGATTTAGAAATGTATTCATAAATGTATAAAGAATAATGCAGTTAAAATACCTACATTTAAAATCAGCTATGACTGCAATAACTGTAAGAATGTAACTCGCTGATGATGCCCAATGCATTGTTTTTCAAGAAACAAAAAATGCATATCCTTTGCTTTTTTTTAACTTACATGTGCATAGCTCTTATACACCCCAACTAAGCAGGGATTTTAGGATACATATAATCTACATTTATCATTGTCCTGTCCGCTCACACCTCCCACACCTCCCGGCTCTGTCAGTCCCTGCATTGGCTTCTAGTTAGATATAGGGCTCAATTTAAAATTCTGGTGCTTGCTTACAAGTCCTTACATAATGCTGCTCCAACCTACCTATACTCCCTAATACACAAGTATGTCCCGTCGAGGCCCCTATGCTCTGCCAAAGACCTATGTATAGCCTCTGTCCGTACTCCCACGTCTAATACTCGCCTCCAAGAATTCTCCTGGGCTGTACCTCTTCTGTGGAAATCCCTTCCTTTCTCCGTAAGACTTTCACCCAGTCTCCAGTTATTAAAAAAAATCATTGAAAACTCACTTCTTCAAGAAAGCCCCCATGACTCCTCTCCTGCAACTGTCAAAAATTACCTACTAAGCCCTCAATGAATACTCTTCTAAAAACCTACTTTGTACCCCTACTTTTTCCCTTTGTGTCACTATACCCCACTCCCTTTAGAATGTAAGCTCATTGAGCAGGGCCCTCCACCTCTCTGTTCCTGTACGTCCAATTGTCTGGTTAAAATTACATGTCTGTTAGTCCACCCATTGTACAGCATTATGGAATGCGATGGCGCTATATAAATAATAAAACAATAATAATAATAATAATAATCTACTTTGGTGATTCACAGATGGAAAATAATGTCTTTAATAAGACCCAAGTGACTGGGTCTACTAAGCCACAATATAGCTGCTGTTCAGTGTACATTTTCCATCTGAAAGCAATGTGTAAAAAAATATTAACAATTAATAATTACAGGTGAGTGTTTAGACGCAGTTAGTGTCTATCTATCATCTATCTTGTACAAGATTAATGACATTAAATGATGACAAAATAAACAGTTTGAAGAGCTGCATTATCTTTTTTCATTGAAAACCTGACAATGTATGTCAATGAGTGTCTTCAAAGCACTTGTGAACTGGAATTCCACAGTTCAATATGTTTTGGAACATTCTGAAAGATGCATTTAGAATGTTTTTTTGTTTGTTTGTTTGTTTGTTTGTTTTTTTGTGGCAAAGTGGTACCTGTTAAAATCAATGAGAACAGCCTGTGCAATTGGAAACCTTTGACTTGTGAAAATAACTATATGAGAAAGAGTAAAAAAAATATTATTATTATATTTATATATATATACATACGTTTCATATATACAGTGGGACATCGGTTTACGAATTTAATGTGTTCTCATTTTCTTATTGTGAAAAATGTGTTAACCAAAACGCGGTTTTTCATAGGAATGCATTGAAAACCAATTAATCTGTTCTGTAGGTCAGAAAAAAGTCAAAATGAGGTGGCATGGAAACCAACCCACAATGCAGAACACACAATAAAAGGCTTGCAAACGATTAAGCTCAGCTCCCTACCTTTCCACAGCTTGAGAAATGCACCAAAAAGTCCCAAAAACAACTGAAAACAATTTCCAGAATGGCTCTAAAACTTGATGCAAAAGCCACTCCAATACCTCTACACTTGATGCCACGTGCTACCCGCAGGCTCCAGCATGCGGGGGGAGGTGCTATAAACCTCCCAGGTGCTATGCATCCTGGGGAAACTTGCTTTGTATTGTGTAAAAGAATTGTAAACCGAGGCATTATTTTCAATGGATTTTCATTTGTAAACCAAAAATTATGTTAACCGAGTTGTTTGTAAACCGAGGTCCCACTGTACTTATTTTAAAATATATTTATCATTTAAGATTGGCTTAATAAAAAGAGTGTCCCACATATACAGAAAAATACATTCACAACATATCAATTTTTCAAAATATGAAAACATCTTACTTACACTAAAAGTGTGGTTTATAATGTACCCAATGGTAGATTAAGTTATTGTAGGTAACAAGGGAGCCCACAGCTCTATGAGCAGATACATGCATTATAGGATGGCCCAGAGAGTGTATTCAAAGAATGACAGTAAGTTAGCTGACAAATGGGTCTTAAGGGCGACAAAGTCATAAAATGCTTTTCTGGCATTTCAAATTGGTAAGATTTGGGAGACGAACATTAGCCTCAACTCTTTGACCACAAAGGCATTTGGAATAAGCTTTTGATATTGCGTTATTGAATGCAAATTGCTGCCAATTCTCAGCTTTACCTCTCCTCCCCTGACCTCTCTCCTGCCCTCCTGAAATGTGTCTCTCTCTCTTCTATCACTAACTGGATTTCTTTCCATTTTCTAAAGCATAATCTTTCTAAAACTGAACTCTTCATCTTTACCCACTCAAGTAGACCAACTCTATTTATTCCCTGCATGTCAATGGGACACCTATAACCTCAACCCAGCAAGCTCTCTGTATTGAAGTTACTATTGACTCAAGTCTTACCAATTCTTCTCACATCCAATCTGTCTCCAAATCCTGTAACATCCACCTTAAAAATATTGCCTGCACTCGCTGTTTTTTAACTCAAGATGAAGCTGAGATACTTGATCATTCACTCATCATTTCCCCAACTTGGCAATTGCAACTCACTACTCATTAGACTTCCAAATACCCATATTTCTCCCATTCAGTCTGTAATGAATGTAACCACCAGACTAATCTTCCTAACTTCCCATTACTCCCACACCTCACACCTTTGCCAATCATTTGATTGGCTTCATATACCCTTTAGGATCCAAATCAAACTGTTAACAGTATGGACAAAAGTACTTCCGAGTAGAAAGCTCTAACAAGGAGTACAAAAAAGGGGTTACAGGGGTGGCAAAGAGGGCATGACCCTACACATAATGCAAATTAAAGAAAAAATGGGGAGAAATCATCTCGCGGCACCACCCCTGGAGAACGTATAGAAGCTTGCAAGAAAAACAAAAAAATAATAAACTTTATTGAAAACCAAGTGTATTAGTTTGCCAGTAGTGATGTCCCGAACGGTTTGCTGGCGAATAGTTCCTGGCGAACATCGCTTGTTCGCGTTCGCTACGGATGGCAAACGTATGCGCTGTTCGGTCCGCCCCCTATTCGTCATCATTGAGTAAACTTTGACCCTGTACCTCACAGTCAGCAGCCACATTCCAGCCAATCAGCAGCAGACCCTCCCTCCCAGACCCTTCTACCTCCTGGACAGCATCCATTTTAAATTCATTGTGAAGCTGCATTCTTAGTGAGAGGAGGGACAGTGTAGCTGCTGCTGATTTGATAGGGAAATTGATAGCTAGGCTAGTGTATTCAGTGTCCACTACAGTCCTGAAGGACTCATCTGATCTCTGCTGTAAGGACAGCACCCCAAAAAGCCCTTTTTAGGGCTAGAACATCAGTCTGCTTTTTTTCTTTCTGTGTAATGTAATTGCAGTTGCCTGCCTGCCAGCCTGTGTGTCAGGCTCACAGCATATACTGAGCCCACTTGCCCAGTGCCACCACTCACTCACTGGTGTCCCTATAGCTTGCATTTAAAAAAAACAAAACTTTTTTGACTGTAATATAATAGCAGTCAGTTTCCTTCACGAGTGTGCGTTTCAGGGCCTGCCCAGTGCCACCACTCACTCGCTGGCGTCCCAATAGCTTGCGTTTAAAAAAACCAAAACTTTTTGGACTGTAATATAATAGCAGTCAGTTTCCTTCACAAGTGTGCGTTTCAGGGCCTGCCCAGTGCCACCACCCACTCACTGGTGTCACAATAGCTTGCGTTTAAAAAACAAACAAAAACTTTTTGGACTGTAATATAATAGCAGTCAGTTTCCTTCACGAGTGTGCATTTCAGGGCCTGCCCAGTGCCAGCACTCACTCACTGGTGTCCCAATAGCTTGCATTTAAAAAAAACAAAACTTTTTGGACTGTAATATAATAGCAGTCAGTTTCCTTCACAAGTGTGCGTTTCAGGGCCTGCCAGGGCACAGTGTCACACTAGTGCAACTCATATCTGGTGTAACAGTAGTGTACATTTTAAAAAAAAGTACAATTTCGACTGTAATAGATTGAATAGCAGTCAGTTGTCTGCAAGCGTGTGTGTCAGGCCTACATCGTCTACTCTGCCAACTTCTGCTACTGCACAGTGCCACTCATATCTGTTGACACAGTAGCTTGCACGCATAGTACCACTAATCAAAAAAAAAAATGACAGGCAGAGGCAGGCCAAGTTCTGAGGACATAGTTGACTGGCTAACACAGGACACCCAATCTTCTACAGCTTCCGCTCGGAACCTTGACGCACCATCCTCCTCCAGCTTAGCTTCGGGCACCTCTCAAGTTACCACTCGCCCGCCTGCCGCCACCACCAACACTAGCACCACAGCAGCTTTACTTGGTATGTCAGAGGAGTTATTTACACATCAGTTGGAAGAAATGAGTGATGCGCAACCATTATTGCCAGAGGATGTAGATAACAGGGATATGTCTCAGTCAGGCAGCATTACACACATGGACGTACGGTGTGATGATGATGATGTTGTACCCGCTGCTGCTTCCTTTGCTGAGTTGTCAGATACAAGTGAAGCGGTTGATGATGACGATGCGTCCGTGGATGTCATGTGGGTGCCCGCTAGAAGAGAAGAAGAACAGGGGGAAAGTTCAGATGGGGAGACAGAGAGGAGGAGATGAGTTGGAAGCAGGGGGAGGTCGTCACAAGGAGCTAGTGGCACAGTCAGACAGCATGCATTGGCACCCGGGGTCAGCCAGACAGCACGCCAATCAAAGCCAGAATGCCGTCATTGCAGAGCTCAGCAGTGTGGCATTTTTTTTGTGTGTCTGCCTCTGACAACAGCGATGCCATTTGCAACCTCTGCCAAAAGAAAGTGAGTCGTGGGAAGTCTAACACCCACCTAGGTACAACTGCTTTGCGAAGGCACATGATCGCACATCACAAACGCCTATGGGATCAACACATGAGTACAAGCAGCACACAAACTCAAAGCCACCATCCTCCTCCTGGTCCATCATCTTCAGCCACGTTAACCACTGCTGTCCTCCTTGCCCCCTCACAACCATCCGCCCCTCCGTCTCTCGACTTGAGCAGTTCCTGCTCATCTGCCCACAGTCAGGTGTCTGTCAAGGACATGTTTGAGCGTAAAAAGCCAATGTCGCAAAGTCACCCCCTTGCCCGGCGTCTGACAGCTGGCTTGACTGAACTCTTAGCCCGCCAGCTTTTACCATACAAGCTGGTGGAGTCTGAAGTGTTCAAAAAATTTGTAGCTATTGGGACACCGCAGTGGACGGTACCCGGCCGAAATTTCTTTGCACAAAAGGCAATCCCCAACCTGTACTTGATTGTGCAAAAGGAAGTAATGGCATGTCTGGCACACAGTGTTGGGGCAAGGGTCCATCTGACCACTGATACCTGGTCTGCAAAGCATGGTCAGGGCAGGTATATCACATACACTGCGCATTGGGTAAAGCTGCTGACGGCTGCCAAGCATGGAATGCGTGGCTCTGCAGAGGAGTTGGTGACACCTCCACGACTTGCAGGCAGGCCTGCTGCCACCTCCTCTACTCCTCCTACTCCATCCTCTTCCATAACCTCCTCGGCTGAGTCCTTTTCTGCTGCTGCGTCTTGCTCCACATCAACGGCACCCCCCAGTTCCCCAGGAACTATTCCACATCCTGGATACGGCAGTGTCACGCCGTCCTGGGGTTGACTTGCCTGAAAGCAGAGAGTCACACCGGACCAGCACTCCTGTCCGCCCTGAACGCACAGGTGGATCAGTGGTGACTCCACACCAACTGGAGATCGGCAAAGTGGTTTGTGACAATGGAAGAAATTTGTTGGTGGCATTGCATTTGGGCAAGTTGACACATGTGCCGTGCATGGCACATGTGTGTAATCTGATTGTACAACGCTTTGTGCATAAGTACCCAGGCTTACAGGACATCCTGAAGCAGGCCAGGAAGGTGTGTGGCCATTTCAGGCGTTCCTACACAGCTATGGCGCACATTTCAGATATCCAGTGGCGAAAAAACATGCCAGTGAGGCGCTTGATTTGAGACAGCCCGACACGTTGGAATTCAACACTCCTAATGTTCGACTGCCTGCTCCAACAAGAAAAAGCCGTTAACGAATATCTGTATGACCGGGGTGCTAGGACAGCCTCTGGGGAGCTGGGAATTTTTTTGCCACGTTATTGGACGCTCATGCGCAATGCCTGTAGGCTCATGCGTCCTTTTGAGGAGGTGACAAACCTAGTCAGTCACACCGAAGGCACCATCAGCGACATCATACCATTTGTTTTCTTCCTGGAGCGTGCCCTGTGAAGAGTGCTGAATAAGGCCGTAGATGAGCGTGAAGAGGAAAAGGAAGAGTTGTGGTCACCATCACCACCAGAAACAGCCTTATCAGCATCGCTTGCTGGACCTGCGGCAATGCTGGAAGAGGATTGTGAGGAAGAGGAGTCAGAGGAGGAATGTGGCTTTGAGGAGGAGGAAGACCAACCACAACAGGCATCCCAGGGTGCTCGTTGTCACCTATCTGGTACCCGTGGTGTTGTACGTGGCTGGGGGGAAGAACATACCTTCAGTGAGATCAATGAGGATGAGGAACAGGACATGAGTAGCTCGGCAACCAACCTTGTGCAAATGGGGTCTTTCATGCTGTCGTGCCTGTTGAGGGACCCTCGTATAAAAAGTCTGAAGGAGAACGACCTGTACTGGGTGTCCATGCTACTAGACCCCCGGTATAAGCAGAAAGTGCCTGAAATGTTACCGAATTAGGGCAAGTCGTAAAGGATGCAGCAGTTCCAAAATCTATTAAAAAGTATGCTTTACACAGCGTATAAGGGTGATGTCACAGCACAACGGGAATCTAACAGGGGAAGAGGTGAAAGTAATCCTCCTCCTCCCACGACCATGCCGGCAAGGACAGGATGCTTTACAGACGTGTTGTTGATGGAGGACATGCGGAGCTTTTTAAGTCCTACGCATCGCCACAGCCCTTCGGGGTCCACCCTCAGAGAATGACTCGACCGACAGGTAGCAGACTACCTCGCCTTAACTGCAGATATCGACACTCTGAGGAGCGATGAACCCCTTGACTACTGGGTGTGCAGGCTTGACCTGTGGCCTGAGCTATCCCAATTTGCGATAGAACTTCTGGCCTGCCCCGCTTCAAGTGTCCTGTCAGAAAGGACCTTCAGTGCAGCAGGAGGTATTGTCACTGAGAAGAGAAGTCGCCTAGGTCAAAAAAGTCTAGATTACCTCACCTTTATTAAGATGAATGAGGGATGGATCCCGAAGGGACTGACAGTGGGCGATACATTCGACTAAAAAAGGCCTGATGAGGGGGACGTAACAGGGTGTCGCGGCTGCCGGCCCACCGCGTGATATTTAAATCCCTAGCTCACCCCAGTACCTTGCCCTGTCGTGGTTTCCTGTTCCTGGTTTCCTGAGAGTGCTTTATCATTGTGAATCTGATTTCCTGGTATCCTGATCTTGGCTTTTCCCTGGTTATTCTGAATTCTGGTTTCCCTGACTTGGCTTGTGTAAACGGTATTGTGTATTTTCTGGCTTCCTTGACCTTGGCTTTCCCTTTGACCATTCTCTGTCTCTAGCGTATTAGTCCGGCCATTCTAAGGTCCGATTTACGCTCTGTCCTTTTAGTTTCCTTTTCTTGCCTATGTATATGTTTACATAGTTTCTGCGTGCTGGACCACACTAGTAGTCGTGACATTGGGATTAAACTGATAAGAATAGTATTACTTAACACACCACTCCTATCTGGTGGCACATTAGATTGCACGCGCAGTGCCCCAAATTTGAAGTAGAAGGACCGACCAAGCATCTTTTTCCATCTCCCGGTTCCTAAAATCAATGCCATATACACGTCCCCTGATAGGGGACGTAACAGGGATTAAACTAATAGGAATAGTACTACTTAACACACCTTATAATAATGCAGAGAGAGGCAATGCAGAGAGAGGAGTCTGAAGAAGAGGAGTCAGAAGAGGAAGGTGGCTTTGAGGAGGTGGAAGACAAAACACAGCAGGCATCTCAGGGGGCTTGTTGTCACCTTTTGGGGACCCTTGGTGTTGTATGTGGCTGGATGGAGGAAGAGACCTTCAATGACATCAGTGAGGACAAGGAACGGGACATGGCTAGCTTGGTATCCAACCTTGTGCAAATGGGGAGTTTGCGGTTGTGCAAATGGACTGTTTGCGGTTGTTTGCGGTGCGTTAAACGGGGAGTTTGGTCTGTCACTGTGAAGCGGGCGTAACCCTTACACTACCTGATCGATACAACATCATACCTGATGTTTTAAAGCATGTTATTCCAAACAATTTAGGAATGTTAGGTGATTTATGCCCTTTATGGATTAAAACCAGACTCTGCATCAACTATGTCATTTTCCATGGGAGTTTTGCCATGGATCCCCCTCCGGCATGCCACAGTCCAGGTGTTAGTCCCCTTGAAACAACTTTTCCATCACTATTGTGGCCAGAAAGAGTCCCTGTGGGTTTTAAAATTCACCTGCCTATTGAAGTCTATGGCGGTTCGCCAGTTCGCGAACATTTGCGGAACCGAAAATTTTACGTTCGTGACATCACTATGCCAGCTTAGTTTATCGTGCTTTATTACTTGTTTCTTTTTAGCTTACTTACTCCTTTTCTATAATACATCTATTAATCTAAATACCAAAACAGGAATTTTGTATTTCCTCTCCCTCCCCCCTCCCACCCATTTTCTTTTGGGCCGTTCTCTATATGGCTTTATGGATTTATGCCATTATTTATATACTAACAGACATCTGCCTTATATATGAATTGACATTTGTCTGATGATATCCTGGTTAGTCCGTATCCAATAAGGCGGTTTTAAGGCTTTTTGCGTATTTGGACTTTCTCTGTTTAAGCAGGGTAATCTATTTAGCAGCTTGTTTGGTGATATTTTTTAAAATTATAAATTCTCACATAGGCACCAGGATTTGGGTGTGCTCTGCTCTCTATTCCATCTTGGTACTTTTATATATGCTGCCGAAGATAAAGTCTACACGCATGCGTTTGTAATTTGATGAATACATCTAGCTATGTATCTAAACTGGGGTTTGGACTGACACAATGTTTCTTACGTACTTATACATTGTTGCACTAAGTCCCCGTGCATGTGCCGACATTTTGGATTTCCTACTGTTTTATGGTTTGGACCTAAATACATATTATAGACTATTTAGATAAGGTTGCTTATCATGGGGAATTTTTTATTCGTTTTTGCCCTCTGGTCTATTTATTGGAGCACAGCACACTGCTTCTCTGGCACCTATTGATTATCTGCAGGCCGCGCTTCTGTGAGTTAGCTTTGCAACAGTGTTTCTATTAATTATAACTCTGTTTCGAGCAGGATTGCTACATCTGTAAGAAACCCATTTATGCTACCACAGAACTAACCAGGCAGTGACTGAAAGCCAATTCACTTGTCAGTACCTAGTTTTTTGGTTTTTATCTCCATTACTTGGAAATTGTGTGTATTTTGTATTTTCAATAAAGGTTATTATTTTTTTGTTTTTACCTGTAAGCTTCTATACGTTCTCCAGGGATGGTGCCCTGAGGAGGATCCCCCTGTCTTTGTACGAGGTGATTTCTCCCCATTTTTTCTTTAAACTGTTAACAGTAACCGACAAAGCCAAACCTCAATACAGCTCCTTCTTACTCAACAAATACAATGCTTCTTGATACCTTAGTTCTGTGAACGAACTTCTCCTGTCATCTGCTCATTCCTGTATGCTAACACTTATCTGCAGGACTTTTCAAATCACCCACTTCTTTAATAAGTCACTGGAAACACACTTCTGTAAAATAGTGTATTATCTTTCTGGGTGATGCTTCTCTCATTACAATTGCTTTTCTCAGTTTCCTGGCTTTATTGCACAGCTCACTCTCTCTTTCCTTCCTCTGTTTGGTAGTTCACACACCACATTTACCAGCTTATTTTGACATAGGCATTGTATCCATTAATGCTCTTTGACATGCTGTTTGTTTTACCCTTTCCTCATAGACTGTAAGCTCATTTGAACATGGCTTTCTTCACCTATTGTCTTAATTAATATTATGTTAATATATGATGTTAATATTCTGTGTGTGAATTACTTTTTGTCAAATATCCCCATTCTAGAATTGTGAAGTGTGGCAGAATATGTTGGCACTATATAAATGCTAACAGTAATAATACTAATAAAGGTTAATATGTAAAATAAAGGGAATAAGGGCAACTCTGATGGGTTTGTGTGATACACTAAATTGTTTTGATTAGAAACCACCATTCACAAGGAAGGCTAACAGGTGTAGTGTATATGTATGTACAAGGAATACAAAACATGGCAGCTGTGCCCTTGGATAACCCAATGAAGTCTGTCACATGTCTTCTCAGCATTCAAAGACAGAAGCTGGGAATAAGCAGACCAGGCATTGTAAAAATGACATCATACATTTATTTCTTTATTTATTATAAAATAAGTTTCAGTTTCAAAATGAAAAAGACTGTTTCTTACATTTTAAATCAACCCACACATTATGAATGTGGTTTGCCAAATGTTAAGTTCTAGTCAATATTAATGTGGTCAAAGGAGGTGATCTTTGTTACAAGGAAGCAGAAAGGTCATCGGTGAAGAATATATAAGTCCTAGTTCTAGAATTCATTTAAGCAAAATAATTTATAACTGAATCTTAAAGATAGCAGATGAATAGAGCTCGCTGAAAAAGAAAATTAAAATTCTTAACATGAAATATAATTGAGAAATGCATTCAAATGTCTATGGCAATACAATTCAGTTGAGGTCTAGGGAGGGCATTGTTGCTAAGGCGATAATAGGTAATCTGACAAACCATACTTACATCACCATTAAAATTCAATTCAGGGTCATAAAGAAATCCAGGGTTGCATATTTTTGCCTTTTAATGTAAAGACAAAGTCTCAAGTTCTAAAGCAGTGCAAATTAATTTTTAAAAGCTTTTCAGCATAGTAATGCAGGGCAACCTCACTTTTACAGCAGGAGCTGAGTTATAGAACATTTCATGATGTTTAATTATAGAAAGTAGAAAGACAGTCATTGAACAGAACATCACAGAGCAAGCTGTGCAGAATAAAATCTGAAACTTAATATCAATTGAAAGAAATAAAATTAAACTGAACATCTAAGTTAGCATACAAACTTATGTTACAATATATGCAAATCAGACCAAAAAGATTACAGTCATAAAGGTTTTCACCGATATGGTTCAAAAAAAGTACTTTAATTACATAGAAAGCTGGAAAAATTATGTCTTGACAATAGTGATTATTAAAAATTATCAATCTGCACCTAACAAAACCAAAGGAGTGGCTATACTTTTTCACTCTGACTGGTGCTTTAGCTTACATAACCAATACTCGGACAAAGCAGGCAGACTGTTGATTGTAGTAGGAGAACTTAATGGAATCCAAATAACAGTGGCATCCCTCTATGCTCCAAACGAATCCCAATACCCCTTCCTTAAAAAAGCAATCACAAAGGTGTCCCGCATAAAACAGGGCCATGTAATAATCTGTGGGGACTACAACTGCACGCTAGATCCATGTCTAGATTTACAACGAACACATGACAAACCCCCTAGCAAAGCCTCCCTTCATAACGGGACACTTTTTTCCAATCTCATTCACTCACAGGATTTATACGACTCCTGGAGAATGCTATATGCCTCTGTAAAAGACTACACATTTTTCTCACCCGTGCATCTAACCTACACACAAATAGATTTATGCTTGATAGATAAATCCTTAATCCCCCACTTAATCAATCAAACAATAGGACAACGTACATGGTCTGACCATGCTCCTGTGGAAACCACAATAGCAGTTCCCTTCCCACCAAGAGGAAGAGGCAAGTGGAGGTTAAATTAATCTATACTAGATTGCCCTGCACACCTAAAGAAAATAGGATCAGAGTTGGACAATTACTTTAGTAATAATTTATCCACCGACACTTCACTAGAAACCCAATGGCTGGCACACAAGGCAGTGATCAGAGGAGAATTCATCAAATTGGGCTCCACTATTAAAAAACAATATCAAACGTCCTACACAACACTATTTCAAGAACTTACATCATTAGAAAATACAAACAAATCTTCCCCCTCAAAATCTTTATCAAAAAAAAATAGCATTGATACGTGAAAAAATCCAACATCTACAATCACAAGAATTTACTAAATACGCGCACAAAGCAAAACAAAACCATTACACCATGGGCAACAAGGCGGGCAAACTACTAGCCAATAGATTGAAATCTAATTATCTCCAAACAAAGATTCCATACATTACCTCCAAATCTGAAGCAAAAATTTATAATCCTATTGACATAGTAAATGAACTTGCAGATTACTACGAAGACCTTTACAACCTTACAAACAACAAAAATACAGATTTGCCCACACAGGAAGAGGTGTTATGCTATCTATCACGTATAGCTCTTCCGCAAATTACACCCCACCAGGACGACCTTCTAACTAAGCCATTTACAGACGAAGAAGTAAAACGAACCATTATGTCTCTCCCTAAACACAAAGCCCCAGGCCCCGATGGACTACCCAACTACTACTATATTAAACTGGAATCTCACCTCACTTCTCACATAACCAACCTATTTAATAAAATAGAAAATACAGACGTGTTCCCACATGAAATGCTGGAAGCATATATCATAACATTGCCCAAACCGAATAAACCACCTACACTCTGTAGTAATTTACAACCTATATCATTACTAAATGCAGACGTGAAATTGTACGCAAAACTAATAGCCAACGGGCTAAAATCCCTACTGCCCGACCTAGTATCCATAGAACAAGCAGGGTTCGTGCCAGGAAGACAAGTAGTTAATAATACACATTATTGCATGGACCTACTAGACTGGGCCTACCAAAAAAGATATAAAGGGGTATTAATGGCCTTACACGGGGAGAAAGCTTTTAACCGCTTAAATTGGTTATATATGAACAACACCCTAGCGGCTTTTAATTTTTCCCCTTCCTTTATAACAAGTGTAAAAGCCCTATATGCATCACCATCAGCAAAAGTATTTAATTCAGGCTTTCTCTCACATAGCTTTCAAATAACCAATGGCACTAGACAAGGCTGCCCATTGTCACCCTTGATCTTCATATTATGTCTAGAACCGTTGATTAGAACAATAAAACAAGACACCTCTATTCCTGGCATTCAAACTCCCGCAGTAGAGAAAAAACTCTCTCTTTTTGCAGACGACGTAATGCTCTTCCTCACGAACCCAGCGGAAACTATCCCTCATATACTAACCACTCTAGCCGAGTATGGTAAAGTATCTTTTTATTGGAACAATGTAACAAAAACTCAAATTCTACCGATAGGTCTAAACTCAGGAACCTTAGCAACCCTACAAGCCGCACATTCATTTGTTTGGCGGAAAACCTCTATTTCCTACTTAGGAGTCAAGATTACACACACAAGAACGCAAATTATCAAGGAAAATCACGAAGTGGTTTTATCCAAGATCCTTAAACAAACCCATGGCTCAATACACACATATCCTGGCTAGGTAGGATAAATTCCATTAAAATGATGATTTTGCCCAATATCTTATATTTATTTAGAACCCTTCCCATTGCACTCTTATCAATAGATTCCAAACCGCCATCAACACCCACATTTGGAAGAAAAAACCTCAGAGGGTGTCATTCCAGTCCCTATGGTGTCCCATTAGCAAAGGAGGACTAAGCGTTCCCAACATTAAAAATTATTACAGAGCCACATTATTAGCGCAATGCTTAAACATTATGACACATAAATCCAATCCGGTATGGCTTCAACTTGAGTCCTACTGCGGAAATATTCACACACTTCCAGACCTCTCCCACTTGCCCAATGTCTATCAGCTTACCTAACACGAGATTTCTTCTCAAATCATGGAGCGCCTGGAGTTCATCAATCTGCCATTACAATGAACGATTGTTTATAGCACCATTAACGGCTCTTTCATTCACATCTCCGAATTTCCCAGTTCACCACTGGTTAGTCCAAGGTATTACCCACGTACACTTATTATACGATGAGAAAGGTCTAATACCTTTTCCAGATCTCAAAGCAATCTATAAACTCCCACCACGCGACATTTTCCTCTATTTAAGAGTGAAACACATATTGCAATCTAAGGCAATACCTTATATAGGCCCAGAAGCCCTGAGCAAGTTGTTGTAATATGTTTTACTGTTTTAAAACACTAATATTTGTGTTTAGTGAAGTCTCCCGAGAATAACAATACCCCCCATGTACAGGTATTATTGTGTTTTGGAAAGTTAGAGAGTCACATATAAGGCTTGCATTTCATTTTTTTGACATTGAAATTTGCCAGATTGGTTATGTTGCCTTTGAGAGCGTATGGTAGCCCAGGAATAAGAATTACCCCCATGATGGCATACCATTTGCAAAAGTAGACAACCCAAGGTATTGCAAATGGGGTATGTCCAGTCATTTTTAGTAGCCACTTAGTCACAAACACTGGCCAAATATTAGTTTTTTGCTTTTTTCACACAAAAACAAATATGAACGATAACTTTGGCCAGTGTTTGTGACTAAGTGGCTACTAAAAAAGACTAAACATACCCCACGTTCAATACCTTGGGTTGTCTACTTTTTCAAATGGTATGCCATTATGGGGGTAATTCTCATTCCTGGGCTACCACACCGTCTCAAAGGTAACATTACTAATCTGGCAAATTTCAATTTGAAAATGGAACGTTCTATATTTGACCCTGTAACTTTCCAAAACACCATAAAACCTGTTAATGGGGGGTACTGTTGTACTCGTGAGACATCGCTGATTACAAATATGTGCATTTTTTTGCAGTAATACCTAACAGTATTATGACATTAACAGCTAAAATGTCAGACGGAAATACAAATTTAAAAAAAAATCTTATTTTCTAAAAAAAAAAAAAATTTTATTCATAATAAATGATGTTCCATATATGAATAATTAATGATAAATTAAAGCCCTGTTTCTCCTGAACAAAATGATATATAATAAGTGTGGGTGCACTTAATGTGACAGCGGTGAATTACGGGTGAACAGACATATAGCGCAAATTCCAGTTTTTGTTTACGTTTTGTTTTGATCAGAACGTGTACTATTGACTCCGTCCTGAAGGGGTTAATCAACCCAGTGCTAGTATTGTGATACTTTCCACTGTCACTGATGCATATTCACCTGCATGTTTAGCAGACACTAGATAATGGGTTGCAGGTATTCTATTTCACCAACAAAATACATTTTGGTATCACTTTAAGTGTCTCCAAGAAGGGCAAAGTGCCAACTGTGCAGCAAGGAAGTGAATAAGGGGTGAGTAAAGAGTCAACTACCAGTGTAAAGCAACAATTCTGTGTTACCGAGGTAAGTAGACGAACAAGAATGTACTAGGGCAGACAGTAGGTCCATTGATGCGGATTCAAATCTGCACAGTTGTCATAACCTACCGCCAGTGCTACCTCCTCCACCAACCTTAGGCAGAGCAAAGGGATGGTAAAGATAATGCTAGTAGTCTACAGAGGCAGTTTTGAAAAAAACAGTAGCATTCCTCATCATCCAGTGAATTAAAAAAAATATATTAAAAAAGCTAATTTTGCCTAACTGCTATTACCAGTGCTACTTACCCCCAAATTATTTTATTTCTGGTAAGATATGTATTATTTATTTTGAAATGTGCTTCTATGCCACTGCTTGTGCTTTGCAAGCTTCTTTATTCAGTAATATAAACAATGTGTTGCTGCAGCTTACTGCACAAGTGAATTCTGCCTACACTGTGGTATTAAATATTTTTTTGCTTTTAAAGGGACACTATAGTCACCGGAACAACGTCAGCTTAATGAGGTTGTTCAGGTGAGAACTATAGCTCCCTGCAGCCTTTCTCATGTAAACACTGTATTTTCTGAGAAAATACAGTGTTTACATTGAAAGCTAGGAACACCTCCAGTTGCAGTCACTCAGAGTGAACCAGAGGGACATCTGAGTTGATGGAGGCATAATTTGCCTCCATCCACTCAGATCTGCTGTGCACGAGCATCCTGTGATCCAGTATCTCCTCCCACTGCATGCAGACACTGAACTTTCCTCATAGAGATTCATTGATTCAATTAATCTCTATGAGGAGATACTGATTGGCCAGGGCTGTGTTTAAATCATGCTGGCTCTGCCCCTGATCTGCCTCTTTGTCAGTCTCAGCCAATCCTATGGGGACGCACTGTGATTGGATCAGGCTATCACATGTCAGCAGACTGCTTGTTTTTCCTGGGTCTAATAGCATGCAGATTTACAGCTTCTGGCTTGAGTAAGATTGTTACTATATTTATGGAGGCATGAGGGGTCCAAGGGGGCTAGATGGTCATGTTAACACTATAGGGTCAGGAATACATGTAGTTACACTGGTGACTGTAGTGTCCCTTTAAGAAAATTAAGTATTCTAAAATGTGGTGATGGTTATAAAAATGAAGAACTCCTGCTGCTGCTCCACTTTTTTTCAAATGCCTTTTATGGTGATTTTGCCAGACTGAGTCTTGGTGTGCCTACTACCTTCACAGACACAGTTGGCAGAGGCTGATACTTCACTGTTTCTTTCCACACTGAAGGACGGTCACTTTCTCTTTCAAATGAAAACAAGTGGGCAAAGGCAATTGACAACCCAATCATCATTGCCACCCTAAGTAGAACATTTTTTCCCCACACATCTAGTCTGTAATACTGAAAAATACAAGAAGGGTCAGCGCTAATTAACCAAATAGAGAGAGAAATACTCCTTCTACAGACTCCAATGAAATAGTAAGATACAATAAAAACAAAAATGGATTAGGTAGCGCCTAAAATGAAATGTGAATATATTTGAAAGGAGAACAATTTTAAAGAAGTGATAAGAAAATAGCAAATAAATATATAAAAAATATAAAGATATAAAAAAAACAACAATAGTGCTCTCTATATGAACCGCACTGAAAATGTTAAGAGGAGATGTACTCACATTTGTTTGAGCAGGACTAAACTGCTCAATATAGGTGTAGGTGGTATCTTCCTCACCTAGGATTTCTTTGTACGTTCTTCACTCGAACAGTGGGAGAGGAGGCTGATTTTTTTTATTTTATAATTCTTTATTTTTGTTGTGCTTGAATTAGACATCACATTGGTATATGTAACATTGCTTAATAAGAGGGAAACTGACCAACATGTTAGCATAAACATTATGAGTGATCTGCACAATTTTTTTAAGGAAATAACAGGAAAATAACATGAGTACTAACAAGATGTATTCCCCAGGAGGTCCTTAGCAGGATATGTAGTTAAAGAATGAGTATGAGACTAGAAACAATAAAACAGGGTGCTTATAAAACAGATAGTGTTTCATCCATAGAAACCAGTGGGTTCCCCTAGAGGATCAATAGAGAGAGGGCATGATGAAGGGCCGAGAACTCTTCCCCTTGCAGTTCGGGGGGTCAAATTATCCTATTCCAACCAAGGGCATAG
The DNA here is from genome assembly GCA_933207985.1 of Pelobates cultripes. Lineage (NCBI taxonomy): Eukaryota > Metazoa > Chordata > Amphibia > Anura > Pelobatidae > Pelobates > Pelobates cultripes. The sequence continues at coordinate 45,345,784 of OW240924.1, read as the reverse complement.
CAGAGTCCCATGATCTCGGGTAAAAGGTCAGGCCCCCAAACCCCAGAGGGAGCTGGAAAACTGAGCCAAGTGACATAAATAGGGCTTATGTCAGTGCACCCATCTAAGTAGGGGTGCCCTTGGTAGGATACAGCAGTGCCTTCTTGCTTGTCGCTGTATGTTGAAGCAATGTGTGTTTTCTTAACCGCTGCCATGTACCGACCCACTGCTGATGCTGTGGGTTTCTGCTGCAGGTTAGGTGTTGGCTTTAGAGGTGGCTGGACACTTAATTGGCTCAGGACAGGTTGGTATATCCTCTGCTCCAGCTTAAGCCAAAAATTGTGGAAGATTCTATCCAGCCTGGACAAGATATCAAGATTCCCCCATGTGGTGCAGGGGACCCACGTGTCTTCTGCCAGTTTGGTTATGTGACCAGAGTATGCAGCAGCAGTCGTGTTGTCTCTCTCTGCTTCTGACAGTTCAGGTTTGCCTCCTAAGGGTAGACCGGGATAACCCCCGCTGGTCCAAGAAGAGTAGGGGGTAGGAGAGTAACAGGTTCACTCCACTGGTCGTAGTGGGGAGAGCGGCCGCCTATCCCAAGCTCCTATGCCCGTAGGCCACAATGATTTGGTGCCGGCTCCCGGTAGCCGAGTAAGTCGAGTAAGGTATCTCCCAAGTAGTCAGGACCCCACCAGTGTGATGGGTTCGTGGTGGAGTGGTTTTGAGCTAGGGTACCGGGATTATCTCCATATTTGGGGCATAACATTCAGGAGCCTGCATGGTGCACTTCTGCATGGCGCTTCTTCATGGCTTGGTGGCAAAGCTCCGCCCCCCAGAAAACCAATTTTTAAAAGTGCATGCAGCAGATATTGCAGCGGTGTATTACCCACAGATAAAAATAAGTATAAAATAAAAGTAGAAATAAGGATAATAAGGTATATGGCACACTCACAGGAAAAAAAAGTGGCAAATATCCTTTATTAAAACAGTAATTAAAATAACCCCCTGGTTTAACTCTCCATAGCAGGAACTTCCATTTTTTTTTGTTGATCTAATTTACCATTTAATGGTGAATGATAGTTTATGCCATAGCAACAACCTCTTCAAGGTATCTCTTCCATATGGTTTGACCCACTTAATTACTGACTGAAGGTCTACTTTCAATTCTACATTGGTGAACGATCTTCTGGGACAAGAATGGAATGAAGACATAATGTAACATTTAGTCCTTAAGGGATTAAGCAATTTGTATGTACTGTTTCAGCTCATAAATTAGAATATTGTTGGCTTACAATTCTCTATTCCTCTTGTGATTATCTTAACCTGTAAACATTATAACTCAGTGACATGCCACGTGGCATCCAGTTGCAAAAGCAAAATTGCTCAAGGAACCAGGTCAAAAAATACTGTCACATTGTATTCATCTTTCACAGGAAGACAAATGATCACTTATGATATCAAAGCAATAATTTATCTTAGATGACTTTTCTGCAGTTTACTAATGTTTTATTAAACAATACATACTGCATTTTTATCACAGTTGATGGTTGTGATAAATTTAAAAGGGCAATAAAAGCTGGAGCTGAACCCAATTCATTATGGATATAATACATTACAAAGAAAGGATGTGGAAAAAAATCAATTAATACATTTTAAAAACAGTTAAAGAAGATACAGGTGAATAATTACATTTCCATAAGCAAAGCAGCATTCTCATCCACTCATATTCACTACCATTTGTCTCATCTCACAGTATGCCCTTCAGATTGTAAGATTAGTGTTTAGATAAAAGCTCTACAATTACGATATTATAAACAAATGGGTAGAAGTCACTGTCCATTTTAAAATGATATGCCTTATCTTTTATACTCTGCAACTGATAGTCTATGAATAACTGCCATAGCTACAAAAGAATATTCCAGTACTATATATAGCAAGGGTAGGCAAACGTTTCGACACTCCAGATGTTGTGGACTACCTCACTCATGATGTCCTTACAGCCATATTGATGGCACAGCATGAGGGGTTATTAAGACCAAAGGAAAATTAATCTCTAATATAGAAAAAGGAAACACGCTGGTAGCAGAAAAAAAGGGGGTAACCCCTAAACTGCGAACAACAAGTGTGAAAAAAAACAAAAAGAAAACAAAAAAAAAAGTCTACCAAAAATGTATTCCTTAATAGGAGAGTATGATAAAACTTAACGTTTAATCAATATCTAGATTCTAATAAAATATATGAAAAAGTGACAAAAATTATTTTAAAAAAAAATGGAAGATAACGTCCTCTCTATTGAGGCAAATAGACAGCAGGAATATAATACTATGATCCTCGACGTGATCAAAGTACAATGCTTTGCTAGTAGTTAGCGGCTTAAAGAGTATGGAGAGAAGGGGAATAATGTCCCAAAACTTTATCTCCTTTTAAGAGTCTAATGTGCCTTCGAGGGCACCCCTTAAAAAATCCTACTCTATTATACCGCCTCCCGCTGCAGCTCCTATAGTCACAGATTCAAACTGTAACCAAAATGATACAAAGTAGATCTATATTCAGATTTGTAGTAAGTGTTAACACCAAGCTTGTATTGTCGGTTCTCTGTAGTGAGATTAGTAGTAGATGTTAACACCAATAGTATAACGAGTGAGCCTCCTGAGCCCTGATGCACGCGTTTCGCCAGAGTGGCTCAGAGGGGAACCAGACACAGGTAAGTGCCGTTTTTTTTTAAACGTAAAAGTTGTTGGTGATCGGTCAAACACATTTGTTGTGTTAACCAATGGTGGGGGGGGGGGAGGAGGCATTTCCAAAATGACACCGTAATTAATATAATTTATTTATATATAATAAAATATATAATTTATTTGAACTTGATGGACGCAAGTCTCTTTTCAGCTATGTAACTATGTAATATATTAACCCCTACTGCACTGTCTGTGTCTGAAAGAGACATACATATGTATTTTTATTTGGGACAGTACATAGGAAAATGATAAAAAAAAATATATGAGAATTATATAAAAATGAAACAAATAATAAATAAGTACTCTCACATTTAGTGTTTGTAGGATTAGGACCACAAAGGATACAATTTGGTTCCAAGTAATGGCTAGTCTTCTGTATAGTTTTAACCATGCTCAATTATGGTTAGTATCTAGGTCTATCTGATTCAATTTAAAAAAAAATAATGACATAAAAATGACATTAATAGTTATTCAGCAATAGTAAGTACTATATGCCACAAAATGGCAAATATGTTGCAGAGATCATGAGAATACAGAACACTATTCATTGGTTTTAAATAGTGTTATACTACAGGGCCGTTGAATGCTTGAATCCGATTGGTTTACGAACATTCTAAGGTGTGCATTATTTTCAGGGAGATGCACGGCTAAAGTAGTTCCAGACAGGTCTTGACCGCATTACAGTTCCATATCACTCTGCGTTGTCAACAGTAATAACGGAAAATAGGTTTTTATTGGTTGGTGTATATTTTGGATAACGATACACCAACCATTCACTAAGAAGCACTGCAGTTCAAATGATGTCAGAAGCAGGGCTGGAGAGCAGGCAGATCATGTCTGTCACAGGGCACAAGTATGAAACAAACCTGAGAAACCACTGGGCACCTTCTGCTACAGAAAGAAAGAAATGGAACTTGATCCTCTCAGGAAACAAAAGTACAAATGAAAATCAAGCCAAGGATCACCAGGAAAAAAAACCTCTGCTAACATGCAGCCCCATGCGCTTGATCTGCCATTTTCGATGTCTAACTTTACAATCAATGGAAATGTGCAGTTTAATTGGAATAAATAAAGTATATAGTCCTATCTATAATCAATAGAAAATTTAACTGAATATAAATAAATAGATAGTCCTGCTGCACGGGTTTTCGTTACAGCCTACTGTCAAAAAGAGAAAAATAAAATTAACAAATGAATTAAAACTAATGAATTAATAAATAAATTAAATATTGACGCACATGCTTTTCTGTCTCATTATTGCAACCTCTCTCTGTCTCTCTAATAACTGCATTAGTCTGCTATCAGTGGCTCAAATCTCCATTACTAACTCTTAAATGACGTTTTGGAATTAGCAACGAAGGCATGGGAATTAATGCGTAAGAAATTAGTCCTACATACAAGAGCATTTTAATGACAAAAACTTGACAAACGTCTTGAAATACATCATCTGAACAATGTTTCGAGGTGTGGTAACTGTAGTATAAGCGGAATAATTGACTCCAGGCGGTTGAATTCTTAGAAAAAATAATGCACACCCAAGGTGTAACGGCCACTCTGCTTCGCGCCGTGACCGCATTACCACCTCGTGTGCATTATTTTTCTAATAATTCAACAGCCTGTTGTCAATTATTCCTTACTTAGAATGTCGAACTATACGTGTTATATTGAGGATATCCACTGATACTTATTTTGCCATTCGACAGTTGGAATTGTTTAGTGTAAGATGAGATTACATGCTTGTACGATAAGTACAGGAATGAACGTGAGATAAAGTGAGTGGCATATGAGTACTTACTGTTGCTATATAAGTGGCATATTTCTAAAAAAAATGTTTTATCATATTGACCTAGATACTAACCATAATTAAACATGGTTAAAACAATATAAAAAACTAGTCATTACTAGGATTCAAAACGTATCATTTGTGGTCATAATTTGTGGTACATTTCATAATTTGTGGTACATCTCTTTCAGAAACAGGCGGTGCAATAGGAGTTAATATATTCATTACAGCGTCATTTTGGACATGCCTGCCCCTACCATTGGTCAACACAACAAATATGTTTGACCAATCACAGACAACTTTTACGTTTAAAAAAACTGGCACTTACCTGTGTCTGGTTCCCCCTCTGATGAGCTACTCTGGCGAAATGCTCACTCGTTATATTGTTGGTGTTAACAACTACTACTAATCTCACTACAGATAACCGACAATACGAGCTTGGTGTTAACACTTACTACAAATCTGATTGTAGATAGACCTCAATACGAGAAAGTAGCTTCCTTGTTTTACATGGTCACACAATCCTCTAACTACTTTGTATCATTTTGGTTACAGTTTGAATCCGTGACTATAGGAGCTGCAGCGGGAGGGGGTATAATAGAGTAGGATTTTTTAAGGGGTGCCCTCGAAGGCACATTAGACTCTTAAAAGGAGATATAGTTTTGGGACATTATTCCCCTTCTCTCCATACTCTTTAAGGCGCTAACTACTAGGAAAGCATTATACTTTGATCACCTCTAGGATCCTTGTATTATATCCCTGCTGTCTATTTGCCTCAATAGAGAGGATGGTATCTTCCATTTTGTTTTTATTTATTTTTATTATTTTTGTCACTTTTTCATATATTTTATTACACTCTAGATATTGATTAAACATTATGTTTTATCATACTCTCCTATTAAGGAATACATTTTTGGTAGACTTTTTCTTTTGTTATCTTTTGTTTTTTCACACTTGTTGTTCACAACATGAGGGGAGATGTAGTCCACACCATCTGGTGTGCCGAAGGTTGACTACCGTAGGTCTAGAAAAACATTTCGTCTTACAGAATATTCTTTGTCAAGTTTAATAATAATTTACCCTAGACATTTCTTGGGTGCCTGTTCCTTTGTGAGTATGTGGCACCAATTTGATTTATGCTTTAATAGAAGTGTTGCTTTCCTCTCTGCTTCAGCTTGAATTATTCCTACGATTTTTATATCAGTGTGCTACATAAACAAAGATAAATAAACAAATAGAATAAAATATAATTTAAATAAAAATATCCCTTTAGCATTATTGGAAAGATAATTAATTGGCCATTGTTGACATTATGGACCTTTTGCATGTTCTTGTTTTTTCTGACTTAATCACCAAAATAGGTATTGCTATGGATAGCAAATATAGTATGGTTAATGACAGTATTATCTTGAAAATCTTATCAAAAAGCAATGCATAATTTCCATCTAATGAGACTTTTAACAAGAACATAGCTTTACTTGTTTCCATGCTGAATTTTACCGGCTGCCATTATCTCACTAAAATTAAACCTGCCTCAGTTAAGTGTAAAGAAACAGAGTGATGATAACAAATGGAAACTCTACATGCATCCAATAGAAAAATAATATACCTGTTGGGGTCTATAAAACCCCAGCATGTAATACGAGAGAAATGATCTGCTCCCTCATACTTGGAGAGCTGATTATTTTTTTGTACTAATAAATAAATAATTTTTTAAAATTTGGTTACCGGTATCCTTTTTACATCAGGAAAAGAACAGTGCTCTTCTTCCACTTTGTGTGCAGTCAAGTAAAAGATATAAGAATGATAAGTGGCCCATACAATACCCCTGTGGTCTGAGTGTTCAAGGGTAATTAAAGGGTAATTATGTGTATATATACCACGCACGTCAAAGCACCATGTTTTCCTTCCAAACTATGCATTCTGTAAATTTAAGAAGTAAACCAAAACATCTTTAGATCTGGGCATCACCTAGCTGTGGAACATTGTATTTGCATACTTTTATACTCAGATCATTTTCTGAAAATAAAAAGAACTGTTGACTGCACTTTTAATTCCTCTCTAACACTTATATTAACATTAATATTATACACTTATCAACCACAACATTAAAACCACTGATAGATAAAGTGAATAACATTGATTATATTGTTACAATTGCACCTGTCACAGGATGGGATGTTTCAGGCAGAATGTGAACAGTCAGTACTTGAATTGCATGTGTTGGAAGCAAGACAAATGGGCAAGCAAAAAGATATATGAGTGACTTTGACAAGGACCAAATTATGGTGGCTAGGGTCTGAGCAGCTCCAAAACGGCAAGTCTTGTGGCATGTTCCCGGTGTGCAGTGTTTACCGGTGTAAGGATCGGGGGTGCGTAAGGCTCGTTGATGCACATGGGGAGTGAATACTAGCTCATCTGGTCCAATCACACAAAAGAGCTTCTGTAGCTCAAATTGCTGAATCCTTGCGGAAACCATGGGTCCTTGCATTCATTAAGATATTACTTTGGCAGTGACCTCTTTCGACAAGATAATGCACCCTGCCTCATTGCAAATTGGTTTGAGGAAGATGACAAGAGATCAAGGTGTTGCATTGGCCTCCAAATTCCCCAGATCTTAAACCGACTGAGAGTCTGTGGGATCATCAGGAACAACAAATCTAATCTGTGGAGTGTCTACCTCACAACTTGCAGGACTTATAAGATCTGCTGCTAATGTATTGGTGCCAGGATATGTTCAGAGTTATTGTGGAGTCCATGCCTTGACGCATCAGAGCTGTTTTGGTAGCATGGGGAGATCTACACAATATTAGGCAGGTGATTTTAATGTAGTGGTTGATCAGTGTATGTTGCTGCTACAAATGAGAAAGATGGAAATTGCAAGTGAACAAAGTTGGGAAAATTGCTTGTGTCCTGAAGTACAAAACATGTAAACACTAAGGCGTTAAATATAGCAGCAACCACATGACTAACTTAGATCATTGCGAGTAGATTAGCACTTATCATCAGAAAGGCAGGCCATCTTATTCCTATAGGTTCTATACAAAATATCATGAACAAAACCAGGCAGGTAATATCCTAAAACCAAAACCAAAATTACTTATGCAATATCCCAAATCACTATGCATCCCTATGCAGGTAATATTATGAAAATAAAAAACATTTGGCACAAGAAAAGGTTCCAGAGAGGAACGTCATACAAGACACAGGATATTATGACACAGGGCTTCAATAGCCAGCTTGAGCATGATTTCTCCTGTTTTTTTTTTGTTTTTGTTTTTTTTTTCAAGCAAATTTTATTTTTCACAAGAAAAAGACGGCATGCTAGTTGACTTACAAAATGTTAGAAAATACTTATTTATAAACTTATAAATGTTATAAATACATAATATTTTCAGAGAGTTCCATCAATGCCTTTTTTCCTATATATTAGCACTTTAGCAATCACTAAGATACATCCGTTTTCTAAACAGTTAAAAAATTATAAAATGTATAATGTAAAAAATGCATTATAGCAAGCGGTGGAACCTTTGTTTGATTTTATTTTCCTGTTGGGACATCATGCCTTTATTTATTATGATTTCTGTTTTGAAAGCTATATTATATGCATGTTTTGTGCTTTACTAATAAAACATATTTTCATTTGCCTTCATTGAATGAATACTTTTTTAAAAACAATTTTTAAGATACATTATGGAAGATCAAAACTTGCATTAAACAACCAGATTATTTTCCCATAGTAAGTGCCAATTTAATCCAGCTATTTTAGTTATGATCTTGAGCAAACTCCATTGCTAAATTAGATTTATCTTATGATGTTTTTTTTCAACATTTTAGGGATAATGGAAGTTCTATAACAAAAACAACTGTACTAGTAATAACGCTCCTAAATCTCTTTCCTGTAGTCTTTGCAGGCCATCACATTTTAACCTCACCCAGACTTTCTGTGGCTGTCCAAGCACAGACTTCCCAATACAACTCAATGAGAAGTCTTTGCAAGGCAGGTGCTTGGAGCAATTGCTGCCCCTTGAGTTTATCTCCACTGAGCTAACCAAACCAGGAGGTAACAGGACCTGTTGTCTGATTGACAGACAAGGGGGTGTAACAAAGTGCATTTATATACCTAGCAAATTCTTCAGAAATCTGCACTTTTTGTAAAATGAAAAAAAGAGGACACACTTCACTATAAAGCACTTTAGCAAGCTGAAACATTTATTTGAACTTTTTTTAAAATAAGTATAAAACACCATTATTTTACATTTCCTATGTTTACAATGCCAGTTATCTTAAACCAGTGCAAGAAATGCATGCTGGGATTTAAATTCCAAACTGTTGTGGACTACCGCATTGTGTTTATTCAGTATTTGGTTGGGCTGGATGGATGGGAGTTGTGGTCCCAAGGAGCAAGAGTGACACATGTAGGTCTGTCTTTGTTACTCTAGAGTGCTGTGAAATGCAGTACCCATTATGCTCTGTCAGTGTCAACTTGAGTGAGGCTGCTGAAAGCTGAAGCCCCTGGAAACATTGGGTTTTATAATGAGTAAAGCAGGAATCAGAAGAGGTGAACTGAAATGGGAAGAATACATTTGAGATTGATTCTTAGATTGGAATGGATTCTAAAATTCAGAATGTGCTTGCTGAAGTTTAAATGACATGACTCCTAGGCTGGGTACTATAGATAAATAATGTTTTGTATCAAGTCTGAAAAGATGAACTCTTGTTATTTGTACATTAAGGCTAATGAACAGGTTCCCGTAAGTCCATTCGTAAGGCATACCTCAGAACAGCCTGAGCCACATAGTCAGGATGGGGTGGGCTACACTTGTGCTCTGTTGCACATGGACAGTTCCCTAGTGTCCCCAAATACAGAACATCAGAGAACTAAAGCAGGACGGTTCGACAGGACCCCAAAATTGGGACTGTGCAGCTGAGAGGTTTTTAATATGTATATAAGGTTATCACCTTCTCCTTATTTTAGTGTTGACAGATTATTTCATTTTCTAGTGTGCTTCTAGCACAACTAAACATTTTGGTTTGCCTAATAACTTCGGGGCATACCTCTTTTTCTTTTCTGTGAAAGAACTGATAACTGAAAGTGCATTCCCTATTCCATGTGCATGAATTCAGAATAGTTAAGGGGCAAATAAAATCTATTACTGGCAAGAGTAGATTTTAGAAAATGCTATAAAAAAACTGTAATTCAATGTTTTGTCAGAATAGTTCTTCTCATATAATATTTTCTAATGAAATCTATGCTGTAAATTACTGAATTCATAATGGTTTTATGATGTACCTTTATAGAAATTTGAAACAGCATTTTCCTTCATATGAAACAGACAAATAATCTGCGAGCAGTCAAGCAGGATATGAAAAAAGAACAAATGCCTGTGGAAAAAAAAATTATACTAGCTCCCTATGGGCCTATTAGTGTGTATTATACTTGAGATAACAAGTTTACTCTTTTAATTGACTTTCATTCTTCTTGAGAACAGCATTTGATTTAAAAGTATTGCATTGTGCATGGGATCCACAGTGTTTATTACACACCTCCAGCAATACAGGTTAATCTTCAATAGTTTTACGAGAAAGTATAAAACATAAGACAGTTGTTTTTTATGGGATACAAGCCCAGTCTTGCAACATATCTACAGTAATTAGACTTGTATTCTAAAATGGATACAATATTTGAGCCTATTGACATTATGGCCTGGGATGTTTATCAGAAAGATAGAAAACCAAGAGGTGTGTACCTGAAAAAAGAATTGTGGAGCACTGATTTCTGACTTTTAAAATTTAGGCAGCAAAAATCTCCAAATGTGGTTACTTCCACCTTTTGTATGTTTGAGGAAATGGGAGATTTCTTTTGGAGTCCTGGAGCTATTTTCAAGGCTTTATGGAATTTTTAATAAAATAAATTAAATTAAATATTTTTAATATCAAAGTATTCATTGCTCTTTTTAGATTGAGGTCCTCCTTTTTCATAATAATAAAAAAGAGCTACTTTATTTTTACTTTATTTCCAGTGACGGTACATTTCCATCTCTCTCAATCCTGGTGATCTCATTAAAAACATTGGGGATGTATGACACAATTGTGACACTCACTGTGCCAATACAACATGTCTTATAGAGAAGCTTTGAATCTAAAGCTTCTCACAGAGAAGCATTAGTGGCAATTGGCTTCATCGTGCTGTGCTTCATAATACTGAACATAAAGAGCTTCGAGAATCAAAAATTTTAAGAAAGAAGTGCCTCTAATAGCTGTCGTCTAACAGCCACTACATAGATGCATGTTGTTGGAATGAATGTAAACCCTGCCCTTTTTCAGATATTGCATTGGTTTAAATAGTTTAAAAAGAGTCTGTATCTATTAAAGGGACACTGTAGGCACCAAGACCACTTCAGCTCATTCAAGTCGTCTGGGTGCAAACTCCCATCATCTTTAACCCTAGAGTGGTAATTATTGCAGTTCTTATAAACTGCAATAATTATTTGCTAGGGTTAACTCCTCATCTAGTGGCTGTCTACCAGTGGCTGTCTTTCCAGGCTTGAAGGCAACTTTTGGTCACCTAAATGACACTGGACGTCCTCACGCTATGCATGAGGCCTTCCAGCGTCATCGGAATCCCCATAGGAAAGCACTGAATAATGCTTTCCTATGGGGAAATCCTAATGCGAGCGCGGCCATTTCCGGGGGAGAAGCAGAGCGTGGGCGAAGCTGAATGGATCGATGGAACAAGGTAAGTGGCAGAAGGGGTTATTAACCCCTTCTGCATCATGGGGGTGGGCCTTGACAAAGAGGGAAGCTATAGTGCCAGGAAAACGAGTTTGTTTTCCTGGCACTATAGTTTTCCTTTAAGTAAAACTACTAAATTAAGATGCAGTTGTTTCAGTTTTTAGTATGTCAATTTAAATAATAATAATACGCTGTGCGGTTTCATATCTAAGTTGAAACATACAATTAAATTACTTGGCTAACCTCACACAGATACATTTTAGTAAAGGTTCTCCTTATGTAATGAAAAGGTTTAAAATTGATCACCGCGTCTTATATTGCAAACTTCTCATAACAACTTAATTTTGCATTTTCTCATAGAAACTTTCAGGCAATTAATATTGTGTACATCGGTCTTGTGATGCATTACTCCTGTATTTTGGGTATCTGGTCAATACTTTAAGATAAAGCAGCATCATGTTCCTACGAAAAGCTGCACGTCCCTACTCCTACTACTGCGTATGACACTAGTTATGAAAGCTGTTACTAAAAATCTTAGAAAGGAGACAAAATCTGGGAGGTTTGCTAAAAGCTTCACCTGTGAACAAATGTGCTGTGCAGGAAATTGCCCAATTAAGTTAATACTGACATAGGCTGACGAGAGCTTCCCAGCCTAGAGAGTGTGGATGTTGTGCATTAATCGGTGACATATTCTTCTTTAACTCCTTGTGAATAGAGATGTTGCGAACTGTCCGCCGAACTGTTCGCGAACTGTCCGCCGGCGAACAATAGCGTGTTCGCATTGGGCGAACATATCCGATTTCCGGTCCGCCCCCTATACATCATCATTGAGTAAACTTTGACCCGGAACCTCACAGTCAGCAGACACTTCCTGGGAGGGAGGGTCTGCTGCTGATTGGGTGGAATGTGTCTGCTGGCTGTGAGGTTCCGCGTCAAAGTTTACTCAATGATGACGTATAGGGGGCGGACCGGAAATTGGATATGTTCGCCCAACGCAAACACGCTATTGTTCGCCAGCGGACAGTTCGCAAACAGTTCGGCGGACAGTTCGCGACATCTCTACTTGTGAATATTCTTTAATGATACTATTGATCTATGTAATAAAATCTGTTTTATTAATATTGGTGTGCTTATTTACATTCCATGAGCAGAGATATAGCAAAACAACCTCCCATCCCTGAGTTAGCAGGCTCACATGAAAGGGACACTATAGTCACCTGAACAACTTTAGCTTAATGAAGCAGTTTTGGTGTATAGAACATGCCCCTGCAGCCTCACTGCTAAATCCTCTGCCATTTAGGAGTTAAATCCCTTTGTTTATGAACCCTAGTCACACATCCCTGCATGTGACTTGCACAGCCTTCAATAAACACTTCCTGTAAAGAGAGCCCTATTTAGGCTTTCTTTATTGCAAGTTCTGTTTAATTCAGATTTTCTTATCCCCTGCTATGTTAATAGCTTGCTAGACCCTGCAAGAGCCTCCTGTATGTGATTAAAGTTCAATTTAGAGATTGAGATACAATTATTTAAGGTAAATTCCATATGTTTGAAAGTGAAACCAGTTTTTTTTTTTTAAATGCAGGCTCTGTCAATCATAGCCAGGGGAGGTGTGGCTAGGGCTGCATAAACAGAAACAAAGTGATTTAACTCCTAAATGACAGTGAATTGAGCAGTGAAATTGCAGGGGAATGATCTATACACTAAAACTGCTTTATTTAGCTAAAGTAATTTAGGTGATTATAGTGTTCCTTTAAGGCATGGTAAACTACTTGGTGCTGATCGTAACCGTTGAAAATATGAAAGTTAGTTAACATGACATTTGAGTGAGTGCTGGTATAAAATATTGCATTAGTTTTCCAGGAGCAACATTGGAATTGTTAATATATTTGCAGGGAGGCCACAATAATTTCCAAGGCACTGATATTAGGTAATGGGACCATAACCACTAAAGCTGCTGTAGTGGTTATTATGCTAGGTGTTCCTTAGCGCCACCTTTGTAAGTATACCATTTTAGTATAGATTGACTGGGGTCCATTGGGTCCATTGGGTTCCACTACCCATCTCCATTATACAGGATGCAGAGTCAGAATCTCCTAATTGAGTTCAATTGCAATGTTGATGTAGCTCATTGATGAAAGCATCAGCTGAGAGGTTTAAACTCCATATAGGATGTAGTGGAAGTGGGGAGGGGAGCCCGGTGGAGAGTAGGTAAGAAGTGAAACCAATCTAAAACAGTATAATTCTTTACAAAGAAGAAGTACTCACTGTACCACAATAACTTTTTTTTGTCCAAACTGATGTTAAAGCTAGGTTGTGTCATGAATCTGAGTACACAACTGTGCTATATCAACACTAAAGCAAGTGCTATTAAGGTCCGGGATCCCATGGATGAGTCATTCTTGTGCTATAAGATACAGGATTGATATACATTTAGATAACTGGCAAAAAAAAAAAAAATGGTTCTCTCTTAGTGTTTAAACATGGACAAAACAAATACATGAGATGCAAGCTTATCTCACCCAGAACACATTGCCATAGGTTCTATTGGTTCATCAACAAAAACAAATAAAAACACCTATAGTATGCCAAAGATCTGAATAACTGGTGCTGAAAATGTAAACCAAATAAGAAACCATGTATTTGCTCCTGTTAGAGATGAAACGTCTTACATTTCCACCATTTCTTCTTTTTGTTGTGAACTTTATCTCACACTGAGATATGCAATTAATTTTGAATTATGAAATAGTTTAAAAGTATGTAGCATATTTGTTGATGTTACATAGAAAACCAGTATTAGGGTTCATGTTATCCAATCACAAATAAGACACATAAGTGCCTGATCTGTAGGAGCAAACGTGCACGATTCAATCAGATATTATACTGACATATAAATGTAAAATGTATCAATGTAAGATTGTATTCCATATGTGGAGTGACTTTCAATCAGCCAAGCACTGGTCAGTGATCTGAATTCTAATTAACTAATCTGACTTTGTGTAAAGATATTGAGTAGAAATAATGGTATCAGGTCAGGGTTACAGTCAACTATTAAGTTTGTCAAAAATATATAAATGGTTAGAGTTACATGCAGTCAGTGCTAAAAAACACACACAGAAAAAATAATATATATATATATATATATATATAAATATATATATAATCGCATTTACTCAAATCTAATGCGTCATTGCATCTAATGCGCACCTCAATTTGGAAACCTAAGAGCTGAAAAATGTTTTTGCTGGCGAATGTAATACGCATTTATTCAAGAAAATATTACTCTACAACATTGTGCTACAATGAAAATGTTTATTGCTATATACCATAGTAACATTGGTGGTATTTAAAATTTAGTGTTACATGTTAATTATATTCTTTCTTAAGACCCCTTTCAGGAATGAAATTTGCCTGTGTGAATTCACCGGAATAAAATTCTCCTGCATATATTAATCTGTGTGAATTCACCAGTTTGAATATGCCTGTTTTAATTCGCCAGTTTTAATTCGCCAGTTTTAATTCACAGGAATGAAATTCACCGTAATGAAATTCGCCAGAATGCAATTCCTCGGAAAATTTTGAATTTTACCCCAAATCTAATGTGCATTCAAAGTAAAGATGGGCTCCAAAAAATGATTGAAACATTTTGATAATGAAGAAAGGTTAACAAATTTAAATCTCTTTAGTTTACAAAAACGGTGCCTAACTTGGGATAGTATAGCATTGTATAACTATATTGTGGGCCAATAAAAACCATTGTATGTAAATCTATTGAAAAACAGGGATATACATAGGACATGGTGTCATGCATTTAGACTGAAAGAAGGGAGATATAGTCTAAGGCAAAGGAATGGATTTTTAAAAGTAAGAACTGTAAGGATATGGAATTTTCAGCCTGAAGAGGTGGTTTTATCAGAGTCTGTACATATGGTTAAACATGAACTGGTTGAATACTTGCAAAAGCATAATATTTAGGGATATAATTTTTAATATGTGTGTCTTGATCCGAGGAGAGATCTGACTGCCATTCTGGGGAACATCTGTGATAAAGTTTTTTCAAAGAACACAAATCAGGATTGATTACATCTCCTCCCCCAGATTTTGCACCTATCTCAAAGCATTGCTAAATTATTATTATTATTATTATTATTATTATTATTATCATATGGAAAATCCATTATTAAAATAAGAAAAAATATATGGCACAAACATGACTCGCAAAGGTCAAATTCAGTTATCAAGTAAGAAGGGAACTTGTCAGAGAAGTAATGAGGAATTCAAAGGTAACTCTAAAGGAACAAGATAAATCCAAAGATACAAAAAATAAATTGCAAAGAATAGTCATATCCAGAATACACGTCAAAGATTTATTCTGTTGTCATTTTTGCAAAAAGATCAGTAGATAGAACCAAATGTGCAAACATCTTTTGTATAAAAATAATATGTTAAACCCCACACATTCACAATCAGTACTTTGCAACAATGGCATGTGCAACTCCAGTTAGCTTGAAGGACGATACGTCTTGTGTTACATTTATAAAAAGCCAAACGTATGTATTGCTCAGTTATTATGCATAAAAATAGGGTATCATAAAAAAGAAGTGGTAAAATATATTCATCTGTCTCAATTTATTTTCTGGATATTTTTACTTTCTAAAAGATGCCTAAACACAATTATATTTTAAGTGTGAATTCTAAGAAATAAAATTTACTGGATAGCAGAATGCAATAATCCATTTGCTGTGAAAATAATTCTATTTACAGCCACATAATCAACAAAGTGCCATTGCATGTGTAGATAATGTTCAATTGCTTAATCAACAACTAGCATCAATGTTGATAGTTCCTACTTGTCAGTTCAAAATTAGGAGCAATTTAAGTCTGAAACTCCTCTCTCTCACAACAGAAATGTGATATTATATTCTTCACCAAAGTGTGTAAGTATAGACAGGCTTAAAATTTCTCCGTCTCTCTGCCATTTCTCTCCATTAAGGTTTAGTGTTTGCATGGCGTTCGATAAGATTTTTAGCTGTTCGTGGTCATTAAAGATGAAGTCAGAAAGGCTGAGACAGGCTAACTACGATTTTATCAGCAGATAATTAGTTTTTTGCTTTGCACAAAGTTATTTATTAAGCTCTGGAACTCCGCAGAGATTTCCTTGTGTAATTACTGTTGCCTGATGATATTGTATAATTTGCTCAGACATGCACAGCACAAGGCCAATTTGTTATATTATTCAACTCAAGCCGAAAAACCTAATAAGAATGCAAGATTAAGGCAGAGATATTTGAGATTGCTATGTTTGAAGAGGCTTTTGTCATTGTATATATATATAGATAGATATATATATATATCTATCTATATATATATATATATATATAAAATCATACACAACCCAGCACAATCCAGCTTCAAATCTCACAAAATTGTATTTTAAAGTAATTGGGATTTAATTGGATCTAGTTAGATGCCTGTTCTTACTAATTTGGGAAATCCTTCCTTCTGGGGTTCTCTGCAGTTCAATGTTAACTGGAATTATGAAACTATGTAAGGGAGGGGTGTAAAACCAAGAGTGTATGCCTGAACTCCAAAAAATATATACATGTGAAACTCGAATCAGCCACAAGATTAAAACCATTGACAGTTGAAGTGAATAACATTGATTTTATCATTACAAAGGCACCTGTCAAAGGGTGGGATATATTAGGGAGCAAGTGAACAGTCAGTTCTTGAATTTCAAGTGTTTTAAGCAGGAAAAATGGGAAAGTGAAAAGATCTGAGTGACTTTGACAAGGACAAAATAGTGATGGCTAGATGATTGGGTCAAAGTATCTAAAAAATGGCAAGTCTTGTGGGGTGTTTCCAGTATTCTATGGCTAGAACCTACCAAACGCGGTGCAATGTAGAACAACCAGAAAACCGGCATCAAATCATAGGCGCCTATGGCTCATTGATGCATAAAGGCTAACCTGTCTAGTCCAATCATACAGAAATGCTACATAGTTTTAACTGCTGGAAAATGTAATGCTTGACATAATAGAAATGTGTCATAACACATAGTGCAATGCAGTTTACTGCATATGGGGCTGCACAGTTGCAGACCAGTCCGAGTGCTCATGGTGATCCTGTCTACTGCATAAAGATATGTAACAAGGTTGATGTTCCAGGAGGGATAAGCCAAATGATTTAGGTAAACTAGAAAAATGGTCAGAGCTGTGGCAACTGATATTTAATGTGGATAAGTGCAAGATAATGCATCTTGGACATAAAAACCCAAGGGTAGAGTATATAATATTTGATAGAGTCCCAACTTCAACATCTAAAGAAAAGGGATTTAGGGGTAATTACTTCAGATGACTTAAAGGTAGGCAAAAGAATCAATACAGTAAAGGAGGAGATTATATTTAAAAGAAGAAAAACTACCACAAGAGAACATAGTCTTAAATTAGAGAGGCAAAAGTTTAAAAATATCAGGATGTGGGAGACGGGGCCTGACCGCCATCCTGGCTGGTCGCATGGAACAACGTCTCCGACAACTTTCTGCCTTTTAAGCCAGAAAAACTGAATTCTCAGTCCTACTAGATGACCAAATGCTTGTGGGCTGCCACAAGAGGAAGCACTGGACCCGAGGAGAGGCTCGCAGTACCTGTTTCAGTCCCTTGGAGAGATACACGTCGTCCCCATGGGATAAGGCCTACTCAGGCGGTGAGTGGGGTGGACGGCCGCAGCCCTGCTATCCTGCCCGATGGTATCCAGCCAGACACCCTCAGTCTGGCGGAGGGGGCCCTGTTCCCCCCCTTGTGGGCCGGTGGGGGTGATCCCGGCCCCCACCATGCTGTTCTACCCGCAGAGGAGATCCCAAGACCCAGGCAGGCCTTTAAAACACAGCTCAAGCCACAAGCCACAAGCCACAAGCCACAGCTACAAAAGCGGTATCCAAAACTCGACCAGCTCGCATCAGGGAGCTTGTCACCTTCCGCCCCCCAAGGATTGCAGACCCCCACGCACCTGTCCATGGCAGCCTGACTGACGGGGACACAGGGCCACACCACATCGGTACATGCCAGACCAAATCTCCGTGGTCCCTGCACCTGCACACAACAAAGAGGGCGGAGGGGCTGCACGGAGGTACAAGCGGCACAACACCAACTCACCAGACCCGGCAGACAAGCCCTCAGACTGGCTCAGACGAACAGCACACGATGCACAACATCACCCCATCTTGCAGAACGGGCCCACAGTGCCCCCACGGCAACACTAACTAGCCGTACCGCACCAGGATGGAACCAAGCAGCTAGAGGGTATCGGCGGAGGTGCACTATTTACCAAAGGGGGACTTCTCAACCTTCAAGGAGCGGACACTGAACAACAGAGACTGTGCATACCACCAAGGGCCACATTGTGCATGCAGATACCTGCCTTACTCCACAGCCAGGGATATTGGGACTCAACATCTGTTGGTGGGGCATCGGGGTGTTTTAATACCATAAGCTTGAAGCATAGCATGTTTTTTTATTTTCAGTGATTACTCAATATTTCCCACCTTAGGGTTAAGCAGTATATGACAACCCATATTACTGGATGGGATATAGCACCACAGATGAGGCTTACACTTCATATCACGAGCAGCAAGAGTGACACTGTGCCCTCATGCATACCTTGTATCTCGCTTTTGTTAAACGCTTAAGATTTCCAGCAGGGCACTACACCTTGAATTAAAGCAGCGGGGGCTACACCTCATAAGTCTAACTACTCCTTCACATTAGGGCTAGTATTCTCGATACAGCCCAGTTTATGCAACCTAAGCAGAGAAACCCAGCTAGTAAAAAACTACTCACTCTTATGATCCTAGGAAGCAATGCATGCTTTAATGTTCTAATCCTAATAACCGCAACAAGTACCACTATGTGAGTTATCATCATGCTAATAAATATACTTATTTTGCCTTCTATATCTCATATTTTACTCTTTTTATTTCCATACTCCTGTATCAGAAGCATGTCTTATTTATTTATTTATTATTTATTTATTATTGCTATTTATAAAGCGCACACAGATTCCGCAGCGCTGTACAATTAGTTGAGAAACGTACAATATACACAAACAAATACAAGAGGTAAGAGAGCCCTGCCTGTAAGCTGATATCTAGCCATTGGAGCTCTTTTATACAAAGTGCTTAGCTAGATGGCCCGTGAGCTTACAATCTAGGCAACCAAATTCTATCACCCAAAATATTAATAACTGTCTACTATAACTCATTATCTCATAACCGTTCACATGCCTGAATAGCTCGCATTAATTACATAATTCATTTTTCTACATACCTCAGACATGGTTGAATAGCCTGTGAATTTACTACTTAATCAAAAAATTAGTGCAGTGATCTACTGTGTCTTGTACTTGTTAACATATGTATATTACAATTCTTGTTATTGCTGTTGGGGCATTGCAAGAGCGCGTGTCCAATCCTTTGCACCACAAAAATAAAGAATTATAAAGAATTATAAAAAATATCTAGAAGTATTACTTTACTGAGAGAGTCATTGATGCATGGAATAGCCTTCCAGCTTAAGTGGTAGATGTTAACACAATGAAGGAGTTTAAGCATGCGTGGGATAGGCATAAGGCTATCCTAACTATAAGATAAGGCCAGGGACTAATTCGAGTATTTAGAAGATTGGGAAGACTAGGTGGGCCAAATGGTTCTTATCTACCATCACATTCTATTCAATATGGACTTTAGTGTCAGAACTAGGTCATGGTGCAATGGTAGAAGGTCTCTTTAATAATGATTTTTTTTTTTAGACCAAGAGGATGGCAGGGTGCGCATGCGTAATTTACCTGATGACTTCAAGATGAGCACTATGGGAAGAAGATAAGCTGACAGAGGCAGTGTTATGCTCTCGGCAATGATCTGCCTTGTGTGCTGGCATTCATGTGGATATTACGTGTACCATGTTCCAACTATCTAGAGACCTTTGCAGACCACGTACATAGAAATGGTGTTCCCTGATGGCAGTGGCCTCTTCTAGCAGGATACTGCACATTGATTTGGGAACCATAGCTTCTGTGCATCGTAAACACTAAAATATGCCTTGGTGGCTATGGTGCCTGAAGTGTGAGTGGGTGCCAATGCACAAATCAGCATCACACAATTGTATCCTGACATCAGGGGGCTTAAATGACACTTCTTCAGGTGAAAAAAGCTTATTCCCATGATGAAGTTGGGTGTAAAAGGACTTTTGCTGGATATTTATGAAATATTTTTAGCAGATATTGATGTTGTTTTGGAGAAAGTAAATAGTGTGATTAGCAAAAGTGGAGTATTCTATTGGCCGTATGTAAGCTCAGACCTCTACAGATTCAATTATAAGATGTAGTGATGTAACACAGAACAATCCTCAATAGTTGTTGCCTTGGATATTAGATAATGAAGAAGAAATCTTAAGATCCAAAACTCAGCAGAATTCAAAAGAGTAATGGAGCTACTGCAAATTATGTGGCGGTTACTGATGACTCTAATCTCACATAAGCATACTATAGTAATGGCTTTAAATTTTGTTTCAGGATTACTAATCTCCCTGAGTTCTAGATAAAGCTCCTGCAGTTACTGTTTTAGATGCTGTGATAATGTGCATTGGCAAGACATTAGAACCCAGGTAATATTTTGTGACATAATGTTGCTTTAATATCCTGATTTTCCATTTTCTAATAAACATATAATTAAAATTAAAGAAGATGTGCTAGCATCCAGGCTTACAGATAGAAGTAAAATATAATGCATCATATTCTTTTAACTATACAAAATTCTAAGACACGAGACATGGGTGAGGTAAAACAGAGTGGTTACAAATAAACAGACTATAATTGTTTGACTAACAAACTATGTGGAAATAATCACGTTTCAAGAATGTACATTAATCCAATTAAACCAATTTAGAAATGTGCTAAACAGACTTAACCCCCAGTTTTAGTTGATTACTACAGATTTATGTTTCTAATTGAAGAAAATAAATGCTCATTTAGGTTTAATGATACAAGTATATAAGTAATTGCTTATTAATGTTCATTTATATAGAAAGGCATGAAAAAGACATGCATTCCTCGGCAAGAAATCCTAAGGTTCTTGCGGTTGTTGAATGAGTATTTGATTGGATAAGGGCTGTCAAAGTACAAATCAAGAACATTTGAATTGACAGGTTTCCGTTACCTGCTTAATAACGTTGGAGTCGTGCTTTTTCACTGGTTAAGTTTCATTAGCGGATTGCAGGGTCTAAGATATACACTATGCAATTGCTATACAGACGTACTACATATCGATTCAAAGGTAATTTACTTATTGTCCATCAGTTTATGGCTGCTCCTTATGGACTGTTGATCTAAATAAATAAGCAGCCCTTTTAAAGTAAGATTATATATAATCAGGTTTATTCACTAGAGTATGACTAGTTGGGAAATCAAAGTTGGAAAAATGTAATGTCGGCTAACTGGCTACTTTGTCCTAAATAATTAAATCTTTATTGCATTCCTAGCAATTCACAGTTTAGTGAATAACTCTTATTTAACCCTCATTCTGTTTTATAGCGTTTGCCATGTAATATTTCATCTTGGAGCCACACAACATTGAGTTATATAAGTGACTTCTCTTCTTTAGGGAATAAATTGATAAAGGTTTGCAATATTCTGTGGATGTTTACTAATCTTTAGGTCTGCAACCTAGTAATAGATGATTTTTTACTACAGGTAACCTCACATAATTACATTACTACATTGCTATAGCATGTTATCAAATTTAAATGCTTGTAGTATTTACATTATATTTGTCATATTGTTTGTTTCTTCAACAAGATAAAAAAAAACTACAAAATAGGAACGCAAGTGTTTGGCAGAATTCCGAACCAAAATATAGTTGAAGTATGGACTAAATGAAATTCACAATGCCTACACAAGACTTGTAGATTTATTTTTGTCTGAATTTTGAGTGATCAAATGATTGTCTGAATTTCAAAACTCTTAGCAGTAGCATTGCAATGGCTAATATTTTCATTTTGATCAGTGATTAAGAGTTCTACCTGCTGTGCTACAAAAGAGAACATTGATTGAGAAAAAAGATGATTAAAGGCACAATCAATAAATTATGATTTTATTCACAGATCAAGTGTGAAGTGACCAATACAGAGGGAAAAAGGAGAAGCAGAAAAAAAAAAAAAGATCTATATTTATATATCTATATAATATATCTAGCAATGATGGAGAATGCAGGCAGCCCCCACTGTGCCTAGAAATGTGTTTTGTTTTTACTGCTTAAAGCCAGGTCATTTTAAAAGATATTTAAAAGAGATTATAAGAGGTAGAATAAATAGGCTCATAGAAAGAAGCAACGTTGTAAAGAGGAGTGGGCAAAAATACTTTTACAATTATATTAAGACTGATAAAGTAATACAGAAAATGATTACTTCACATTTCAGCTGCTAAAGTTGGAATTGAAGTTGAAAACCAGGAGTTTAACCCCTTAGTGACCAGACCGCTTTTTAATTTTCTTACGGACCAGTTAAGGACCAGGGCTGTTTTTACATTTTTGCGGTGTTTATGTTTAGCTGTAATTTTCCTCTTACTCATTTACTGTACCCACACATATTATATACCGTTTTCCTCGCCATTAAATGGTCTTTCTAAAGATAACATTATTTTCATCATATCATATAATTTACTATAACAAAATTATAAAATATTATGAAAATTTTTTAAAAAAATTACTTTTTTTAACTTCGACCCTCAAAATCTGTTACGTATCTACAACCGCCAAAGAACACCTGTGCTAAATAGTTTCTAAATTTTGTCCTGAGTTTAGAAATACCCAATGTTAACATGTTCTTAGCTTTTTTTGGAAAGTTATATGGCAATAAGTACAAGTGGCACTATTAATAGTTTGCTATTTCCAAACCATTTCTTTTCAAAATTAACGCAAGTTACATTGTAACACTGATATCTGTCAGGAATCCCTGAATAACCCTTCACATGAATATCATTTTTAAAAGAAGACAACGTAAGGTATTAAACTTGGGGTATTTTGACTCTTTATGCAACTATGATACCACCAATCTATGCCAAATTTAAAAATAAAATATTGTTGATTTTTTTGACACACATAGCAATTTAAGAATACATGTACTGAGAACTTTAAGGGTTACTGACAAAGAAACCCTAATATGTGTTCTGCAACATATGAGTAATGTGAAACCACCCATGTATAGGTTTGTCAGGTTCTCTGGGGGCTAAAATATCTATATATATATATACCAGTTTTCCAATTTTCACAGCTGGTCATCATGCACCCATGTCCTACTTGGGACATTTTTGAAGACGGCCAATGTAATTTACCCCCATCAAACCATATATTTTTGAAAAGTAGATAACCCAAGGTATTCAATAAGGGGTATGTCAAGTCCTTTCTGGTAGCCACTTATTCACAAACACTGGCCAAAGATAGCATTTATATTTGTTTGTGTGTGAAAAATGCAAAAAAACAATTAACAACACTAATTTTGGCCAGTGTTTGTGACTAAGTTACATAGTTACATAGCTGAAAAGAGACTTGCGTCCATCAAGTTCAGCCTTTCTCACATATGTTTTTGCTGTTGATCCAAAAGAAGGCAAAAAACCTAGTCTGAAGTGCTTCCAATTTTGCAACAAACTAGGACAAAAATTCCTTCTTAACCCCAAAATAGCAGTCAGATGTCTCCTTGGATCAAGCAGCAATTACCCCACTAATTAGAAATTATATCCCTGTATGTTATGTTTTTGCAAGTATTTATTCAATTGCATCTGTATGGACTCTGACAAAACCACCTCTTCAGGCAGATATTTCCATATCCTTAATGCTCTTACTGTAAAAATACCTTTTCTTTGCCTTAGATGAAATGTCATTTCTTCCAGCCTAAATGTGTGACCTTGTGTCCTATGTATAGCCCTGTTTAGATTTCCAGATAAAGGTTTTTACTGGCCCTAAATATATTTGTATAATTTTATCATATCTCCTCTCAGGTGCCGTTTTTCTAAACTAAAAAGATTTACATTTTTTAACCTTTCTTCGTAACTAAAATGTTCCATTCCTTTTATCAATTTTGTAGCTCGTCTCTGCACTTTTTCTAGTGCCATGATATCACTCTTTAGAACAGGTGCCAAAAATTGCAGAGCATATTCAAGGTGCAAGGTGTGGTCTTACCAGCGATTTATAAAGAGGCAAGACTATATTTTCATCCTGAGAAATTATGCCCCTATTTATACATGACAAGACCTTACTGGCCTTAGCAACTTCAGATTGACATTGCATATTGCTGCCTAATTTGTTGTCTATATCAATTCCCAAATCCTTCTCGTGTGTGGTTATCCCTAGTTCTCTAACATTTAGGGTGTAAATTGCTTGTGCATTCTTAACCCCGAAGTGCATAACTTTGCATTTCTCTACGTTAAATTTCATCTGCCATTTTAGTGCCCCGTCCCATAGTCTATCCAAATCCCTCTGCAGCAAAGCAATATCCTGCTCACATTTTATTACTTTACAAAGTTTTGTGTCATCTGCAAACACTGATACATGGCTTTCAATGCCTATTTCAAGATCATTAATTAATATCTTAAATAGAAGTGGTCCCAAAACAGAACCCTGCGGGACACCACTTACCACTTTTGTGCAGCCTAAAAAATTACCATTAATGACAACTCGTTGTACTCTATCCTTAAGCCAATGTTCTACCCAAGAACAAGAATATTCATCTAGACCAATTTCTTTTAGTTTGAAGACTAACCCATTGTGAGGAACCGTATCAAATGCCACTACAACACCCTGATCTATACTTCTACTTACTTCTTCGTAGAATGCAATTAGGTTAGTTTGACATGACCTATGTTTCATAAAACCATGCTGATTATTGCTAATAACACAGTTCTTTCCAATGAATTCCTGAATAATATCCATCAATAACGTTTCAAATACTTTCCCAGCCACTTAAGTTAAGCTCACATGTCTATATTTTCCAGGCAAGGATTTTGAACCCTTTTAAATATAGAAACAACATTTGCCTTCCTCCAATCCTCTGGTATAATACCTGAAACAAAAGAATCTTGAAAAATTAAATACAAAGGTTCACTTATTTCCCCACTTAGCTCCTTAAATTCTCATTGGTGAATACCGTCGGGCCACCAAGCTTTATTTGCATTAATTTTCTTTAACTGCTGTAGCACCTTGTCTCGAGTCATCTAATAAGAGAGAAGACAAGTAAAAAAAAGGCGCTCAATACACGTCTAAAAAAATAACAACCATAAAACCTATAAAGCAGCTCCCTTATAAAGTGCAATAGCCCATAAAACACTAAAAATACAATAGTACAAAAAAAGGGTGCGCTGTGTCTTTAAGACAAGAAAAGTGCAATGTTCCTTTAAAAACACTCCAGTGCTTCAAAAAAAACACACAAACTCTATTTAATAAATGTGTTGCTATTACACACTCTACAATAGTGCAAAAAGGTGCAAAAATATATTGGTGAAAATTGGTAATTTACAAATACCACTTTTATATCAGTGTATTGGTGAAAAATTAGTAAAAAAAACGGAGCACTTACAATACCCCGCTATATGTACCTTAGGTCTGGTTACTCCAGTTTTGCATACATATGTATAAAAAATAAATAAGAGAACATAGTGTAATACAGTATTATAAATTTTGTTATTAGAACAATGAATAGTGTTAAACTCACAAGTGGAGAGCAGAGAAGTCTGCTCTAACTTTATCCGCTTCTTGTGTAAAGCCAACAAGTCATAGGACAGCAGCAAGTTGAAAGAAACACTTTTTTATTTCCAAATAAATCTTCACAATATTAAAAATAGTCCCCCAAGTGGTATCGCTTTGCTCACTCAGTCTCTCTTTGGAAGGCGTACTGCATACAGTTTCGCTGCCGGCTAGCACCGTACCGCAAACACTTCCTCTGAAGTTTCACTGCTCAATTCACTGCCATTTTGGAGTCAATTCACTTGTTTCTGTTAATGCTGCCCTAGCTACTCTTCCCCTGGCTCTGACTCACAGCCTGTGCAGTCTGTGTGAGTCAGAGCCAGGGGAAGAGTAGCTAGGGCAGCATTAACAGAAACAAGTGAATTGACTCCAAAATGGCAGTGAATTGAGCAGTGAAACTTCAGAGGAAGTGTTTGCGGTACGGTGCTAGCCGGCAGCGAAACTGTATGCAGTACGCCTTCCAAAGAGAGACTGAGTGAGCAAAGCGATACCACTTGGGGGACTATTTTTAATATTGTGAAGATTTATTTGGAAATAAAAAAGTGTTTCTTTCAACTTGCTGCTGTCCTATGACTTGTTGGCTTTACACAAGAAGCGGATAAAGTTAGAGCAGACTTCTCTGCTCTCCACTTGTGAGTTTAACACTATTCATTGTTCTAATAACAAAATTTATAATACTGTATTACACTATGTTCTCTTATTTATTTTTTATACATATGTATGCAAAACTGGAGTAACCAGACCTAAGGTACATATAGCGGGGTATTGTAAGTGCTCTGTTTTTTTTACAAATTTTTCACCAATACACTGATATAAAAGTGGTATTTGTAAATTACCAATTTTCACCAATATATTTTTGCACCTTTTTGCACTATTGTAGAGTGTGTAATAGCAACACATTTATTAAATAGAGTTTGTGTGTTTTTTTTGAAGCACTGGAGTGTTTTTAAAGGAACATTGCACTTTTCTTGTCTTAAAGACACAGCGCACCCTTTTTTTGTACTATCGAGTCATCTAATCACAAGTTATCTGCAAGGTTTTTTGCAGCAATTATTTGCATATCTCTTGCCATAGGATCCTCATATACTGAAGAAAAATAGTTATTTAAAATTTCTGCCTTTTCCTGGTCTTCATTAGCTAACAAACCCATCTCTGTTTCCAGTGTATCTACACTTTCATTTTTTTGTTTTTCTTTTGATTTGATGTACTTGAAAAAAATGTTTGGGGGTGGTTTTGTATTCTTTAGCTATCAATTTCTCGTTTTCTAGATTAGCCACTTTAATTGCCTTTTTGCAAGCATTATTGGTTTCCTTATATCTTATATAGGATGCCTCTGACTTGTCCAATTTAAATGCCCTTTTCCTAGTTTTAATCTCTTGTTTTACTTCTCTACTAAGCCACAGTGGCTACTAAAAATTCTATATATATTTATTAAATATAAATAAAATAAATACATAAATTATTTTTTTACAATTATTTTTACATTTTTTTATTTTATTTTTAATAATTTATTTTTTATAATATATATATATATATATATATACACACACACAATATATATAGTTATTATATATATATGTATATATATATGTATATATATATATATATATATATATATATATATATATATACACACACACGTGTGTAATTTTACTCTGTGTATTTTTATATTAATATATGTATATATTACAAAAAAATACACTTAGTATGACGTTATAGATAAGATATATATATATATATATAAATATATATAGGTTGTCATGTGACGGGGGATGGACGTGTGGACGTAACACGCCGCGCACGTAATGAGGAGGGGCTGATGCCACGAGTCCCTAAGGAGCACGCTGAGACTGGTGAAATTTCCCTTGCCCGGGCCGTCTAAAGCGAAAATACATACCGGGGCTTCGGCGCTATACTGGAAGCAAGGACTTACCAGACTTGCCGGTATGTGATTGTCCTGATCCACGTTGGGCGGACGATGAGCTGAGCTGTTATTCAGGGGTAGTGATGTCCCGAATGGTTCGCCCTGAATGGTTCGCCGCGGACTCATCATTGAGTAAACTTTGACCCTGTACCTCACAGTCAGCAGACACATTCAAGCCAATCAGCAGCAGACCTGCCCTCCCAGACCCTCCCACCTCCTGGACAGCATCCATTTTGAAGCTGCATTCTTAGTGAGCTGTCCAGGAGGTGGGAGGGTCTGGGAGGGAGGGTCTGCTGCTGATTGGCTGGAATGTGTCTGCTGACTGTGAGGTACAGGGTCAAAGTTTACTCAATGATGAATCCGTGGCGAACCGTCCGTGGTGAACCATTCGCGAACCGTTCAGCGAACCGTTAAGCGAACTGTTACGCGAACCGTTCAGCGAACCATTCGGGACATCACTATTCAGGGGTCTAGTTGGAGGAGAGAGGTGGAGGCCGCTTACATCAGGGGGTCTGACTGTAAATTCCAATTTACAACCTAATTTTATAAGGTTTGCCTTGATAATGTAAGGAGATCTATGAAGCACAGACGACAGCTTTGCTGAAGTGAATGCTAATCATTGGGAGGTATATTCACCCTTCTGGATAAACTACCCAGATATGTTTTCTCTTTTTCTTTTTATAAGCTTGGTATTACCACACAAGTTGAACATAAGCAATATAAGGGATACTTATATGATATAAGAAATCTCGTTAAAAATACAATTCCATCTGAATAACTTCTTCATTAAGAACAAAGCCCTTTTTTTTTTTCTCTTTTCTTTTGCCCCCTGGAATAAATAATCTGGCAATGGATGACACTGCATATTGGTAGGAGAGCAGAGCAAGAGTTAAAGGAAGGAAAGAAAGGAGTAGAAGAGGGAAAGGAGAGAAAAAAGGAAACAGAACATCAAGACTGACATCATCTGCAATCGGCTTGGTATTAATACACAAGTTGAATAGAAGGAATATAAGGGACACTTATATGATATAAAATAAAAGATATCTTGTTAAAAATACAATCCCATGTGAATAACTCCTTCATTATAAACAAAGGCCATCTTTTTTTTTTTATAAATGGCTACCAAAAAAGCAGCTTTGGTCTCAAATGTCTTAACAAAAAGAGATAGGAGGGACACAAAACAGGATAAGAATCTGGACGGGTACTTCTCTCAGCAAACCAAAGAAAAGAGAGAATCCTTAAATTTTTCCACATCTGTTTTGGAATCTTCCGTTACAGATATAAATAAAGATGATGAAGAAATTACTATTAAAACCTTAAACTCAAGTCTTCAAGCAGTATTAGAGGAAATAAAGAAGGAAATTTCCTCAAACTCTGCAGCAATACGTGCTGAAATTAGAAGTGAACTAAATAAGTTATCAGATAAATTTCAGGCTATGGAGGACAGACTAATAAACACAGATTTTCAGATGGCAACTCTAAATGATGAAGTAAAAGCTATGGCTGTAAAAATTCAAAACCAAGAGAATAAAATAGAAGAACTAGAAGATCGCTCACGAAGAAACAATCTCAGATTTCGCAATTTTATGGAAACTAACAATCAAGAAAATTTGCAAGAAGTTTTAAAGGAATATTTCTTAGCCTTGGGCCTCCGGTTAAATGGATTTGATGAAAAAATAGTCAGATGTCATCGTATTCATAAGCCAGCAAATCTGTCTTCTGTAATCCCAAGAGACACAATTGCTTCTTTTATTCATAGGAATTTAAAGAGAAAGTACGAAGTGCTAGCAGAGATAAAATTATTAAGGATGGCCTTTATTCAAAGATAATTGCTCTGCCAGATCTATCTTTTGGCACAATTTTTGCTCCAGAGATAAGCATCCTCAAGAGACACAACATAAGATTTAAATAGCTTTTCCCTACGAAGATGGTCATATATACAGATGGTCAGGCAGAGACTTTTGACCACCCAGATAAGTTAAAAACATGGATGATGAATAAATCTCTCCACTGACTCTTTTAGTCATTACATTATATCGGACGGCTTGGGACTTTTTTTTTTTATATATATAATGGAAATCTTCTCGGATACTTCAATTTAGTATTGTACACAGGTGTAATAAGGCTGAATGATTTATTAATAATTTTATCACTAAAGCACTAAAATGTTATTTTTTTGCTACAATATATCACAGATTAATAGAGGTCCTATTAGGATTAATAATTATTATATTTGATGCTACAGTAATCATCACGATAAGAAGTAGGAATTTCTAGGCAATTAAATATTATAAAAGGGAGGGAGGAGAAGGGGATATAACTAACCACAGATAAATGTTTAAATTGATAAAATGATCTAACTCACATTAGAATAAATTATGTTTAAGGTTGAAGTAATGAACGCGTACTCCACTTAAGGTTATAGTAATCATTGGATTGATTTAGTAAATTTTGTAGCAATACAGCACTTTATATGATATATCATATTTAATTAATAATATTATTGTTATGGTTTTTTTTTTCTCTCTTCTCTTCTCGGTATATGTATATAACATGAGCTTAAAGGTGATTTTGGGCAATGGCCTCAGCCCCTCTTTCTGTGTTTTAACACAGGTATTCCAAATCTTCCAGTCTTAGCAAGGTTGTTGGAACCCATGGCTTGTAGACCATGGGGTCATATTCTGTTAATTGTAGATGGAAGTAAGGTGTTCCATCTTTTGTTTGTCTTATCCAATGTATTGTTTTTTTACTCTTATCTATCAATGTCTATCAATGTACAGGGTGGAAGAAACAGATACTATATGAGTCTATGATTTCCCATAAAATTCAGATACTCTTTCTTCAAGAAACTCATTGGATTAAGTCAGCAACACAAAAATGGGGTGGAGAAAAATATAAATACATTTATCAGGCATCTCTAGATAAAGATAAGAAATGTGGGGTAGCGATTGTAATTGATTCAAATCTTAAACACGATATAAAATTAATAGATTTGGATCCTAGTGCTAGATTCCTTATAATCATATGTTCTATTGAAGATAAACTATTTACTTTAGTAAATGTGTATTTACCAAATCTTAATCCAACAACACTTCTGTCCAAAATTCTTTCTAGAATAGAGCACATCATTACTAGTACCTTAATTAATATGGATGATTTTAACTGTGTTTTCGACCCACATATTGATAAAAAATCTTGCCATAAGCTAAAGTCTGATGGGCAAGGCTGTAAGCAAGCTAAGACATTGACAAACCTAGCTGCTCTTTACGGTCTAGATGATTCTTGGCGAATGTTCCATCCAGACACTGCTGATTTTACACATCTGTCTAAGGTCCACAAGTCATATTCCCGAATAGACCTCTGTTTGGTCAAAGCCACTACCCTTAAAGAAATAGAAATTATCCAAATTAAGGCCAATACATGGTCTGACCACTCCCTTCAGATTCTCCAGTTAAAAAGGTCAATACAGAATTTGATGAACTCTTGGAGAATAGATGATTCTCTTTTTAAACTTAAGGTAAATTACAATCTTATAATAGAATTATCTAGATTCTAACGGAATGAAAACCTTAACCCTGATATTTCAGATTCCACTTTGTGGGCAGCTTATAAAGTAGTCATTAGAGGATATCTTAAAAAAATTCTAAAAAATTGTTGAATAGGGACCTGGTGGACCTAAACATATTATACTTCAATACCTCTAAACTGAATAAGGACCACCCAATGCCTCAACTTAGTGCAAGATTAGTTGAACTCCAAAAACTTATTAACGTAAAACTAGAGGAAAAAATTAAAGTAACTATTAATAAATTAAGATTAAATTCTTATTATCAAGGTAACCAAGGGCGAATAAGAAATTAACTATGAGGTTAAAAAAACAAAATATTACTAATAGAGTCAATAAACACATTGAAAAAGGAATAACATATTCCTCTCCAGAAACTATTGGCCAAACATTTAACAAATTCTATACTAAACTTAATAATCTCGACATCGTTTCTGATAGGACTGGAATAAAACAGTACTTAATAAATACAATTATTCCTAGGGTTACTGACTTGGAATTGGATCAAGTTAATGGTGAAATTACATTAGATGAGGTGGAAATACAGATAGATAAACTAGAACTCCTAAAGACACCTGGGCCGGATGGATTTAGTAATGGTTTTTACAAAATTATGAAAAAAGAAATCAATTAGCCTCTTGTGGCCTTCTTTAATGAAATATCTCTAAAGACCACAATCCCAGATGAACTTTTACAAGCCAATATTCTTCCAATTTTAAAAATGGATAAAGATCCCACTGATGTCAGAAATTATAGACCAATTTCTTTAATAAACACTGATTTAGAAATCTATGCAGCAATTCTAGCAAATAGACTAGGACCGTGCATTGAGAAATTGGTCCATTCAGACCAGGTAGGATTGTTCAGGGCAGGTATTCAGATACCTGCACTAGGAGCATCATAGATATTCTTGATCTCATTGAGCGTCGGGGGATCCCCTTTTTGGCCCTGTCACTGGATGCAGAGAAAGCCTTTGGCAGGGTCAGCTGGGGATTCCTCGACGAGATATTAACCTCCTTCGGTTTCACAGGTTGGATACATGATGCCATAATGGCCCTTTATTCTAGGCCCCAAGCTAGAACTATAGGTGTTAAAATTACGTCCAATTGGTTCAGTTTGAAGAACGGTACACGTCAGGGTTGCCCTTTATCCCCCCTTTTGTATATTCTTACACTCGAGCCGCTTGCAATTAATATTAAAAATAACTCAAATATTGAGGGCTTTCTAATAAAAAAACGAGAGTTAAAAATATTAGCATATGCTGATGATATATTAATTACACTTACGGCCCTGGAAGCTTCATTAAGTTTTCTTATGCAAACGATCAATGAATATTCTAGAGTTACTAATTACAAATTAAATGTATCTAAGTCAACTGCCATAACTATGAACATTGATAAATATAGATTAGATGAACTAAAAGATCGTTTTGACTTTAGATGGTCTGATGGTAATTTCACTTATTTCGGCATTACAATTTCTTCCCAGGTTAGCAAAATTATGGAAATAAATGTCCTAAACCTTTTAAAATATACAAATATAAAGTTGAAAGAGTGTCAAAATTTAGAAATGTCTTGGTCTGGTAGAATAAACATAATCAATTCATATATCATTCCTAAATGGACATATTTATTTAGAATGATACATTTGGCTGTCCCAGACAGTTGGCTTACAATGATTCAGTCTAGTATCCAATTATATATCTGGCAAGGTAAAAAAACAAGAATCAGTAGGAAGGTGTTATCGAGAAAATAAAACCAAGGAGGATTTAACTATCCAGATATTAGAACATGCTACTTTTCAAATATTATCACTCATGTATATAAATTTCAAGTCAAATCCTTTAGAGATGACGTTTGGTATAAGATTGAGTCAGAGGTTGCGACTAAGGATAGACTTGAATTTTTCCTATGGTTCAACAGTGGGAAAAAAATTTCAAACGACCTCAATCAAAAATCACTGGTTCTGTCACAAATGGTTAGGGCTTGGGATCTTGTAAAGAAGCGCTTGAATATTTCTAATAGGGTTATTAATACATCTCATTTAGAGTTCTTAGTAGATAATATATTGGATATATCACTTCAAAATTGTCCTAAGTCCCGTAGATCTATTAAAGAAATTATAAAGAATGACTTAATAATGTCTTTCCAAGAGATACACGTTAAATTCTCTCTCCCTAATAAAGAACTCTTTACCTATCTTAGGATAAAGAATTTTCTTGGTTTATCACTGGTGAAATCTACCTCAGAAAGTTATTCTTTTATTCAGAAGATTTTTAATTATTCAAAAGTTAAAAAAAGTTCTTTCAAAATCTACTAAATTGATTTATAGTTTAGATCAAGCTCCACTAAATAAGATAAATGGAAAAAGGAATTAGAGATCGACTTTACTGATAACTAGTGATGCCGCGAACCGTTCGCGAGCTTCCCGAACTGATAACTATTGGTGTGTTACTCTTATAGAAATTCGAAAAAATATTCACTGCCTGAACATAATAGAATGTCAATATAAGCTTATGTATAGATGGTATATGACCCCAGGTAAAATAAGTAAGATGTATCCTGATCAATTACCATATTGTTGGCGATGCAGAAGTTTAGATGGGTCTCTCATCCATATATGGTGGTACTGTAACTTAGTTAAATGCCTTTGGAACTGGTGTTATGACGCGTTGAATTCTTTGTTTAATATTTAAATTGGAAAGGGCCCAGATATTGCTCTTCTGCATTGAAGCTGGAATGTTTCGTCCTCTGTATCTAAATGTTTAATAATTCACTGCTTTTTAGCAGTTAAAATTACAATTTTATGGCAGGACAGGAGGCTTCATATTTGCTTTACCTTCTTTACTGAAACCTCCAGCAGCAAAGAAACAGTTAACAGAACTTTTCAAAACAACCAATCAGAACAAAGCAACAGTAGTATAAAACCCCTAAGCAGGCTCTTCCACTTCCTCTTTCTTTGCTGCTGCCTCCAGGTGAGCACTCACCAACTTAGAGTTGTCTCTGCTCTTGGTTGTTTTTTCTATCCTACATGCTGCTTGTTTATTTAAAATTTCTATTTAATCAGTCTATTTGCTAGGTTTGTTTAGGCAGCTTAATTGTTAGTTTTATTTAGGCAGGGTTCTTGCTGGATTTGTTTTAACAGTTTGTCTGCTGTGTTTAGCTAGGCAGTCTATTGCTGTGTTTATCCAAGCAGTCTATTGCTGTGTTTATCCAAGCAGTCTATTGCTGTGTTTATCCAAGCAGTCTATTGCTGTGTTTATCCAAGCAGTCTATTGCTGTGTTTATCCAAGCAGTCTATTGCTGTGTTTATCCAAGCAGTCTATTGCTGTGTTATTTCCTATACCACTTCATGCTATGTAGCTGCTGTATCACTTGTTAACATCTGTTGCTGTATTGAGGCTATTTATCTGATAGACTCTGTATACTGCTCATTGATTTATTGTTATTCTGGGTTACTTTATTCTGTTTTCTCACTCTGCTGTATGGGGAATGGGTGCCCCTGCTATGATGCTTTGGCTCTGCCTGTAATCTGTTCCCCCTCCCCTCCCCGGGTTCCCCTGCTGGGCTCTGTCGCCCATACCCTTCTCCCTTATTCCCCACCTGCTCCCCGTGGCCCCTGGCCGCTTGCAGTGCCGCACGATCACCACGCGGTAGGCCGCGCTCTGTTTTTGCAGCCACGGCAGCCATTTTGTTGGAGCCGTGGCGGCCATTTTTCAGAGCCACATGGGCTCTGTGCGTTGCGAACAGCCAGGTCTCACCCAAGAACTGGCCTGCTGGCCATGTGGCCACCCTCCTCTCTCCCTATATCAAGGAAGATAGCCCAGTTTTTCAGCTATCCCTCTACTTACTGTGCCTGTCTCACATGCTGCATATGTAACAGATCCTGGATAGCAGAATCTGTCCCAGGCATGCTCACAACTGCAGCTTACTATGTCTGATGCAATGTGACTAGGTTCTCTATCTTAGCAGTAGACTTGTCACACTTTTTTTTACTATTACATGTGAATCTCAGATTTAAAGGGACATGTTACTGCTCAAATAAAAATCTTTGTTTAACAAGAATGTGCCACATGTGTTTATGCTAATCAAGTCTTCCTCTAAGGTTCAGTCTTTTTCTCATAAAAATTAATGGCCTGTTTTTCAGCACCTAGCTCCCCTGCCTAGGATTTGCTGCCCTTCCTGCAAGGGACTTAAAATTTTCCACTACACATACACTTCAAAAGTGTATCCTAATATAATACCCGAGTGGTCTGTGAGTCAGCTTCTCGCTATATGGACCCTCCTACCCCTCAGTGGGGCTACTGGCCTCACATTCAGACCTGTTATTACTGGGGGGTGAACCCCCCCATCCATATTTCTGGGGCTCTCCCTGCTACTGGACCATAATAATGGACGTGTGACACCATTGTGGGCTGGGTGACCCCCTCCCTCTGGCAACATGGCTACCTATGAGTACCCTGCTGGCTCTACAGCGTCCTGTAAGATTAATGCTGAGGGTGACCCCCTCCTGCTTCCTATACTAATGCTCCAGCAATGTCCTGCTATTATCATACCGAGGGGGTACCCCTCCTGCAGTCCGCACTGAGGGTACCCCTCCCACTGATTGAGCTTCTGTTCTTACAGTGCCCTGCAATACGCAGATACTGAGGGTGACCCCCTCCTGTGGACTACTCTGCTGGACCTACAGGGTCCCGTTATAACCATAATGAGGGTGACCCCCCCTCGCTGACTACACTGCTGGGTGTACAGACCTCTATGATACCACACTGAGGGTGACCCCCTCTTACCTACAGCACTGCTGGATCTGCAATGCCCGGTTCTGGTTATATGAGGGTGACCCCCTCCTGCCGTCTACACTGCTGGACCGGCAATGTTTGGTTACTTTATTATACGGCTAACCACTTCGGCACTACTGTACCTACAGTGTCCGATTATGTTCAGACTGAGGGTGACCCCCTCCCCTGCTGGCCTAAACTGCATGGTATGCTTGTGCTTGTTGGGTGACCCCCTCTTGCACGCTGGGTGACCCCCAGCTGGCCGCACCACTGTACCTACAGTGTCCGATTATGTTCAGACTGAGGGTGACCCCCTCCCCTGCTGGCCTAAACTGCATGGTATGCTTGTGCTTGTTGGGTGACCCCCTCTTGCACGCTGGGTGACCCCCAGCTGGCCGCACCACTGTACCTACAGTGTCCGATTATGTTCAGACTGAGGGTGACCCCCTCCCCTGCTGGCCTATACTGCATGGTATGCTTGTGCTTGTTGGGTGACCCCCTCTTGCACACTGGGTGACCCCCAGCTGGCCGCACCAGGTATCATTTGTGCAATCACGGCTGAAGGACAGGACACCACAAACACCTGACACGGGGTTTGCACTCTATCGGGGACTAACCAGTGGGTGTCGGTGACACGCGGAAACAGATGTTTCCTTGGGACGAACGGCACGTTACCGCTTGGAAAGCGGAGAAGACTAAATTCCCACTGGGAACGGACCGATATGACTTATAGGTATCGCCTAGTTGGTTTCTATCCCTGAGAACCGCAAAACGGCCCCTGTCCAAGCTGGACATCAAACTGATGGATTTAGCATCCAAGTGCTGGGTCTGCTCTCCGGAGTTACCCTCGTCTACAAATTGAGCCGACATGTCTCTATTCATAGGGTTCCCCCTTAACTAGCCCAGAGGTCTCTCTGGCCGTGCCCGGACTCCAGATCAAGGTTGCGGAACCTTGGACCGTTCCATGAGCGATACGCATGACCAAAAGAGGCATCCATTCCGCAGTTGCCCTGCTGGGCAAAGGGTGCGGCGGAGTGGACTCCCGCCCCATCCCCACGCTACATGCTCCCAGTGCATGTCGTCTGTTGACACATTTTGAGACGGAGGGCACTCATCCCCTCTGAGAGCTGCTCGGCGTTGACGATTGGTTCTCTCCCTCAAATGCACATGAGAGAAACCCGCATGGATTTTGCCATCTACATGGACATATTGAATCTGACTCACTCCAAGTCAACCCAGTTTCCGGTCTTTCATGGAATATTCGGTCCAGGCGGTGCTCCGCCTCCCGAGGACCAAGATGTCCGTCTTCAAGGAAAATACCAGGTATATGCTTCGCAACCTGCGGGTTACACTTAGGGGCCCAACCCGGTTAATTGACCGGTGCCTATTCGCCATGGAAGCCATACCTCAAGGATCCGGATCAGCCGCTCCAACATGGCGCTTTCTCGGGTCTTTGGCCTGGTATGACCAAATCATGTGACCTTCGGATGAAGCTCATCTAAGACTTATTTGATGACTCCGGAGGAGGGACTCCTTTACGCCAACTGCATGGAACTACCTGCAGGTTTGTTCAAAATTCACAGTATTGCTCGCTACCTTCCGGCATGGACTTCTCACCGGTTGCCCACTACGGACTGCAGTCGGATCTCACATAGGATCGCTATCTATAGCTTCTGGACAAGTATTCGTCATTTGTGACAGAATGTATGCGGGACGAGACACTTGTGTGGCGGACGGCTTCACCCGGCCATGGAGAGACCCCAATGTTTGGTTGCCTCACCCTCCAGGGTCTCGAGTACTGGCATGATTACATTCGGTGCGAACCGCCATATGGAGCGGTTCTCCAACTGGCTGCCGGACCCTCAGCGAGGCGAGGGACGAGTTTTCCAAGCTTGGTCTCCTTCGGGGCGTACGCATCCCGTTTACCTACAGGATACTCTGGGTTTTTGCTTCAGACCGAATTCCTGGAAGTGTCGTTTCGCCTGGCCAAACCACTTCGGAGGAGTCCTGCGTGCTCTCCCCTTTTTGCTCGAGTTTGCCATGGGAAGGCAATCTACGACTCCCTGTCTCTTAATGTCCCACTTGGGATCCACAGGGGTAGCCTGCCACGACTTATGTTTGGGTCCCAATGGCGGTCCTTATCATGGCTGTCCCCATTGTCTGGCTGAGTTGCCCTCTCAGGGTAGGATCGTATGGGGCCATTCACGTCCTATGTCAGCTAGTGGACGACTCATGTGCGTTTCTCAAGATTCTGGCATTGCTAAGGATCTCTTGGTCTGCAGTCTACCAAGAGGAGTATACCGTACGGGAGCCCTATCTCTTGACAGTTTTTTCCGCTTACGGTTTCCCCCCAGTACATCTTGTATTTCATCGCGTTCTGACGTCATGGTATCGACGTGTCTTCTTCCTTCTTGCCGTTCAGTACATCGGCTTCTGCACAACACATATTTCATTTTTATTCGTCCTCTGTGTCGTACCCCTATTCTCCGGATAGGCCACAGCTCTGTTGACAGATTGTACACGACCATGTAGATCCAGGATCTGGCTCTTTCGTCCGTCTACTCATGGACAGCTGTTTATTTCTGCGTATGGCCGTTTTGGACTGTTTCTGCATCTTCGCTCGCCCGTTGGATTTGGTGGATCCTCTCATTGACTGACCTTGAGTTCCTCTGTGACACTTTTGGTTCGGGGTGCTGTCACCTCAACAATTTTGGAAGCCGTTGGGTCCCTTCTGCATTTTCTCTACACCGCTGCTTTGTTTAGGGAATCAGTTTTTCCATTCTCCTTTTATTTCAGTCCTCTATCTCATATTGCTTCTGGTTCTACTATTTGGGCGTTAAAATTGCAAATATGAAGCCTCCTGTCCTGCCATAAAATTAGGGATTATTCTAGCCTCGGTGAGGGAATAATCTAAATTTTATTAAAGACAGGAGGCGAATATTTCCCCCCCTTTTTTTACGTTCCCTCCCTGGATCTGGGTTTTATTCTATTATAAATAATTGGGGATATTGTTATGTTTTGTGAATGCATGGTTTTACATAATAAAGGTTATTTCTAATATTCAGTGATGGTTGTCCGTGTGCGTTTTATTCATCATGTTTGTGTTGTAATTATGTTTCGTCAATGCCTTTTAGCTTAGGTACATACTAGGTCTTCATAAGATCTGTAGACTTTGTTTATTCATCAGGTATTATGATGTGAAAGTGATATTGTATGGATATGACATCTTGTCTTGACAGTTTACTTTCACAATGTTTTCTGTTTTCTTGCAGTGTAATCTGTTTTCTCTCTGGGCTTGACGATTGTTTCTCTGGATGTGTCTGCTACAAGGTGGATTCGTTGGTTTCCTTGCTCTCCTGCTCGACCTCATCAAAGAAAGAGGAAGTGGAAGAGCCTGCTTAGGGGTTTTATACTACTGTTGCTTTGTTCTGATTGGTTGTTTTGAAAAGTTCTGTTAACTGTTTCTTTGCTGCTGGAGGTTTCAGTAAAGAAGGTAAAGCAAATATTCGCCTCCTGTCTTTAATAAAATTTAGATTATTCCCTCACCGAGGCTAGAATAATCCCTAATTGCAAGACAATGGAAGTCTCGCTCATTATTCCAAAGGAGACAATTTAATGATCAATTATTATTCCAGCCTCGCATGGAAAAAGATTTTATGGGTTCCTCATCCCATTTTATAGATAAACATCAACATTTTATTAAATGGATTGAGATGTTAGAAAATATATGATTACTGTTTATTGACCTATGATATAATTTAACACCACATGTACGAGAACCATGTTTATATCTGGAATATTTGACTGTAACTTAACATATTAGCTGATTCTGTATAGAGGTTCTAATGTTAATAATTTAACATTTGATGCAATAGTATTGTTTGCCATACCTGATTACAATTAACCGCATTATCAAATTTATGTTTGATTTTATGTTGTCCATTTTTATTCATTCTTAAAAGAAAAATAATGAATAAAGAATATTGTAAAAAATAAATAAATATATATATATATATATATATATATAATAGAGAGAGAGAGAGAGAGAGAGAGAGAGAGAGAGAGAGAGATTTATTTTCACCAGCAGGGGGACTGCCTGTCAGTTCAGGCAGTCCCCCTGCTGGCAGCACTATGGACACTTATTGCGGCCATGTGTTGTGGCCATGTGACCGCTCCTTCAGAGTGATTGCATGGCCCCTGAGGGTCCTAATTTGCAGAGGGGGGACTGCCAGGGCTGACAGACAGTCCCCCCATAGAAGAAGAAGACAGATTGCTGGAGGGGGAACTTGATACGTCCAAGGTCGGGAAGGGGTTAAACAAACAAGGAGTTTAAACCAAGAAGTTAAATAATTGTTTAATTGTCGGTACTTGTTGCTTTTGGTAACAGTGAAAATGGGCAAGATTGTAGATTTAACTCTTGCTACACTTATGCATGTCTGGATGAATCCGTCCAGTGTCCATACCTCTGTGGCAGGTGTGAACGAGTGGCTTCTCTGGAAGCTCATGTTAGAGATCTGGAGAAGCAAATTGCAACATTGAGACAGATTGATAATCTTGAAAGTTTCCCTTTAAAATTGCTTTGTCAGTTTTGTGTTTTCAAATGAAAAGTGTGTTTGTATTATGTGCACTGAGGAACAGGTACCCAGATAGCAAGTGCACTATAAATCCTTCAGAGTAAAACAATAAAAAAACAAAAAATAAACTGATTAAAATAACTATGGGCTTGGTTGATTTGTTATGTTTGATGTGTACTGTTCTTACTACGGTATTTCCCAATGGGCAAACAAAATGTTTATTACATAAGGTCATTGTTGTACCCCAGGCTTACATATGAAAATACATGTGTTAAATAATATATACATTAATTAAGCAATAAGTTACATCATTATTATTTTATATATTTCTTGGTTTTATGGTCGAATATGTAGATAGAAAATACACAAAATATTGTAACATTAAATTACAAATTATAGTAACAGACTACAACAAATTGTAGTACCTAACAGCAAATTAGATAAATGTATCACACAAATAAATAAGGTACAGAATGCCCTTGTACTGGTGGCTCAGGAGATAGCTAGTGTTCTTTGATAAATCCTTGAAAAAGGGACTGATTTTTCCTGTTAATATTGGGGATCAAGAATATAATTACTTTCTTAAAGTCTGGAGGTAAAACTACGGACAAAGTCATTATGATTATCGTAATCAAGGTGTTTACATAATTAAGAAAGATTTTATTACTGTATATTTCCATTTAACAGGTCTATGCTATGACATTGTTAATAATAGTTCAAGAACTACAGGGGTAAGTACTCTTTCAGTTGCTTTATTGTTATTGTCATAACATATTGTCATTTGGAACACCTATGACTTCCAAGAACATGGTTCCTCCAGGCCAACATGGAACAGTGTTTGCAAAAAATGCTATTGAGCCCTGTAATCCTAGTACTCAATGTTACACAAGGAAAAGAGCGTGCAGTCTTCATTTTGGGGAATAGTTAATGACTCTGATATCTAAGTTCACAAGATATTAGTAGTGTTTAATTACAAAAATCATATGATTCCTGGTAGAAGGAATTCTGATGAAACTAATGATATTAGTGGGATTCTTACTGATAAACTGGGATTAGTTCAAGCAGTTGGTAAAAAAACAATGACAAACCAATATTGTC
Source organism: Pelobates cultripes (assembly GCA_933207985.1). Taxonomy (NCBI): domain Eukaryota; kingdom Metazoa; phylum Chordata; class Amphibia; order Anura; family Pelobatidae; genus Pelobates; species Pelobates cultripes. Next base: position 45,303,829 of record OW240924.1, on the reverse strand, counting down.
TTTTTACATATCAAATAAATGGAGATTAGTTGGATATAGGAACATTATTGAATAACTGTTCAGAATATGTAAAGAATAAGAATATAGAATTTAAAAAAGTTAACTAGAACAACAGGATATAAATATGAATAGGGAGGAAAAGAATATGAGCCAAATAATGTATAATTAATACTATAATAGGTGGAGTATGCACTAAGGTAGGTTTCTTAAATGGAATAAATATAGGATTTTGAGCTCATGAATAAGTAATTTGGCCTTTTAGGAAAGGAAAACAACTAATCTATACCCAAGCCAATCTATAATATTGAAAGCGATAATTAATGAAAGGACAAATAGATTGAATGAGCCTTTTGAAATGAATTACTAATGAAACTATTACTGTTTTGAAAGAAATGAACAAAAAAACATTTTTGGCTTTATCCTGTATGATGTTACACGTGGAAATATTTGCTAGTGAAAACAAGAGAAATATAAAATATAAAATATTTTATAAATAAATAAATAGTACTAAGGTCCTGCTACATGTTATATATAATCAACATTGGCCATTTCCACCTCCCATTTGGGAGTATTGTAATTGTCACTGTTTTTATTCATTATTTGGTCTCTGAGCAAGTCCCAATGCCTAATATAGCTTGGTGCTACTTCCAAGTGCTGTTTCTAAGTGTCTAGTTGGAGATATTCTGGAGGTAATCTGAGGTATTCAGGAGGATTAAAAAAAAAAAAAAAAAAATTAAGATTTGTTAGATTTAAATTATTCTCATAATTGGAATGGCAGGCTTAGTTCAGTGTAACAATTGCTATGCATTTGTTTCACGTTCCACTTTTTGGAGGTTTGGTTGTTGTCTTATCTGTAGACAGTTCTCTATCTTGCGGCAGGAGATTGTATTTTTGAAGTCTGAGATTTGTAAATTATCTGGTGTAGAAACTCAGACTGGAACTGCTGCAAAGCCACTGCCGCAGAGACATGCTAGGAAAGGCAGATGGATTACTGTAGGATCTGGTAGACTTAGAGTTGTGGATAAAAGGCATTTTGCACAGTCTGTTGCTCTGCGTAATTCATTTTCTGCACTTTCAGAGTGTAATGGTTGTTGTGGAGAGAGGCACTGAGGCTAGTGGTGTTGTGGAGAGAGGCTCTGAGGCTAGTGGTGTTGTGGAGAGAGGCACTAAGACTAGTGGTGCTGTGGAGAGAGGCACTAAGTGGTGCTGTGGAGAGAGGCACTGAGGCTAGTGGTGTTGTGAAGAGAGGCACTGAGGCTAGTGGTGTTGTGGAGAGAGGCACTGAGGCTAGTGGTGTTGTAGAGAGAGGCACTGAGGCTAGTGGTGTTGTGGAGAGAGGCACTGAGGCTAGTGGTGTTGTGGAGAGAGGCACTAAGACTAGTGGTGTTGTAGAGAGAGTCACTGAGGATAGTGGTGTTGTGGAGAGAGGCACTGAGGCTAGTGGTGTTGTGGAGAGAGGCACTGAGACTAGTGGTGTTGTGGAGAGAGGCACTGAGGCTAGTGGTGTTGTAGAGAGAGGCACTGAGGCTAGTGGTGTTGTGGAGAGAGGCACTAAGACTAGTGGTGTTGTAGAGAGAGTCACTGAGGCTAGTGGTGTTGTGGAGAGAGGCACTGAGGCTAGAGGTGTTGTGGAGAGAGGCACTGAGGCTAGTGTTGTTGTGGAGAGAGGCACTGAGACTAGTGGTGTTGTGGAGACCGGCTTGGAGACTATGGTGAGGCCTAATAGAAAGCAGTTGTTGTTGGGTGATTCCATTATAAGAGGTGTGGAGATGGACAATGGTGGTCTTGTGAGGTGTCTTCCTGGAGCTACTGCTCACAGAGACAGGAGACGTATCTGTAATATTGTTAAGCAAGCAAAGCAGGAAGGGGAATTGGATGTACTTGTCCATCTAGGGACAAATGACTTGGCTTGCAATGAGGTTTCAGAGGTTAAGAAGTTTTTAGTGTTTTTGCCAATGATATACGGCATGTTGCTTCCACACTGTCATTCTCTGAAGTTCTGCCTGTGCATAACACTCAGAACGACAGGTGGATGCGTATTAGGGACTTTAATTTGTGGCTTGGTGAATGGTGTCGGGAGCAAGGATTTGGCTTTATTTCTCATGGTAGCTCTGTTTGAATGGAATAAGCTGTACAAAAAAGATGGTTTGCATCTTTCTCAAAAGGGAACAAATGTTCTCAGTGAGCAGTTCAGAGGTTTTGCTAGGATGTATTTAAACTAGGAGGGGGGGGGCAAAAGGGTGATAAAACATCAATCCAATTGTCCCCCAAAACAAGGACAGAAGGTGCCTGTAGCAAGTGTGTTAAAAAATGATAAGCTTAGAGTCATGTCTACAAATGCTCGCAGTTTAGGGAATAAGATCCATGAACTTGTGGCAATAATGGCAACTGATAGTGTAGATTTAGTCGCTGTTACTGAGACATGGTACAATGAGAAAAATGACTGGAAATAGCAATACCAGGGTACTCTTTATATAGGAAAGATAGGGAAGGCAAGAAAGGGGGAGGGGTGGCCTTGTATGTGAAGGATAGCATAAAATCTAGCCTAATAAAAGTTAGTGAGGCAAACATAGAGTCCGTTTGGGCTACGTTAGAATTTGGTAATCACACAGTAACTCGTGTAGGTGTGATTTATAGGCCCCCAGGACAAATTGAAGAGTTAGATAATCTACTAGTTGAGGAAATAGCTAAAATGACAATGAAGGGGGAAGTTATCATCATGGGTGACTTTAATCTTCCTGATGTAAATTGGAAAACAAAATTAGCTACTTGTGCCAGGAGCACACATATTCTAAACTCCCTACTGGGATTGTCTCTAAAACAAGTTGTTGAGGAGCCAACTCGTAAAGAGGCCATACTAGATTTAGTGTTAACAAATGGAGATTTGGTATCAGATATTACTGTAGGTGAAAGTTTAGGATCCAGTGATCATCAGTCAGTGTGGTTTAATATAAGAACAGTGACTGAGTCACACCACACAAAAACAAAAGTTTTAGACTTTAGAAAAACAGACTTTCTAAAATTAGAATATGGGTAGAGGAGTCATTAACAACTGGAGCAATTTAAATGGAGTCCAAGAAAATGGGATTATTTAAAAGTTGCACTATTGAAGGCAACAGAAAAATTGCATTAGGCTTGTCAGTAAAAGCAAAAAATTCAAGAAACCACTGTGGTACTCTGCAGATGTGCCAAAATAGTTAAAAACAAAAAGTTAGCATTTAGGAAATGAGGGAGACAAAATGATCTATAAGATTAGGTGAAGAGAAAAATAGCACAGTGACAGTAAAAAAGGGGATAAAACATTTTTTAGATACATAAAATGAGAAAAGAAAAGCAAAACAAGGATTAGTTAGACTAAAACAAAAGTGGAAGGTATGTAGAGGATAAAGGTCAGGCTGACTGCTCAATGAATATTTGTTCTGTATTTACAGAAGAAAATGAATAAGTGGACCTCAGTTGGAGAAAAAGGATAAAATGAGTCATTTATTTTCACACGTGAGTTTACAGAGGAAGAGGTTCTATTTCAACTGTCAAAAGTAAAGACAAATAAGTCAATGGGACCTGATGGAATGGCACCTGCAAAGCTATTAAAAGAGCTTAGTGGTGTACCAGCAAAACCATTAACAGATTTATTTTAACCAATCATTGTTAACAGGTGTAGTCCCAGAAGATTGAAGTTAGCTTAACGTTGTGCCCATTTACAAGAAAGGTAATAGGGAGGAGTCGGGCAACTATAGGCCAGTAAGCCTTACTTCAGTAGTGGGGAAAGTGATGGAAACCATGTTAAAGGATAGGATTGATGAACATCTAAAACACATGGATTTCAAGATCAGAGACAACATGGGTTTACTTCAGGGAGATCATGCCAAACTAATCTTATTGATTTTTTTGATTGGGCAACTAAAATTATAGACCAGGGTGGTGCAGTAGACATTGCTTACCTAGATTTCAGTAAGGCTTTTGACACTGTTGCACATAGAAGGCTTATCAATAAACTGCAATCTTTAAGTTTGGATTCCAATATTGTTGAATGGGTAAAGTAGTGGCTGAGTGACAGGCAACAGAGAGTTGTAGTCAATGGAATATATTCGAAGCTTGGATTTGTCACCAGTGGGGTACCTCAGGGATCTGTACTTGGACCCATTTTCTTTAATATTTTTATTAGTGATATTGCAGAAGGTCTTGATGGTAAGGTATGTCTTTTGCTGATGATACTAAGATATGTAACAGGGTTGATGTTCCAGGAGGGATAAGCCAAATGACAAATGATTTAGGTAAACTAGAAAAATGGTCAGAATTGTGGCAACTAACATTTAATGTGGATAAGTGCAAGATAATGCATCTTGGATGTAAAAACCCAAGGGCAGAGTACAGAATATTTGATAGAGTTCTAACCTCAACATATGAGGAAAGGGATTTAGGGTGATTATTTCTGATGACTTAAAGGTAGGCAGACAATGTAATAGAGCAGCAGGAAATGCTAGCAGAATGCTTGGTTGTATAGGGAGAGGTATTAGCAGTAGAAAGAGGGAAGTGCTCATGCCATTATACAGAACACTGGTGAGACCTCACCTGGAGTATTGTACACAGTATTGGAGACCGTATCTTCAGAAGGATATTGATACCTTAGAGAGGGTTCAGAGAAGGGCTACTAAACTGGTTCATGGATTGCAGGATAAAACTTACCAGGAAAGGTTAAAGGATCTTAACATGTATAGCTTGGAGAAAAGACGAGACAGGGGGATATGATAGAAACATTTAAATAGAGAAAGGGAATCAACACAGTAAAGGAGGAGACTATATTTAAAAGAAGAAAAACTACTACAACAAGAGGACATAGTCTTAAATTAGAGGGGCAATGGTTTAAAAATAATATCAGGAAGTATTACTTTACTGAGAGGGTAGTGGATGCGTGGAATAGCCTTCCAGCTGAAGTGGTAGAGGTTAACACAGTAAAGGAGTTTAAGCATGCATGGGATAGGCATAAGGCTATCCTAACTATAAGATAAGGCTAGGGACTAATGAAAGTTTTTAGAAAATTGGGCAGACTGGATGGGCCGAATGGTTCTTATCTGCCGTCACATTCTATGTTTCTATGTTTCTATGTTAATGCAGCTTCCCTATACAGTGGAGATAAAACATAGTCATAGATGTCATAGATGAGCGAAGTGAAGGTAAGACCTGACAGCATGTTTGTGGGACTTATAAGGACAAGGTTGGAGGGTGGGGTTTGTGCCGGCTTCCTCCCTGAGCAGTTTTATAATGTGTGCCCTTTGAAGAGGTCCAAGCCTAGGGCATATATATGTTTTATTTGTGTTAATTGTTTGGAGTTCGGTGACTGTGATCCTGGCTGGTGATGTTAATGTACTTTGAAACTTTTCACATTTTGTAAGTGCAATTTTTACTGAAGAATCTATTTGCCAGAACTATACTATGTCTCTATTTTTCTCTAGGTTTAGTAGATGCAGAAATTGCCCACAAGAAATGTATATACAAATGAAAGTGTAAATTAAAACGTATCTTTTATTTCATAAGTTAAAAATAGATAGAAAAGAGATTTCTTATCACCTGATGAGGGGTAAGTGCTATCGTGAAAAACTAATAGACTAATAAATATAGTGGTAGGGTAAACCCTATAGTGAGAAAAAAAGAAACAAAGAAAAGATTTTATGTACAGCTGTCCTCTATTTGGCTAGACCTCTCTTGTACTGGCTGGAAGCTAGACTATAATGGCAACATATATAAAGGTAAATAGACGATATTGTGTTAAATCCAGGAAAGAGAATGGCTAGTCAAACTAGAGTGACAGAGGAAAAGGAAAAGATATAAAAATATTAATCCAAGTGCAGGGGAGCTGTCTTTGTACGGCTGGTGGTGATTTTTACTGAGATTCTAAGTTGTGCCTTGATAAGCACCTTAACTTGTATTAGGTTAATCTCAATTACTAGCTGTTTGCTGAGTGATAATTGTCTATTCTGTGCCTTGGAGGGCACGTATCTTGTTTGTTAAAACTAAATATCTAAGATAGAGGCAGCACCTATTCAGCAGCTAATATCACTCACTGTCTGTTTTTAGATAATTGTCTATGCTGTGCCTAAAGGGGCACCTATGATGCTAGTTCCTAAGGTAAGAGCAGCTCCTATCTGGATCTTATCCGGTAAGTAACGGCTCAATATGACTGCGTGAGTCATAAAGAGTGAGTATAGGGTTTGGAAAAGCCAGTCAGGACGTGAAAAGTTGTCTTTTTATTTATTATCTATTTTTAACGTATGAAATAAAAGATACGTTTTAATTTACACTTTCAATTTACACTTTCATTTTGTGGGGAATTTCTGCATCTACTAAACCAATTTATACCAAGGGTTACTCCCTTCCAAAGGCTGCAACATAGAAGCTCACTGTATTCTTTAATACTATTTTTCTCTAGCTTCCAAATAGATTTATGAAATGAAAAAGATAAGACAGGTTATATCCAGTATCTGGTGATATACCTTCAAACAATCTATCCCTTATGAGATTAATAGTTCACAATACATCCTGGTGAACATACGATTTTGCTCTATATACTCTTCATTTATTTTTTTTATCTGTACATTTATATTAATGACAATTTAGAGTATTCTTTTAGATCTACAGTTATATTTGCTAAAAGGGTAAATATTGGGATGAAGCCAGTATGTTATCAAGTTGGATGCACACTGTGAGAGCTCTGGTTCCACTAGCTGTTTACAGCAGTTTCTTGCTTATTACACCCTACCTACACCTCGGGTTTGAAGTGCTTTCTTCCCCAATACCGATGTGAAGAAAACCAAGAAACACTGGGCGGATCCTGATCCTCAAATCCCAAGATATTGGGACATTGCTACGCCAGCATGGTAGGTCCAAGAGACCAAAATTGAGCAACATACTACAGCTTTCTCGGATGAGGATAGCCTCCCTGAGACCCTGTATACCTTCCTATGGATGTTGGCACCTACACCAGGAGACATTGACCTCTCCATCAAGACAGACTATAAGGCCTTGTCCCAATAAATCAGGGCAATGTTCCAGGCAGACATGGAGGTGGTGAGGTAAGTTATGGCCATGTTTACCAACAGAATTGTTGCAGCCGAAGCAGATTTGGATGCAACATGGGTGACACAGACAGCCACAGATGCGTCCCTTAACTACAGAAGAGTAACACTGACCTGATTAACTGCTTGGCTACCTTGAAGGCTAGGGCAAGGAATGTAAGACTTTTGGAGGGCCCCGAGGCAGTAAATGCTGAAGACCTACCCTACTTTCTTAGGTGACTTCTGTCTACCTTGCTGCTGCCAAAACAGGCAAAACTGTACTATTGTCTATGCTTACCAAAGTCCCCTAGGGTACTTCCAGAGGTTTCCAGAGATTTTGTTCTAATTTTGTGTGGAACTCTGATAGGATAAGAGACCTTGAAGGCTGCCAACTCACCTTTTATCGGGACATCTCATGCCACACCACTTTATGGAGATAATCATTCCAGCAAGTCACCCAGCTCCTTAGGATCACAAAATACCCTATAAGTGGGGATCACAACCTACATTGTCATCACCTTTCAGAGGTATAAAAGGGTTTCTTATGTATTTTCTAAAATGGTGCTAATTCATTAACATTTAAGACTTATTTTATCATGACCAGTTTCTATCCATTATAACATTGTCTCATATTTGTCACGTGATGAAAGCACTCCAAAAAGAAAGAATATCAACAAAGAAAGGGTAAATATGTATTTTTTTTCCAAGTGTTTCTTGGGTGTATTTTTTAGTATAGATTGTTTTAAATCTTTATAAATATAATGCAATATCGGGTTACTAGAGACCAGGATAGGGCACATCTCATGTTAAAGTGAGTATATATAGGTCTATCATCTTGCATCATCAAAACGGCGCCAATATGTAATAATAATACGGTTTCACCAAAATGACACCATGCCTGCATAATTTTGGCTATAAAAGCAGCTGTAATGAAATGGAAGGTCATTTGTCAGAATGGCGCACAATTTTGCATTGTGTTGCAGAATGACACCAAGATGAGGTAATCACCCTGATAAACCTACGCAAAACACCTCAAGACAAAAGTTTGAGATCCACTGTAATAAAAAGGTGGTAAAATATGCAGCTCTTTTTATACATTAAGTTAAGCACTGTTGTTATATTTAAAACACCCGACTTTTTATACCACGATGTCTGAGATTTTAGAAGAGAAACACATTTCTTCATCTATGTAGATAAAAGTTAAAATATTTAAATATAAGGATATTTGGTTAATCAGTAGTCTAAATGTTAGCATTTATCAGAAAATGGATTACTGTATTACTGAGAATCAACACATTACATTTAAAAGCACTATCCCTGGGTTTAAAGCAGTTACAGCAGTAGCGATGATGGAAAATGTAGATGCATTAATATAATGAATACAGTTCACTAAAGTGGAATATTGTACACTCTATTAAGTAGAAGCATTGTGCAATTTGCTCATACTGCCACCTAGGGTACGATCACAAAATCCAGTCCTTTGATTTCCAAATATGGGATTAATAAAGCTAATTTCCTTAGAATGCAGAAAGATTAAGAACAATCGTATTTACATTTTGTGAAACTGTTAATACACTCACATTTTCAATCTGCATGATATTAAAAACAAACAAACAAACAACACTTTATTAGCTTTACTAGGATCTATCTTTTGGCCACTCTTGCATTAGAAGGGTGTAAAAAATATTTTTTGAACTAGTGCCCTGTCTACATTAATTATGCCAATTGATAGAAGACAGATAGATAGATAGAGAAAGAGAGAGATAGACAGACAAACAGACAGACTGTCTCGGCTACACCCAACTTAGAATGGCCGGTTTAATGTTAAAATGAGAGAATGTGTAAATGTAAAACTAGCCAAGGTCAGGATACCAGCAATATAAAAATATAATATAACAAGACAGATCAGGAGTACAGAGGTCCAAAGAGTCAGTAACCAAGCCAAAATCTAATAACCAGAAAATCAGGGAAGTTATAATGCACTTATACAATGAACCAAGTGGAAACCATGACAGGGCAATGAAAAAGGGGCTAAAACTTTATTTAAACACTGATATGGACACTGATTTATCCATGTCATCCCTGCAACCCCAAAAAGTGTGGGAACATGACACTGCCAAAAGAGGTAATTACGCTAGTCATCATATCGGTATAAGTAGTTGGGTGCTGCTATCAGGCAGCCTAAAAGCATTTGCCAACTAATCAGCGCATATGGCGCGTTCTGGAAGACTGAATGTAAGTGGCGATCTGGAAGGCCAAAGTGAACCAGGAGGTGGTTCAAGAACGATGCTTGCAGTACATTCAGGAAAGTGGGGACAACACGCAGTGGTAAGTACTGCAACAGATAGATAAATGCTGCCTTAGTATGTACAGTATTTCACCCTGTGTTAGAGATATTGTCTTCACAGATTAGGTTTATCTCATGCGTTGATTATTGTCAGGTGTGGGCTGGTACTGGGGGCAAGAAGGCAATTGCCCCCCAGGGCACCCTAAATCATTTTATAAACGGCCACTGCAGGGCCAATCCTGGGCAGGTGAAGGGGTGCATTGTGCCCAGGCACCCAGAGGTGAAGGGTGCCATGGGGAGCAGGCCAATGGCCTGTCACAAGGAGCCCAGCAGGGGACCAGCTGGCCACATAAGGGTGCACCCGTAGCAAAGCAGAGTATGCACCTGCTTGTCCTAGGCGGCAGGTGCCTACTGTGCAGCAATATAATGGCTGGGTGAAGAAGGAGGCAGGCGGTGAGGGAGTGCTGACTGTGGGAGTGCTGACTGTGTTAATG